>OY856412.1:102309906-102554906 GCA_963693085.1 Alisma plantago-aquatica | reverse complement strand
CCATTAGTAGGGACAAATCTGATCTGCATCACTCATAGTCATCCTCATATATCAAATTTCATTTGATTATTACCTTTATAGAAACCCTTACTCATGATCATGGTGGATGATGTCAAAGCACACTGAATGACATGTGATGAGTGTAGTTACTTTAGGTCTAAGAACCACAATCATCACCTTCACTATGAGATATGATTATGGCCACCAATTATGGTTTATATGTGTCACTCTCAAGGTGTGTCTGTCTGATACATTGTTCTCTAACAAGTATCTATTGTTCTCTGACAAGTATCTATGTGTTTGGCTTAATATCACATATAATAACTGATGACAATAACATTCATATGATTCCATTGTCCAAGTCATGTATTTTAAGATATATGTCATTGAGTATTGTCATTCTTTGAACGCTCATTATGTTTTCTCATTATCTCATAACTGAGTGAAACGGAATGAATTGGAAGCTTGTATTTATTATTACTTATTAATCAAATCCTTTATGTAACATGTCATCACAATCATCATATGATTCACTCTCTGGGCATACATACAAGACATACATATACATGTTCACAAGCACTAATCAATAGATCGGCCGCAAAGCATAGCATTTGTATCCTTTTTATATTCCATTGTAGTTGACAATGAGATAAAAGATTAACCAAAGGATGAAGAAAGAAAGAAGCAAGAAGATAAGGAAGTAGGGTCATGCCACTCCATTTTATTTATTATGTTCTATGTCAACTTCTCATCGTACACCATCCTTGTCTACCATGGGTTTTCTTCACAAGTGGGTGTTTTTTCAAGATTTCGTTTAGTGTGTGACGAATCAAATCGGTAATATATGTTTGTCAATCCATTATTATATATTCTTCAAGTTTTTGGTGAAAACTTAAGACAAACTATGTATCTTCTTGGTTAGTGGAATTTTTGCTTTGGGTTTGGACCCCTAGTTATTCCATAATGCATTGTGGGGGTCACATAAATATCAGTGTGTTTGTGTGACTTGTCCCAATTTATATTTTTATTCTTTATGGGAGATTTTTCATAGTATGTCTTTGTTCTACATATAAACAAAGTGTAGATTCTTTCATATATTTTGTGAATGACATGCACACACATATTTGACCTCCATTCCCCATCAGATTATATCAGAGCAACGTAGGATTACTTGGACAACAGGAGATAAGATATAACATGGTTAAGTTGATGGTGTATAACTCGCTGAAGTGGAAGATTAACATGAAGGATTTTCTTTATGGCAATGATCTATATGAATCAGCTCAGGGAGACACGAATCAGTCCATGAAAATGAAAGAAAAGGATTGGACATAGGATGAATAGGAAATGTTCGGGAATTTTCTTAAATTGGGTTGATAACTCATTCTTCCATCACATCTCCAACGAGACTATTTTCCATTCACTTTAAGAGAAGCTTGACTCATTATATGAGAGGAAGATAGCAAGGAATTAAGAATTTCTGATTAAGAAACTCCTAAATCTCAAGTTCAAGGATGGTCAAAATGTTTATGTTCACTTAAATGATATTAAAGTGAATCGGTTAGCCACATTGGATTTATAACTTGATGATTAAGTTACATGAACTTCTACCTCTTAGTTCTTTACCTGATAGTTGAGAGACCTTGGTCATTTGTATTAGCAACTATGCTCCAGAGGAAAAGTTGGCATCATAGTTAGTGTGTAATAGCCTACTAAATGAAGAGACTATATGACATATCTCAAGAGGGATATCTACTTCACATGTCTTGTAAATGAGGATAGGGGGATGGTCAGTGTCTTAGTCATGGTGGTAACAGAGTAATTTTAAAGCATGCATCAAACTTTAAGAGCATGGTTGTTTGTCATCACTGCAACAAGCTTGGTCATGTAATAAATTCTATAGGAAATGAAAAAATAGAAATTGCATAAGGAATCAAAAAGTCACAAATGATGATAGAAACATATTTGTAGTTTTTATGGATGTCATAGAGTACCTATTTGTGTAGTTGCAAGGTCATTCTCTAGATATCAATGAAAACACTAAGTGGGTAGTAGACACTATTGCTTCTTACAACATTACTCCCAACAAATAATTTGTATGTCCTGACAATTCTAGTGACTTTTGAATGATGAAGATGGTTAATAATTCATATAAAAATATGTGGGATTGTTCATGTGTGCATAGACACAAAGTTGGGATGTATAATTTTGTTGAAGAATGTCAAACATGTTTTGACCACTAATTGAAATACTCTCTCTAATGATGGATATGATATGTCGCACTATCAGCATTAGTTTGTTGATGTAAAATCCAACATCACCAAAGGATAGTTATTTGTTTATAAAATGTAGAATTTGTGGCACTTTGTATTGGTATAACGATTTGTACTTATAGTTTCAATTTTGTAGACAGCTAACTTGAGTTCTCCAGATATATGTCACATGTGGCTTGGGTAAATGAGTTAGAAAGGGATACTTCTTATTTTAAAAAAATGATTGATCTTATGTATGAAGAATGAAATTTCTAGTCCTTCTAAAAGTTGTTTTCTTGGGAAGCAATAAAGTTCCAATACAATGATCAGTGTGATAAAAAACCAAATGTCTTATATAAGATTTATTTTGATGTTTTGGTCATAAGAAAGTCAACTATTTGAGTGGAAATGGATTCTTTATCACTTCTATTGATGATATGTCAAGGCAAACTATTTGCAAAAGGGAGATATGTAAAAAGCTAAAATGTATTCATTATGGTAATGAAGATGAGTACCCTTCTATGGAGTTCAAATCTTATGGTGGAGGATCTGATATTTTGCATGAGATAATGATTTAGATGAAAGAATGAATAGAACCATTATGGAGAGAGTTGACTGCATGATAAAGAATGCAAATTACCTAAGAAATCTTAGAAAGAGCTATGAATATTTTTTGCTACTTGATTTATAGGTCACTCTCAGTTCCTTTGATTTTGATACTCCATAAAGTGTGTTTGGACAAGGTGGCCATCTTATTATTCTCACCTTAGAGTGTTTGGGTGCAAGGCATTCACACATGTTCCTAAGGGGCAAAAGAAGAAGCTTGGCTATTGGTCTAGTCCTTATGTAACATACTAGATTTTGAGGCATGGTATGTAATGATCTTAAAAGGAATGATTGAACTGTCTAAATCACCAAGGTGCACCTCCTTTTCACGGAGTCCATCAGTGAGAACTATGTGGTTGAGCATGCTTACCCCAGAGTAGTACTAGGATGTGTGACCAGTCGGGAAGTTGGCCCTAGCTTGCATGTGAGTGAGGACAAAGTGTGCAGTTAAGGTTAGTGGTGGTCTATGGGGCTAGTCACCATTCCTAAAACTCTATAGAGCCTTGGGCAGTGTGCCCATACATTACAAATGGCATCAAATCCATAACCCCTCACTAGGAGGGGGCCACATGAACATGTGGCATGCCAGGATTGAGTCGTGTGGTCTCGGCATGTTGGAGAGAGTTATCCGTGTTGATCTATCAACCCTTGCACAGGTATTCCATGATCGAGAGTTAGGTGTCCATGAGCCATTCTGGGTATGCACTAAAATAGGGAAATATTATGAGGTCATATAGTTGAGCCTTGATGAGGATGTCAAGAGTCTAAGTGAGGGAGATTGAAGCATTCTAGGATTTCAGGCCTTGAATATAATGATCTTAAAAGGAATTATTGAACTACCTATATCACCAAGGTGCACCTCCATTTTAGGGAGCCCATCACTAAAGAAATATGTGGTTACACATGCTCAACCCAGAGTAGTACTAGGATGGGTAACCATTCAGGAAGTTGTCCTCAGCTTGCACGTGAGTGAGGACAAAGCATGTAGTTAAGGCTAGTCGTGATCTATGGTTCCATTCGTCATCCCTAAAACTCTACTAGAGCCTTGGGTTGTGATCCCATGTGTTACACCTTTTGTTTTTCCTTGTTGTAGTGATGATTAGTTAGTTACAAGATTTGGAATTCAAAAAACAAGAATATTATTAGATGTAGAGATGTGATCTTCTTTATGGACTACATGTATTTTAATATTATGGTGGTAGAGCCTAAGTATGATGCATACTAAATCGTGATTGATACACTAGTTCCTTCTCCAATGTAGTAGAGTGTTGAAGTAGAGAATATTGAGGATGATGGGATATCTCATGATGATGGGGAAGAGTATGATCTTGACAAAAAACAGTGTCCATGACCTGGAGTCTCCTGTGCAAGTGGCCAACCTCAAAAATAAGATCTATTGGAGACATGATTGAGGAGGTCTACTGGAGAGAAAAGGGTGTCTAAAACATATTCTAATTCAAAGTAGTCACTTATCATGAAATAGGGGGATCCAGAAATCTATGAATAAGAAAAGTCTCATCCATAAAAATACAAGTCGGTGAGGACAATGCAAGATAAGATAAACTTGTCCAAGAAAATTGATACATATTAGTTATGCAAGCTTCACGAAGTTACAAAAGTCCTTAAACAAGAAGTGGATCTAAGATAAAGAAAGATGCCAATGACAAAAATGAGATATGGAGCCAGAGTTGTGGTAAAAGTCTTTGCGGAAAAGTAGGGGATTGGCTTTGATAAGATATTTTCTACAACGTTAAAGATGAGTTCCATCTACATATTTTTGGACTTTGTAGATAGCTTGGATTTTAATGTTAACTGACATGATGTGAAGACAACCTTCTTCCATGGTATTTTAGAGGAAGAGATATACATACAAAAACTTGAAGCATTTGTAGTGAAAGAAATAACACATGGTTTTTAGATTTAAGAAATTTCTCTATACGTTGAAACAAACACCCATGCAGTTGAAAAACTTTTATTCATTTTTACTGCATCAAGGTTACCACAAGACGGTGACAAATAATTATGTTTGCTTGAGGAGATTATTGGAAATAGTATCATCATTCAATTTTTTTATGTTAACAATATGCATATCATTGAAAAATATTCAAAGATGATTTCCAAGCTAAATAATAGTTTAAGTCTTCTGACATGAAAGACTGAAGATGTTATAGCCTAGTTTTCACTTGTATCTTACTTAGTTGAAATGCAATTATTTCAATAAAAAGAACATATTGGAAATTTGTGTGCCTTATTTTAAAAGTATGGCTTACTTTTGCAAAATTTATATGCAAAGCAAGATGTCAATTTGCAAGGCAAAGAAATAAGAAGAATGATACTTTATTTAGAAATAGTATTTTTGAGTTCAGTTACAAGATAAAATCAAATACACATTATTGGGGCTAGTCCCCATTCCCCAACACAAACGTCTACTTGCTCATGGTGAGAGACAACAACAAAAGGGTAGGTAGAGAAATGAAGGGAGCCATGATGCATGGTGCAGGAAGACCAATCTCTCCACTATGGTTGTCATCTCCTAGGGTTTGTGCGACATGATGTGGCTTCTGATTACTGATCAGAGACCCCTTAGAATGGACAATCAGGGTTCGCTCAATAGATGCATTCCTCACTGTCGAAACCCTAATGTTGAATACTTAAGGTGGAAGATAGCTAACTGCATGGCCTGTACTCGATCTACCAGGAAACTCGCATGGGTTTCTCAATCTGGACCTCATATCTAGTTCCCTGGATGGCTAGTGTGGGTTGCGTCGGAGTAGGTTGGATATGGGAAGTGTGCGTCAAAACAGCAGAATCTGGATGACTCTGGGTATAGAGCAGCTCAAGCCGAACGATTAGCGGAGCAGATCACTTGACTAGGTGGTTGGAAGGTGGACAATGGAAATCTTTTGGGGCCTTCCTTCCCTTCAGGTATAGCATCATGAGGGTTGGATCATCCTTCTAGGCAATGAAGTATATTTTTGGTTGGTTCTGCATGAAAAGTATATAAAGTGCATTAAAGTCCAGAAAAGGGAAGTTAATTGCATTTAGGTAGATCTAAGACTAAAAATAAGAAAAAGAAACACAACATCCCCTAAAAAGAGAATGAAATTGTATGCAAATATGGGTATGAATATACTCAACAACATCCACCATCAAAATCATTTAAGGAAGGCATGTATAGATTGCATATATATCATAATATATATATATATATATATATATACTGGATCTATGGGACATTCCCTATTGTATTTACTGTTTAATTTGATATGCACACTAATCATTTAAATATTTGCATCGTATGCAACAAAATAAATGATAAAACCAAATCTGATTATATCGATTAAATCCCAAAACATTGTACATGACTCTAATACCACATAGGGAAATATGGTAACAGAGATGGCAGAAAAAATAAAAATTTCTTATCATATTCCCCATAACCATCAGATCGCATCAATAACTACGCAATGTTAAGGAAGGTGCAAGGAATATTCCTTGTCCTAGAGAAACTCCAGTGACAACCCTTGTAGAGGTTTACCTCCTTCTCAAGCAACACACAGACAGTTGTCGACGGTGTCCTCTTGATGTAACAACCATGGAAGACATTTGATGTTGTCCTCCTAACATGGTAACAAAAGCCTCCATGCCTCTAGGTAATCCACACAGACCATCAGGAACTCTGTTGCACTTCCAGAGCCGATAGGTAGGAGTTGTCGATCCATTCTCAATGTGTTGGCGTCAATTTCCCTTTCCTCTTGATGTCTCTCCCTTTTTTAGGAATGACTCATCAGGCTCTCAAGTTACCACGATGTTGAAAAAAGGTGTGTCTAGAGCCTTGGACACCCCCTCCTTATATAGGAGTGGATGGGTAGGGTTTCCAAAAACCCAGTGGATACAAACAACTAGATGTCATGGAATGGAGGTTGTTGTGTGCACCCAATCATTCGATTGGAGACTCCATTTGATTTACTGGTGTGCATATAGAGGACTCAATCTTTACGTATAGAAATCTATATTTACAAAAAGAGGGTAGGACTGATAAGAGTTTACCCAAAACTAGGCTACCCACATACTTAGTTTGGGATATACCACCAAATTGGATAGGGGTGAACCCCCAATTGGTAAACACAATTCAAGTTTAGGTATGACAACAACATCCAAAGGGCACCTACCTACTAAGGAACAATCTAGGATAACTTGAAATAGTCTAGTTACTGACTGCTTAGGCTTTGATACCATTCTTTAAGGAGTGGAAACTAATAGTGGGCCCACTCAATGGTACAAGTATGAGCCATGAAATATTTAAGCAGTGGAAAACATAAATATTTACAAAGTTATAAAATGATTCCATGTACACAACTTTCTCACTCTAAGGGTGGTACATAAATTGAAAAGGTTACACCTATATACACATAAGCCCATATGCAGAGGGTAACAGGTCTATCTCAAGTTGTCCTTAAGTTTACCACAGAGCTCACGATCATCCTCAGTGTCGGTCCTTAAAGAACCTACAACTAGGTGGAGGGAACACCCAGAAAAATAGGAAATAAAAGAGTATGTGTCAGCAAAAACTGAGTATGTACATTAGAAATTTAACTAGGGCATTATTTATTTCAAAAGTAAAGTAAGATGTTCCCATCAAAGAGGGGGGCATTAAATCTGGGAAGGTTTCAATGACAATTAAGAAGAGAAGGAATTTCCAAAAAAAATGAGGCAGTATAAATTATCCGATAAACAACAAACCTTGCCACAATCAATCATCACATTACAACATTTATTTGCATGTAGATATATTGGACTAAATTAACTATAGCAGGTCCAAGACAACACCAAGTCATTGGGCTAAATATATATTGGGTAGAAAAGCACACCTATAGGCAGAAAAGCATGCCTCTGTATATATAAGGGTAGAAAAGCACACCCTAATGGTTACGCATAAGCATCTATGATAGTTATTTAGTCAAATTATCTACCATGCATAATATTGTGTGGCAAGATACATTAGTCATCAGAATATGTGTCATGATACAAGCACAATAGAATGTGGGGTCATTGACCCAATTCAACCTATCAATAACAATCTCAGAAAAATAGGATATGTCAACAAGTGGAACAAAAGAGTAAGTATTTAAAGAATTGCCTCATTATGGGAAAATTTAGTCATATAAATTCTTAAAAAATAAGGAGGAGTACATATCTGGTCTTCATGGTTAGAGGTCAACTCAATGGATGCTTGGTCCCCAAAACTGAGTAATCACCCTGAGAACACATTATATGTATTAGTTAAACTAAAATGAACATGTATTTACATCCTTATTATAGATTTTTATATTATTCTTATCCTATTCCAATCACCTAATGTCATATTAGGGTTTATGATTTTAATCTTAATAAGTGGACATATGATTTCTTAGATATCTACTTTAGTTATTTATTCATTGTTAGTTACATGTATCTAAGTATGTCTTGATCAGATGTGTGGTAACAGTTTGCATTTCTTTCATTTAGGCATTCTAATCCTATTTTCTATCTATATAGTATATAACTCAATTTTATCTAATTAGGGTCAATTATAAATGTCTTATGATATGATATTTTTCAACATACTCATACTAGACGTATCAAGGTCTAAATTAACATGCTTCCCAATATGTATAATGGACACCAATATACCATCATTTAGATCTTTACCAAGTATTTATGAATGCGCTCATATAGTTATTGATTATTTAGATGCATTGAAGAAAATCTATATATATATATATATATATATATAGGTCAAAACAATATGCATTGAAGGTCTTTCGCAAGGCATGTTGACATCCATGATTTATGTTGTATTTCGTTATCTAGGATTATACTCAAGAACTTAGGCAATTTCATTTGATAGCTTAAGGGAATTATAACGTATACCACACTATCATGTCAAGGTCCTGAATAAATGTCCCGATGTATAAGGTTGAATTAAAGTTGATTAGTGTAGTGATTTACCTAAGGTTTAATTACTTATCTTCTACAATTTCATCGTGGTTTGAAGAAGAAAGGATGTAGCATTGTCAATATACCTTTCAATGGTGCAGATCATGGCACTTCTCCTTGGAGTTTAGTAAGTAACTAGATGGTATAGAGGATGATCGATCATCACAAATTTCTCTTAGCACAGTCACCAGTCTAATTTTGAGAAGGGAAGCGGCTAAGTTTAGGCAATGCATGTTGTCTTTGTCTTCCAATTCAGACAAGCAGTGGTGTGCGGGTTGGCATAGAGCTAGGGATCGTGCGCTGGTTCCTTTCACTATAGAAGATGAAACCAAGGGAATATTATGTAGGAGTGTTGCTAACATGGTATAAAAAACCGCCAAGCATGTCGGAGGGTCCCGAGTAGTCAGAGACGTCATGGTCGCTAGAGAGCTTCCATGTCAGATAATGACATTGGTAATTGTGGGGTTAAAGTAGGATTTCAATGGATCTGTAGGTGAGGGAAGTATGTGTGGTGGTTGGCGTTGAGCAAGGTAAGGACTGCATGTCTGTTGTAGTCGTCAGAGTCGACATCGGTGCGGCTTTCTGGCAAGGGCACTGATAGTAGGGTGGTCAGGGCTTAACTGTGATGTGAAGGGGGCCAAGCAGACCATGTGGAGATTTGAGTTTGTCGAGGGTGGTTTCTAGCTATTGTATATGTCATCGTTGGCGAGGGGTGGGTGTGTGAAGGTCGTCAGTGAGATGGTTCCAGGTCTGATCGAGATTGGCATTGTAGTGAGGAGTTGTCGATCACCACTGTTGTTGCAGGTTGGGATGGCTTGGGCATGGAAGGGAGTGGGAAGGAGGGGAGATGGTCTCCATCCTTGTCAGTGTCTCTGTCGTCTAGGGTAGTTGCATATCACAATGGAAGGAAGGACAATGATGCTACTGCTTCTCTGTCTGACGTTGGCCACAAGTATAGTGGTAGAAGATTAGGGTTAGAGTTATCGAGAGATAGAAAGAGATGCAATGATGCTTCGACCCTAGAATGAGGATAAGATGCTAGTTGATGGTGCAAAAGATCTATGGTGGTGAAGGAAGAATAGGGCTACGTCATTATGGACACGAGCAGGTCTTTTGACAATCAAAGCAAGGTTTATGAACACTACGGGTTTCACGACATGGTGACTTCATTCTATCAATCCTTTCAAGGGGAAGCAAAGTGGTTGAGATCTAGATTCAAGGAGAAGAGTTGATGCAACAACCTTCTCAAACTACTGGCAGAAATTCTTTTTGCCAAGGCAGTTGGGCGTAGACCTGAGAGGGTGTGGTGGTGCACCAGGAGATGAGTGGTCGACGGCCACGGTTATTAGAGGATAAGGAGAAAAGAAGTGAGGCAGAGGGGGAGGCAATAGTGTGATTGACGCATGACTGTTGGGCACATGGAGGAGTGAGTTTCGGTGGTTAGGATAACCATGGTGGCACTTGATCTATGGTGGTGGTGGTGACCAAGGAGGAAAGGAGATGAGGAATGGCTATAGTTTGTGGGAAGGAGGGAGATATGTAGAGGAAGTCGGGAAGGGGAAGTAAGGGAAAGATTGGCGATGAGTTGAAGAGAGATGTTGGCAATATTAGGGAAACACACTACCTTTAGGGTTTCGAATGTGTGACCAAGGAAAAGGGATGGTAACGTAGGTCATTACATCCATATAATGAGTTATATTATTAATATGGTCAAATTGAATATTAAATCCAGTTCAATATAATACTTTTATTTCCTAATTTAATTAGGGTGTATTCAATGTTTGATTCACCATGAGCATAGATAGGTAGTATATTTAAGATACATTTGTTTGTATTTTGGAATTATTTGATGTTATATTTACTTAAGTACTCATTCTATTTGTCAGTGAACCTCCCATAGTCATTTTTTAATATTAATTTATTTATTTTCATCTCATATTCTTAGGACATTTATAGAGTTGAACTTATTATTTGAGGTATAGATCATAAAATCAATTATTTCTTTTTATTGTAATTAGTTTACATTTAAATCCTTTACATAGTGTATATTTGTGAACCGTGTTGAAACTAAGTTTCAAATCATAATAAAATTGTTGGGAACAACAATTTATCTTATGTTGATCAAACACTTTTAAGGGAAGGGGAGGGATGAGTAAGGTATCCAGAGTTGGGTATGTTACATCGTCAAGCACACAGGCTCAGGAGTAGTATACGAGTGGTAAGTCAGGGTCAAACCCAAGGGAGAAAGGGGGACTAGAGCTTAGTTTGCTTATGCTAGCTTCCTAATGCGGAGTCTATCATTTAAGGGTTTGGTTTGGGTTGATTGATCACACTAATAATATAGCAAGCAATTAAAGAGATCAAGAAGTCAAACCTACTTTAACCCTAGGAAATAAATTCTACTTAGGAAGAGAGGGAACTATGTAAAAAGAGAGAAATTCAGATTAAGGCAAACAAGGTAAGATTTGCACTAAAACTTAACTAATAAGGAAATTTGAATTAACAACCTAAAGATGGAAACTAGTTGAACTAAGCTAGAAACTACAGTAGACTAGGAATTAGCAACTAGGGCAAGAAAAGGACTATATTAGCAACTAAGTTGATAAAGTAAGCACAAAGTAACACTAACTAAACTAGAAAATTGTAGCTATCATGAACAATATAGCTAAGTAAGAAAGCAAGTAAAGCAATTAAGCAAGCATTAACTAGCAAGAGAGAAATTAGGGTTTAAATGTAATTAATTGAAGTGTTGGTTGTCTGGGGGTATGTGACTAGAAACTAAGTTGGAGTATGAAATTCAAACATTACCTATCCATTTAGATTTTCAAACCAAACAACAAGTCATATGCTAAAGAATAGCCCTAAACTACTAATTAGCCATAGATGTAATACGGTGTGTGTAGAGGAACTAGTCCCTATCACCCCCAATCCAACTTTGTGTGACTCATTTAGATTAGGGTATATGTGGGATTCAATTAGGAAGTCTAGTTTTCTAAGGTAGAAGATTCTAAGTCTAGAGGGGGGCCAAGTGTAGTAGTGGAAGGTGGAAATGAGGGTATTACATCTCACATCACCTACCATCTAGATTTTGGGTAGATCCAAGATAGTAGCATTAAATGATTCGACTCTAGATACTTAGATCTCACATCATGGAGTAGGAGAAGGGGTATATATGTAGGAACATGGGGGGCTAGATAGGGATCCATTATGTGGACCTAGGAGTCAATCCCAAGATAGCCACATGCATGCCATTTTCTCCTCGACTTCGACTTTCAAGCATAAATCACAAGATAATCCATGTTTTCAAGCACAAGCCACAAGATAAAATATAGGGAATGAGATAAATTTTGAATACCACCATTAGAAATGGGTTTATAAAGTTTATATATTGTATCAAAGTCACATTTTTACACCCCATATAACCCACCTAAAGGGCTTAGCTACTTATAACAAAAGAAAAGGAGAAACAAGAAGGAGTACATGAGTGGATAGACATGAAGCTTAGTAAAGACTCATTCTTCATCTCCTAGCACCATGAACTCATCCTCTTCCCTCCTTGGTTTTTGGATGGCATGGAAGTGTGGATGAAATTTTCCAAAACCATAGAAAACTAGGGTTTGAGTTAAGGGATGGTGAAATGCAATCGAATTAGGTGTTAATAGGTGGGAGATCAATGGATGATAAAATAAATGTTAGGAAAGGTAACCTTTTTCTTCCAACCGCCACCCATGTATATATAAGGGCCAGGGAAGCATAGGGATAAGTGGGGATAGAATAAATAAATCAATGAAGAAGATGAGTTAGGGTTGCTAGACACCATGTCCATTTTGGTCATGCTGTCTATGGTGTATGCGGTGAAGATGTACATGGTGGAATGGAACTGGCGAGGTGGAAAATGGGTGAATGACAGATAAAATTATGGTTTTGGAAGACTACTGGAACAATCCTGATGGGCACCACAATTGTGGTGGGAAAGTGGAAAAGTTGGCATGGTGGCTACCACGATTGTGTTGGGGACAGGGGACTTGGTCATTTTCTCCAAATCTTTGACCATTCATTCTAGCTTCCATAACAGAATCATCCCATTCTCTGGCTTGATTCATAAAACAACCAGCAGTTGTATTGAATTCAACTCCCTCATTAATTATTCAAGAAGTGATGAAAGTTGTCGTTCATAATGTATCCTTGGTGGTCCATTAAGCTTGTTTTCTGATGTGAGGCACATTAAAAGCTTGACCCTCTCTTCATGTTCACAAATACACTGGTCATTGTGGAAGCTTCCCACCACATCCATTTTGGTTGGCATGGTCATGGTGGATCTTAGACACCACAATCGTTTTTCTAGACACGGTCGTGGTGATTAATTTGTTGTAATTTCTTCAATCTTAAACTTTATGTATGATATGGAGCCTCTATGTCATGGTTGTGTCATTATACGAAGACCCATTTGGATAGCCTAGTTGTGCATTTTAGCTCACAATTCCTTCACTATATTGTTCTTTGCTTTGGATCAACTTTTGACCACTTGTGGAAATTTGGGGATGATCTAGGGCTCATATAAGGGTATATAGACCCTAGGATCTTCCTCTCTCTCTCTCTCCCTTCCATCCAATGCATGGTTGAAGTACCTAAAAAAACATACAAAGAACAGTTATAAGTGCATTTGATATTAATACGCTTATGGAGATGATATACATTCTAACAAGTTTAGATGGGATTACAAAAGAAAAAGGTACAAAATGAAGCTCTAAAATATGAATGTGTCATCTATCGACCAAGAATATATAGTACATATAGTAATATAGGATCTAATTTTCCAAAACCTAGATCCATATCATTCTCAACAAAATATAAATGAAACATTTAAAATGTTTTAGAAGAGTAGGAGGTGGTTTTACTAACCATGGTAAAACTCATGGTCATGGTGATAGGCTATTATACATCCAATCCTTAGCTTATCTAAGTGAAAAGTGGTGTACTGGTATGATGTCATAATTGTCACCACATACCTCTCTCAAGTATCCAAGATGAATGCCTACATTACCTTAGAATTTCCTCTTTACTCCTAAGTGATCTAGTGCATTGGGCACTAATAGAGATGTTTTAGCACTCAAATATTATTTTGAGTAGAGTATCAAAAGCATATACCCATGTCCCAATGTTCCTCTTAAAGTATTATCTCCATTCTATTTTCCCTCCCCATGTATTCATATCCTATTAAACTATGGATTCAATGCTAAACTTATGTTTGGACAATATTAATAAAATCATAATACATCGGATATATACAATCATGGAAAATTGATATATCAATATTCAACACGGTATCAAAGTACAAAAATAGAACAATCAGGGCAACCTAGTCTAGATGAATCCTAACTATCCATACAAAATAATAGTTGGTACCAAACAAGGTGAAAATGAAAAAAAAACATCAAAACAAAGAGGTAGGCAAAGACAGTTTGAGATGGTGAGAAAGATATGATGAGAACATCTCGCTATGGAATCCTCGATATCTCTTATCTTACTTATTTTTAGTCTTTTTTCTTTCTTCTTGATCTCATTTCTCCTTCATTTAACTCAATTGTGTTCTACATGAAAATAGTTGTGGAATGGTCATGGTGGATTTGCTTTCGTGTCGAGTGGTTAGGGAAGGTTAATGGTTGTAGAAGTGAGGTGGAATATTTGGAACATGGTGGAAAGGTGAATATGGTGTTCTAGAGTGAGAAATGAAGACAATGAAACTTGTTTGTAACATCTATAGTGGAAGTTGGGGGTTTCAATATACAGTATGTGTTTTTGGGCACACTTACATAAGGTTTATTTGGGAAGGGGTTATTATGTGCTTTTTTTATTTTTTGGTGAAACGTTGGTAGACTTATAATTTGTAGGTCCAACTCATTAGAAGGTATGTCTCTAGTAGCAAGAGGTTTCCTACTAACAGTTCCCTTGATTTTTTATTTAAAGATGTACTCAACTCAGATAATTCAAATTGAATAATAGGCCTTACTTGGCATAAGACAAGACTGTTTGATTTAGGGTGTTGGCAAGCCCAACTGATCCTGCAGATCAAATTGGTGGAATCAAAGGTCAAATCGAACATTGGATAGGTTGGTTGGCTTATTGGTGCATTCAGGTCTTAATTGTACAGAATATGTGTAAGTGCCCCATCTTTAGGATAGATCCATAGGAATAGTACAATCTTGTAAGACACCTGACCTAGCTTAGTTCTTTATCTTGCTTGCTTTGCTTAATAAGATACTTAAACCTTAATCTAATCATGTGATGCACCTTAACAACGTCTGACATGCTTATGTTTTCAGTTTGGTTCATGTTTGAGATAGTTATTCTATGCATATGTTGCTTTTGGACCAAGTAGCCATTTACCTATGTTGAGGGTTTATCTTGCAATTTGTCACATGTTGGATGAACCTCGTGCTTTGGCATCATGGGAGAGAAAATGAAGCTTAGGGGTGCCTTTTTGGAACTTAGATGACGAGGTTGTATCATGTGTGTGGGGCTAATGTTTGCATGGTTTGCATGGATGCTTGAGTTGTTGGTGTTGAACATGATGGTGTGACATTTGTGGCGACAATGTGTTTTTGCCTTGAGAGTGCTTAGACCAAAACATTTTGATTTGTTTGTTTTGTAGCAACCTAGGTGCTTTGTACATGGATTTGGTTTCTAGGGTGCTTGTGTTGAGATGTGTATTGACCTATTATTGGGTGACATAGTGTAGCGGTCGCTACTATGTACAACCCTAGTTTTGGTTTGATCGAAGGGTGTAGTGGACCTAAGTGGTCTCTACACTACCTTGTATTTATCAACCTTTGTTGAATACAAGTTTAGAGTGCTTACAGAGCCATGGTTTTGAGGGAGATGTGTCCTTAAGTGCTCTTATACCTTAACACCTCATAACCCTTCATCTCTCTCCTACCCTTTAGTATATATACCCTTCCTTTCATATGCAAGTATCCCCTTTATCTCTTTTCTTTCTCTCCTCTTGTGTTCAGCCTTGAGCTTGGTGGTGCTAGTAGAGGTGTTGATCTTGGAGAAGGTGGTCGCTCTCTACTTGCATGTGGTGATCTAGGGCTTGATCATCTTCCTGGTGGTGGTTCTTGGTGATCCTTAACCTTGGTGATCTTTCTTGGGCATGGATTCGATCCAATCTTGGTGTTTCCTTCTCTGTTGGAGCTCGTGGCTGAACAATATTTATAATAGAAAACTTAAAATTTTCTTTCAGTCCATATTTATTATTGTAAACTACATATATATGAAAAATCAACTAAAAAGGAGCATATTTAGTTGGATAACTCTACTACTAAAATTTAAATTTTATACCCATATCTTACCTACTAAGATGAAGAAAGGTCATAATATCCTTCCATTGTAAATCTACTTTATAAAAGGGTATCTCAACCATACCACCACCCTCTACTTTTTCTTCACCATCCTAACTACCTCAAAACACTAAGACTCCCTTCGTATTATAGAGATCAATAGAAACATGACATTGTATGATAATTCCTCCCTCCAAAGTGCAGATTAAGACATTATATCCTCAACAATTTGATGTGATTAAAAAAAGTTTGTGAGACCCAAATTCTTCTTATCACTTTTTCTAACTGCCCCACCGATGGTTCCACTAAAATAGTATGGGAATTTTTTTTACTTTTCATATAGTCATTTCTAAAGATAAACTTCTATACACCATCCCTGAGAAAAAGACTACTGAACATCTAGTTGGACTCATCATTATGGTGGTGGGAGATGCATGTTTCACAATACGGCAAATATCCAAAAGGGGGACCTAAGAGAGGTGCAACTATGGCAGATGATTGAGGGATATGATGAATAATATAAGATGTAATCATAATTTGCTAGATGATGCCATCTTGTTATAAAGTTTAAGATTACGAAGTATTCTTGCATAGATTTCTCTTTCTCTTAACCCTAATTCATGTACTCAAAATCTAAGTGATGGTGGAGTTGTTGTTTCTTACATGCACCTTGATGTTGTTTTTATCACCATGTTTATGTTTAGGCCATCATATGATAGACGGAGGTTTTGGTTTGTGTGTACATGTGTTTGGATGTTGGTTTTCTCTCTCTCTCTTTGCATGGTTTCCTTGCCCCTCTTTAGGTTTTTGAAGTTCATCATCTTCATGTGGTTCTTACCTTGGTGACTCTTGAGTTCTTGAGGTTGAGTTTTGATTCGTTCAACATGTTTTCCTTGGTTTTCTTGGAGTTGTTGTGACCAGATTGATGGTGTGCTAGGGTTTTGGTTTGTTCGCCATAATCCTAACCCTAAGCCACTTTGGTTGTTGCAGATGTTGTTGTTAGGGGTCACTGCATATTATCCCTTGTGTTGGTCACTACCCTTGATCCTTTGTGAGATCACCACATGTGTTGGTTGAGATGGTCGCTATCTTGATGTATGTTGGTCGACACATGGATAACCCTAGTGATTGCTACACATGTATGAGTGGGTGATGGTCACAACATCTGATGAAATATATTGTTTGGTCGCTACACCTGGATCGGTTTGGTTTGGTCACTACAAGTGCTATGCAGTTTGGTTGCTACACATGTTGAGTCATGTGGTCGCTACACCTGTTGAGTCATGTGGTCTCTACCCATGTGAGTCATATGGTCGTTATGTGGTTTGGTCAATACATAGTGTTATTTTGAATGATTTGTTGACCATAACAATAATGCCTAACCCTAATGTGCTCCAAGAAATTGGGTAGTGATGTACCTAAGGTTTTGATGTTGAGTGTTGTAAAGGAACCCTAATCAGCTATCTAGGGAAACCCTAACCCTAATTTGGGGTATATGATGTAATTGTTCATTTTTCCTGAAGTGATTAGTATGTAATTATGTTTTATCTTTCCTATTGAGTAACCCTAATGTTGTAGGTTGAATGCACTCATAGCTTGTTCTTTCTATGGTAATTCTTATATGACACGAGGTGATGATTATGAGCTCTTATGAGGCATGATGAGATAATGATGATGTGCAAGAACTATATGATTGGATCTTATGATCTGGTAGATGCTTAATGCCTAGTGTGAGGTGATATCCTCTAATGATGTGATGAGGGATGGCTATCCCAAGATGATGTGATAATGACGATGGCCTAGTATGGTAGTGGTATCATGTGATGATGTGACAACTTCATACCTTATATGTTTTATATGTTCTGATGTTGTAACATACCCTTATCTTCGTAGAATTTGTTTTGGGTTTGTACATTGTAACTGTATTGATTCAAAAAAAGACACCCAATTAAAAATAATTAATCAAGTGAATCCCTAAACATTTAGGTTGCCCTGAGCCATAGATCCATCTGCAGCGTCAATACTTATAGGATGGTGAAATGAGTAATTCATGTGGGAAACCGAAGTGCACATTGTTGAATATGTTGGGGGTGCAAGTTGAGGATATATACTTGCATCCACAAACACATATGTGGAGGATGACTACGGTCATACCCTTACAGGATAATGGTTGAGGTTGTATCTCAGATGATATGTTTTTAGGGATGGTTGTGATCATACCCTAGCAGGAGAATGGTTGTGGTCGTATCTCACTAATGGCATGCCTATATACCAAGGTGAACTAGGTTGGTTTGCAATTTGACTTTATATGTCACTGTGATGGACTCGTATTGGCTGAGGGTGTGGAAGATCATAGGAGTTTGACTCTACTAGATCTTGTATAGCACTGATTTTGACTTAGCAGTGGTTAGTTGGAGTATGAGTGGTATACCTCATCTCCATGTGGCATAATAAAAGATGTAAAATAGTCGTGTAGTATACTCAATTAGTGTCAAACACGATTCACATTAGATGAACCCTTGCCTTGTTTCTATATTGTTTAGTTGATAATACTTATACATGTTCTTCATATTCCTTTTGAAAATATATCATAATTTGTTATCAGTTGAAGTTGTTTAAACTACTTAATCTGTGATATCATTTTTACTTATATCATTTAGCTGAATATGCTCATCCTTTTAATAGTGTTATCTTTCTGCTCTATAATCTATCTGTGTTAACAATGGTTGTTGGTGGAGAGTTATATCTCTCGCGAGAATGTTGGTCTCGCCCCGTGGGTTTTTACATCTTTTAGGTGGTCATGTATGACGAAATAGAGTTCATGTGGTTGAGGAAGAGCATCAAGGAGAGCAGTAGTTGTTGAAGGTTGGATATGTTGCTAATGTTTTGTAGTAGAGTCCTTTTGTCATCCATGTACTCTCAGGTCCTTGGTGGGGTTTGTGGATGTTGTTTATCAATAGAAGTGTGTGAATGGTTGTATGTATGGCTTGTATATACATATATGAACATGTTATTCTTGTGACGTGTTTGTGTCAAGTTAGCCAGTGAACAGTGATGTATATACCTTTGTGGCACGATATGTAATACAAGTGTCATAGTTTATTGACTTGGATATAATATTTTTCTGCTTGAGATATATATAAGTGATCGGTTTTAATTTACCATGTTTTTTGGGAGTCTTGATGTTTAGTGTTTGTTTTGTGCTTTTTTTGAGTAATCTTATTTTGTTGTGATCGGTGTGTCACAGTTAGGTTGGTATCAGAGCTCTAGGTTTGTTGAGTCTACATGGACATAGGACTAGGGTTTGTGTCTATTCTTTTGTATCCAACATATTTGATCATAACTTCTGCTTATGTAGCAGTAGTAGTAGTAGTAGTAGTAGTAGTAGTAGTAGTAGTAGTAGTAGTAGAAGAAGAAGAAGAAGAAGAAGAAAGAAGGGAAAAGATATGTCTGAAGAACATGTTGAGAGTAGTTTTGTTGCACCAGGAGGTGGTGCGAGGAGGCACGCAAGTATAGATGGAGTGCCTGAGGTGTCTCAGTTCGACATAGAAACTATGGCCAATCCCGCTTTCTAGTCCATGTTTGGACAATTCATGGCCACAATGACGCATATGGTGGATAGAATGCATGTACCCCAAGCAATGGCAGTTGTTCCCAATGAGGAATCTCAAGGTTTTGGGAAGATCTTTGAGAGGTTAAGGCATGTGGGGGAGATATAACATGCTGGTATGGTAAACCTGATAGATGTAGATATGTGGTTGATGGAGTTGGAGAAGGCCTTTAGAATCCTCAACATCCCAGAAGAGGATAAGGTGAAGCATGTGATGTACCTATTGAAGGGTAGTGTTGGCCATTGGTAGGCCATTGAAGAGGAGAAGAGGCCTGGTGTGGTGATCAGTTGGGAAGACTTTTAGCGGGAGTTTGTGAACTGATACTTGGAGACCTATCTAGATGAGAAGATCTCACAGTTTGAAAAGATCTAGTAGGGATCTATGACGATCAATGAGTATGAAGCCAAGTTTATGAAGTTGTTGAGGTTTTGTCCTCACATGGTTGCAACAGATAAGGAGATGATCAAACATTTTGAGAAAGGTTTGAGCTCCTAGTTGATGATGACAGTGTCAACTTTAGATAACAGGAGAATGGTTTGCGACGTGTGTGGAATCCATGAGACATATTGAATGGTCAAAAGTTGAGAAGCATAAAGTTAATGCCAAGAAGAGACCGGCATAGTTTCAGGGATAGTCTTTTGGAAGCTTCAAGAATCCTAGGTTTTCAGCACCTCAGTCACAGCAGAGGTTAGTTGTTCAGTTGCAATGGTCAGCAAGCAAGGGAGAGGTTGTAGTTTTCTGCCAGTTGGAGCTCACAGTGTGGCGTCAGTTTTAGTTACAGGGCCATCTAGACCGTAGTTTGACATGAGGATCTTTTATAGGTGTGGAATGCATGGATATTTGAGGTCGTTTTGCCCAGTGAAGGATGAGGAGGTGACGCAGCTGCCGATATAGAGTCTACAAGGGTCGCAGCAGTGGTAGTTCAGCAATGGCGATAGTAGAGGACGCAATCAAGCATCACAGGCTGGTTTGTCTGGGCAGGTTAGCAGAGGACAGGGGTGAAAACATGCAATGTCTTGTTTCTATGTTATGAGTCAGTCGGAAGGAGTAATCAACCCTCGAGTTGTGATAGGTCAGATGGAGTTATTTCATTCTGATTGTCTTCTTCCCTGCTTTATATCTGTTTTGGTTGACTCTAGTGCGACGCACTTTTTTATCACTAGAGAAGTAATAGCTAGTTGTTCTTTTCCTACTACTCGTAGACCTGATAGTCTCCACTTAGAAACCCCTTTGGTTGGTTCCTCTGAGTTGGGGGGTGTCTATCATGCATTCCTTCTTTCTCAGGATACAGTATTCAAGTGGACCTTACACCACTTGACATGCATGGATTCAATGTGATCCTTAGAATGGATACCTCGGAGAATTACTAGGTGGTCTTGGACTGTATTTTCAAGGTGGAAACGTTCTTTGATGCTGATATTTTATGGGTCTTCCAAGGAGATTGAAAGATTCTTCCAACATGCTTGGTGTTAGCTATGACATCAGAGAGGCTAATGAGGCAAAAAGTTGTGAGGCATTTTTGGCACATGTGGTGGATACTGAGGTGAAGATTCCTAGTATTCAAGAGGTGGTCGTTGTTCGTGAGTTTGAGGATGTGTTTCCTAATGAGTTTCTCAGTGTTCCCACACCTCGATAGATTGACTTTGAAATCAATTTGGTTCCTGGTACACAACCTATAGCACAGACACCGTACATGACGGCACCAGTTGAGATGCAAGAGTTGAAAAAGAAATTACATGAGTTTCTTTAGAAAGGCTTTATCAGACCGAGAACTTCCCCTTGGGATGCTCCCGTGTTGTTTTTGAAGAAGAAATATGGTTCCATGAGTCTATGCATCGATTACTTACAGGTAAACAAGGTGATGATTAAAAACAAGTATCCTTTGCCACAGATAGATGATATGCTTGATTAGTTGGGGGTGTTGCAGTCTTTTCAAAGATAGATCTGAGTTTAGGATATCATTAGTTGCATATCAAGACTGATGACATACCCAAGTCAGCCTTCAGAACTCTGTATGGTCACTACGAGTCTGTGGTTATGTCATTTGGGCTAACCAATGCACCAACATCGTTCATGGATCTGATGAACATGGTGTTCTGGCCTTATGTTGACCAGTTCATGGTGGTGTTCATCAACAACAACCTAATATATTCTAAATATGGCCAATAGCATGAAAAGCATCTAAGGCATGTATTGACCTTATTGAGACAGCACAATTTGTACGCCAAGTTCAACAAGTGTGAGTTTTGGCTGAAGGATGTGTCCTTCCTTGGACACATGATTTTTTTAGGGTGTTCATGTATATCCCAAGAAGGTTCAATTAGTGTGAGAGTGAGAGAAACCTAAGACACCAATGGAGGTTTGCAGTTTCCTTAGATTGTCATTACAGAAGGTTTATCAAAAATTTAGAGCAGTGGTGTTACCCCTAAAAAAGTTGACAAAGAAAGGTGTGTAGTTTTTTTGGGATGACAAGTGTCAGTGTTCTTTCTAGCTTTTGAAGGAGAAGTTGACCCATGCACCAGTGTTAGTGTTGTCTGGCCAAGGAAAGGGTTATATCATCTTTTGTGATGCGTTGAAGAATGGTTTGGGTTGTGTGTTGATCCAAGACAAGAATGCAATTTCTTTTACTTCACAATAGCTTAAGAAACACGAGGAGAGTTACCCGACACATGATTTGGATCTTATTGTTGTGGTCCAAGCCCTAAAGATTTGGAGACACTAACTTTATGGCGAGAAGTGTAAGATCTTCACTGACCACAAGAATCTAAAGTAAATCTTTTCAAAGTAGAAGTTGAACATGCGATAGCGATGCTGGATGGAGTTGATCAAGGACTACGATTGCACCACAGACTACCCTCCAGGGAAGGTGAATGTAGTGGTAGATGCTTTGAGTAGGAAGTCATATTCATCATCATATGTAGAGAAGGTGCAGTTATGTTCCTTGGTGTGCCATAAGAGGGACATGTTGGTGTCTCTTTTCCAAATGAATGTGAAGTTGTAGGTCTCCTTGTCAGCTCAATTATAGGTGAAGCCTATGTTAAGGCAGCAGATCAGAAATGCATAGTGTGATGATAATGTGATTCAACATATTTGAGTAGAGTTTGGCAGTGAGAAGCATGATGAATTCCACGAGTTAGAGGATGGGACAGTGTGCTACCATGATAGAGTAGTGGTACCTGATGTTGATGATCTAAGGAAGTTGGTTCTTGAAGAGGCTCACTCTTCAATGTACGCCATGCATCCAAGAAGCACTGAGATGTACCATAATCTGAAAGATTTTTATTAGTGACCTGGCTTGAAGTATGACATAGTTGAGTTCGTGGTAAAGTGTCCTTTGTGTCACCAGGTTAAGGTAGAGCATCAAAAACATGTAGGGACTTTTCAATCGTTACCTATACCATAGTGGAAATGGGATCATATCACCATGGACTTTGTGGTTGAACTTCCTAGGATAGTAAAAGGTCATGATTCCATATGGGTAATAGTGGACATGTTGACTAAGTCAACACACTTCCTATGAAGACAACATATAAAACTAAGAAGCTTGCACAAATATATGTTGATGAGATAGTCAGTTTGCACACCATCCCGATAATGATAGTGTCATATAAAGGTCTTCAGTTCACTAGTTTCTTGTTGGAGCATATGCACATAGCCATGGGTATTTAGTTGAGGTTCAGTACTGCTTTTCACCCACAAATAGATGGACATTCTGAAAGGACTATACAAACGTTGGAGGATTTGTTGAGAGCTTGTGTTCTATAATTTTAAGGCAGTTGGGATGTACATCTCAGTTTGATAGAGTTTGCTTACAACAACAGCTATCAGAGGAGTACTGATATGGCACCATATAAGGCTTTGTATGGGAAATGTTGTGGATCACCATTGTGTTGGTATGAGATGGGTGAATATCAACTTTTAGGTCTTTATCTTGTACAACCGATAATAGAAAAGATTAAGATGATTCAGTAGCAGCTGAAGGAAGTCCAAGATAGGCAGAAATCTTATGTTGATTGTAACATCCCTGACCTGGGTTATGAACTAACCCTAGGTGTTTTGCCTAAATGTGAGATTAAATGCTTGATATTATCTTTTGGTATGTAATTAAAACTCCTGAGGAACATATATCTTAATTTTTGTCCATTTTAAACAAAGTTCTAGTATTGTTTTGTAATATAGAGACCTATGTGCAAATTACCCAATTAGAGGGGTTAACTTGCAAATTGCACATGTTAAGATGTTCCTATGATGATAATACATCATAAGAATGAATATGATGAAGTATGATGGATCCTCCAAGCTTGGGCATCAAGATACAGTTTGTGAAGCAATCATTGTGCTTAAAACCCTAATTTTGGTGTAAAGTGCAATTTACCCAAAACATGGGGTGCAACTTGTAAAATACACCTTCTAGAGTATCTTTTATGACTCTTGACATCATTTAGAGTAAGAATGATGAAGATGGCACTTCAATTGAATAATTAAATAAGAATGATAACCCTTGTAATTAAATCACCAAGTTGTAAATAGAGAGACCTTTTTATATGTGCACCTTAGTAATAAGTTGATCTTCTTTGCCTTTAGCCCTTGGTTTTAGAAGTAGTTTTGATTTATAAATGAGGATAAGGGACGTGCCTAAAGGAGAGATGGACTTAGATGTGAAAATAAGAAACTAGATGTCCTTATGTTGAAATTTTACCCCAAAGTACATATACCCCCTTCCTTTGCAAACAAAGAACCGTTTCCCTTTCCTTCTCACTTATCCCTTTGCTAAACCGACTGAAGGCAGAGCTCTAGAGAATAGGAGATCGTCCAACCTGTTCTAGGTAAGAATTGACCATCATCTTGCTCGGATTCATGGAGGAAGTATGGTTGCAAGGTTGGTTTTATGGTTTTCTTACTTAGTTCTTTCCTTCTAGCCGTCCTTTCCCAACCAATTCTTGGAGAAACGACCTTGGCCGACCTGTGTAGCTCAAGACGCCATTAAAGGCTTGGAATCTTGGAAGATTGGAGCTCTAGGACTGACTTTAAGGCGGGTTTTATAACTCTAAACCTTTGCTTTGTTATGCACATCTTCTTTCTTGCAAATAATAGCTTGTTCTTCTTTCCTCTACCATCCCTTGCACTCTTACAAGTAAAATCGTGAAGAACAGACCTTAGTCTCAAGGTAGATGATGATGGGCATGAATACCTAGGCAAATTTATCAAACGGTTTCCCCCTCCCATGGTCTAAACGGTTTGCAAAACTGTTTGGGACCAAACGGTTTCAAAATCGTTTGATCTCATGCGGTTTGCAAAATCATTTAGACTCATAAGGTTTCAAAACCATTTGAGGGGTTTGACCAAGCATTGACCATTTGAGGGTCTACTGGACACATTATGAATTAATCATCTACCAAGAATCACCATCTAATTGCAAGTAAATCTCAAGTTGAAGGCACTTTAATCACCTAAACCCTAATCGGGTTCAATTGCTGATTTCAAGGACCAACCATGTTGAAGTTTGGGTTGAGTGGCCCAAACGGTTTCAAAACCGTTTGGGGATCACCCAAACGGTCTCAAGACCGTTTGGTGGTCACCCAAGACCGTTTGTAGGTCTAGGGTTAAGGTAATTTGATCAATTGAGGGTCCAATCACAATAGGTTGTTGAATTAATCAAAAGTGTTGATTTGTGACTTAATTAGGGTTCAACCCTTAACAAATGGACTTAGATTTTATGAGACTTTGAGCAAACGGTCTCAAGACCATTTGGAGGATGTCCAAATGATCTCAAGACCATTTGGGCCAAGTCATGGTCCAATTGGGTGACAATTGATGGGTTCAACTTTAATTAGACTTATGTTGATGGATGTTGATGGTTGATCGATTACAAACCCTAATTCAATTGGTCCCAACCCTAATTGGCTAACAATTGAGGGTCAATTGAGTGTCCAATTGATTAAGGATAACCCTAATTGGCTCAATTGATAAGTGATTAACATGTATGAGGTCAATTGAGGGGTTCAACATTGAAAACCAATCGATTGCAAGTGTTGATGTACTATCTAGGTCCATGCGGTTTTGAGACATTTGGACCAAACAGTCTCAAGACCGTTTGGGTCCAAACGGTCTCAAGACCATTTGGGGCCAAACGGTCTCAAGACCGTTTGGGCTCAAATGGTTTCAAAACCGTTTAAGGTCATGCGGTTTGGTCATGCGGTTTGGTCATGTGGTTTGTTCAAACGGTTTCCAAGTCAACCTTGTCTAAACGGTCAACATGATCAAACGGTTTCAAGACCATTTAAGGTCAAACGGTCTTGAGTGTCATGCGGTCTTGAAGGTCAAAGTCACAAAACGGTCAACTCCTCCATGTTGTTTCAAAACCGTTTGGAGGTTGAAGTGTGAAACCGTTTGGGGACTTTTAGGGTTAAGATTGCTTAATGCTTGAAGGCTTAGATGGTTCAATGGTTGTTTAATCTAAACCCTAATGATACCTAAAGACATTAAGGGGTTAAGTGATTAGTAGTTTTAACCATGTTATGATTAATGGAGAATATTACCAAGGTACCCTTGAAGGGTTCAAGTAGACAACACCTCCTTGAGCAAGCAAACCCTAATGACTATAATGGTGATGACTTGACCTATGTTAATAAAAGTTGACTTGACCTATGTTAATCAAAGTTGACTTGACCTAACCTAATCTAGAGAGATGAAATCATCATATAGTGTTGAAAGGAGAGATAGGGTTCCTAATGTGAATAAGAATCAAGTGAAATACCTTCAATATGAATGAATGAACATGATTAGGGTATGACCCACCAAAGTGAGATCATGGAAACCCTAATTATGATGATTAATGAATCTTAACCTAAGTTGAGGGCATTAATGATGATGATTTTTCATACATGATGAAGCTATGCGTTCAATTTACTAAGAAGTGAAAAGTGAACCCTAATTCTAGGGTAAATCATGTAATGTGAATAGTAAACCCTAATTCTAGGGGAATGTCATAATGAGAATTAGTAGTCCCTAATGGTGGGATATTAATCATAAACCTAATCTAGGAGAGATGTGAGATGAATAGAAACCCTAATTGGAGGTGATGTTATAAGAACCCCCATTAGAATGAATAGTAAACCTAAATTATGGCCTATTAGTTATGAAACCCTGGAGATGGTCTATTAGATAATACATTGAAGTGAGGTGTAGCTAAATCAATCATACAATATGATTATGTCATAAGCATATGGAATAGGGTTAGTGAGCCCTATGAATGATGAATGTGATAATCTCAATAAATAAGGATTTAAGAGGTAAAATGATGCCTAGATCCAAATGTCTCTATGATTGAGCAAATGCTTTTACACCTTACAATAAGGATGGGCATGAAACTCTTAGAAATGATGTATATCAAAGCATGATGTAGATAACATCCTAAAAATGGATATACCTAGAATAGTTGATGATGGTTTATCCTACATCAATAATGTTTAAACCTATACCATTAAAGATAATTGGTTAATTCTGATATACGATACATGCACCATATGAGGGAAGAATTAAGTTAGTGGATGAAGTATGAAAAGAGAAATATCATAATACTGAGTTAACCAATTATCTCAAGTAAGATAATAATGAGGCAAAAGTGATACATCAAGATATGATAGATATCACATTTAACAAACCAAGGTATCATACCTTAATGAACCTCTAACCATTATACTTAAATAAGAGGACACCAAGAGTAAGTGATAAGCAATTACCTATAATAGGGGCATAATGGACTCAATGTACTCAATAAGTGTAGATTATTACATCTTGGGAAGGGAGGAAGCCAAATCAATAAGTATGATGTAATCATAACATGATATGAAGAAGAAATGGGCTAATACTTAGATTTGTTGATCATTAATGATATTCAATGAGTATTGTAATCGAAAGTAAACATTCAGCATGTCCTTGTATGATCCCAAGAGTGGTGGAGTAGTATGCTAGGGTTGGACTGATAACATGAACAAGAAACCCTAACTATTGAAAGATGGGGTATGTTAACCCTAATCCTGGGTTATGCTTTCAAGCATGAAACCCTGTGAACAAATTACAATATAAGGAATTCTTATGCCTTATAAGGAAAAGGGATTTAATAAGCTTAATTGAGTGGGATAAACCCTAACTCCAGGTTATGCTTTTAAGCATGATTCTTCATGATTGAAGTATAAGATGAGGAATCATTATTCCCTATTATAATAAAAGGGATTGAATAATCCTAATTGATTTAAATAATGGGAACCAAGCTTTAGTGAAGACATGAAGGTACAACCTTGAATTGAAAGGTTATTCTTGCTTATAAATTACTGATTCGGAGATGAATTGTTTATTATTATCAATTGAATTGACCATGCAGATTCTTATAAAGAAATGATCACAGCCAGGTAAGGGTTATGATATCATATTCACTGAAAGCATACTATAGGCTTTATGAATAGTGATATATGCCATGTTGCCTAAGTTTAAGTGGCAACATATGAGATTAATGGGTTGTAAGATCCATGAGCAACATCAAGGTCATGCTAATTAGATGACTTATGATGGTTTAAGGGTTTGAACACCCCTATTCTTGAATCATAGTAATGAAATGGATAAGAATTGATATCCATATGATAACTGATGTGAGTTAAACTTGATACATTTAGTATTCTTTTTTTATAGCAGTTGTTTTGATGGTTTATGTTTGAAAACATGCATGATGATAAAATAATACTGAAATGTACTTAAGTAATCAAGTATAATGATATCATGTAGGGCCCTGACCATAGATCCATCATTGACAGAGACCAAATGATGGTGAAACAGGTTTTCCCAAGGGAACTCCTGGATCATATACTTTTGAGTATATGGGGGATTATGGACGAAAATATCCTTACGTCCTAATGTAGAAATTGATGTAGGATGTACCATTACCCTATCAATCCTTCATTATATGTTATACTGGGATGATGTATCACCAATATCCTGAGGGAATTACTAATACCGCATTGATGAGAGATAAACAAGAGATCTTTCGATGACGAAGAGAGTACAGAACGCCACTGTGACTCTATAGCGAAGTTTCCAGAATACCCTGGATTGCTATCATAGCAGAGACACAAGATGTCCTGCAAGAAAGTCCTCTTACTGACTGAGGAAGATGAGGTCATAAGAATCCGGCTCTTTTGATGGCCTATGTATGGTACCGACGCGATTTTGTAATGGTCGGTCGGAGTATGAGCGGTATACCTCATCTCTGCAGGGCATAATAATGTTTGGAAAACATAATCAGCCGTGTAGCATAATTGCTTAAGGTTGCTAAACTATGAGAAACAATGATTGATGTTATATTGTTCATATATGTTCTTCATATTCTTTAATGAGATATGCTTTGATATCCAATTAGGTTATAATTGAAATGTTGTTTTACTTGATATTAAACCTGCTGTTAAATGTTAATAATTATATTGTTTACTATTATTCCTTATTGCAATAACAAAGCTTCTGGTGGGGAGTTATAACTCTCACTGGGACAATTATTCAATTGTCTCACCCCCGTGGGATTATACTTTTTAGGTAGACGTCGAGGATGAAGAAATCCACTTAAGAATGAGCAACAACAAAAACAATAGCACCAGGGGCAGAAGTGAATCTCAGGTGGAGATATTGACTGTCTAGTCTTATAGATAGTGTGTCTTATGTCGTCTCTGTACTCTCAGGTCCCAGGAGTCGGTAGGTCTGAGGTTTTGGGCTTTAAGCCTCAAGATTTTGTTGTATCTTGCCTTGTACAATTAACAGGGCAATGGATGTATGTAATCACTCGAGAGGTGATTCCATAGAGATGTAATGTTGAAATATGATGTAAACTGTCTATCCTGTTTCTTATAAAGAAATTTTATGGTTGAAAGATCCTTTCTTAAAAAGTTTTACATTTTAGTGATTTTCATAATTCTGTTGCTAGTTAAACAATGGCTTCCGCTGAGTTTACTTCATGATTTACGGTTCGAAGCCCACATTGATCATCGTCGAAATCCATTAGAGTTTCAAGTATAAGACAAGTTGTATCTGAAGGTCTCTCCTAAGAAAGGCGTGTTGAGTTTTGGGAAGAAGGGTAAGCTGGCTCCCAGGTATATGGGACCTTACCTTGTAGTGGAACATGTTGGGAAGGTGGCTTATAGGTTGGAGTTGCCACCTAAGTTGCACAAGTTGCATCTAGTGTTTCATGTTTCCATGTTGAGGAAGTATCACCCTAACACATAGCTTGTGTTACATCTAGTGGAGGTTGAGCTGGATGAGGATGTGTCGTATGTGGAGGGTCATGTGTTGATCTTGGATAGAAGAGTGAAGAAGTTGAAGAACAAGGATATCATGTTAGTTAAGGTTTTGTGGCATCACTGTGGCATGGAGGAAGCCACGTGGGAGCTTGTGAACAAGACGTGCAGGAAGTATATGTCTCTTTTTGTGTAGGATTTTGGGGGAGAAATCCTTGTTAAGGGTTTATGGTTGTAAGACCCCTGACCTAGCTTAGTGATTGATCTTGCTTTATTTTCTTAATAAGATATTTAAACCTTAATCTAATCATGTGATGCACCTTAACATCATCTGACATGCTTATGTTTTTAGTTTGGTTGGTGTTTGAGCTAGTTATGCTATATGTATGGTGCTTTTGGACCAAGTTGCAATATACCCATGTTGAGGGTTTATCATGCAATTTGTTACATGTTGGATGTTCCTATTGTTCTTTGGCATCATGAGAGAGAGAATGAATCTTAGGGGTGCCTTGTTGAACCTTGGATGATGAGGTGGCATCACGTGTAAGGAGCTAGGGTTTGCATGGTTTGAATGGATGCTTGAGTTGTTGGTGTCGACTATGATGGTGTGACCTTTGTAGCAACCATGTGTTTTGTTCCTTGAGTGTTCTTCGACCGAAACACCTTTCTTTGGTTGGTTTGTAGCAACATAGGTGCTTTGTCCTTGGCTTTGGTCGCTAGGGTGCTTGTCTTGAGATGTGTATCGACCTGTTATTGGGTGACATAGTGTAGCGGTCGCTACTGTGTACAACTATGGTTTTTCTTCAACCGAAGGGTGTAGTGGACCCAAGTGGTCACGAAAATACCTTGTTTTTATCACCCTTTGTTGCATGCAAGTTTAGAGTGCTTTCATGGTTGTGGTTTTGAAGGACATGTGTCCTTAGGTGCTCTCATATCTTGAGACCTCGTAACCATTCATCACTCTCCTACCCTTGAGTATATATACCCTTCCTTTCACATGCAAGTATCCCCTTTATCTCTCTTCTTTCTCTCCTCTTTCTTGTGTTCATCCTTGACCTTAGTGGTGCTTGTGATAACCTAGATTTTTGAGTTTTAATAACTAATACAATAATTGAGAGACAAGCATTCTATGTAAGATGTCAAATACCAAATTGAGGAATTGGTAATACAATCATGGATTCCTTCACCCAAATTAGGTGATTTGAAATACAAAATGAGGACTATGATACCTAAGGGAGTGAGTTTTCCTTAACCAAGCTGAATATTCATTTGATTAAACATCCTTTAATGATATAGATGAATTTGAATGGTTGCATTATGAATATCTCAGGATTCCTAAAGTTGTTTGGTTATTTTTTTGGGGAGAGAAAATGATAATTATATAAGGCCTTACAACACCATATATATGATGCTTATTGGATTTTTGGTAACATACTTTCGAGTGAAGTAGCTTAAATGATTACCAAAATGTGGTTAGATTTTGATGGAGAAAGGATGCACCCACACCAAGATATTTAAGTTTTAAAATTGTAATTAATGGTTCATGTGTGTATTGAGGACTATAGTCACCGAGGAAACAATATATGTCGTGAAATTAATGCGTACGGTCATTCATTGATCTAGTAACCCGACTGTCATGTTTTAAATCCAATTTTTACTCGGTGCAGAAGACAAAGTCCCCCCCTCAACAACTAATGAACTGATCATGCCGAGTTGAGAGGGATGACTAACGCTTATGATCCATTATCTTCGGAACTGCACGGTGACTACCAGGTCGCCGCAAATGACCCAAGGAAGAGGGATGGGAACCCTCAATTCTTTAGACTTCTCTAACATTGTACATAGACGGGGGAAGGGACCCCAACACCTCACCCTTACTGAGAGTGCCTCCAGCTTACTGTGTACCTCATGGATCCAACCGATGAGTTCTCACAGATCTATGTAGCTTCGGAGCAATGCAGTTTTCTCTATTCCATCCTCAGGTCCTTTTAGTGGCGACAACCTCGATTGGTGCCTCTCTAGGGTCTCGTCCTGCTGAGAGATTCGGAGGATGGTCTCTACACAAGGAGTAAACGAATAGAAGTGAGGACTGAATCCTCTTCTGGAGTTCTTTTCACCGGCCACCATCGAATAGGATCTGGAGTACACGATGCCAATCTAAAACCCACTCCTCCGCCTATACACCAGTGGCCTTTGTGAACCAGCACAGACCTCCAGCCGCCAGGTCTCAATCAGGGGGTCTGCTCACTCACGAGCTCATCGGAGGAGAAGACGATCGTTGAGTTCCCAGCCTGGCCTGGTCCATGCTTTCACGACGGTGACAATAGGGGTCAGCGAGCTGACCACCCTACGGATCTAGGGCCATTACCACTTGGGCGGGTGACCAAGGTCCTCACGTCAGAGTTAGGGAATGTGAGCGAGGCTCGCCAGAGTCTGCATCCGCGACGACACTCATACAACATCAGGGACAGGGGTCGGGCACCTGTTCCCCCTGATCGGGGTGTAGCGAGCAAGGAGCAGCCGTCAAGGACTCTAGTACCTCCATGAATCTCTGGACTTTTATGAACCGAAGATAAAGGATTCCACTATCAGATTGTTCACCGGAGTCTGTCGTCGTGGCAGCACTCGCGTAGGGCGAGTAGTGCGTAGGGGAATATGATTCTGAACGCGTTGGGCAAGATGAGACAAAGAGTCGGCGGCTCAGATAGGCCAGCCGTTGAACCATCAAGAAAACTGGACACTCAACCCTGAACCGGCCAGCTCATCCAAGCCAGGAAGGCAAGAGTTGCACCCACCATGGTGGCCACGTGGTAGCGCGTGATTGGCCACAATAAGGTAAATTCCCAGAAATTCCCTCGATTTTGCATAATTCATAATAAATAGCATGTTTATCAGAAAAATACAAATAAGGTATAAAAATGCTCAGAAAAATGAGTAGAACAATATAGAAGCATAATATCAACCTTTTAATGCTTTAATATTAGTGATATTATGTAAAGTGTATTATGCTTGTTTCATGAGTAATAAATATCAAACAATGGCTTAAAATCATGATAAAATGTCGCTAAGTCTATAATCATGTTTAGAATCCATATGATGTCAATAATTATGATGTTGATGCACGAAATCATGTAATTTGATTAATATGGCTAATTAGGGCTAATAACACTAAAGGTAATGCAATTAATGCATACATGCTCAATAAATGATGAAATTCACAGAACATTCTCATATTTGTAACTGAAAGATAATATGTAAATATGAGACCAGTTTTGTACACAAAATTCATGTTGTAAGAAGATGAACCTTGATACATGGATTGTAACCCTAACTTGAATAATATATATAAACTAGGGTTATTATGTGCACAAAAAGGATATGGGACCTAATATTCAGATAATGAATCATAATCTGGAAAATGACATCAGTAAGATAAATATAAGACAATAATGCAAGTAAATGTTGGAATATCCTAATGAGATAATATAAACCCTAATGAACACGCCTAGGGTTAAGATGATAAGAATCTGATGATAGTATGTGGTCTTGTCTTAATCAGGTGATGACCAGACTTCTAGATGATCAAGGATAAGTTAGAAATCTCTGAACTCAGGTACGTGGCTTTTTATTTAAGTATATGACTATGGTTTTTTTGCTTGCAATCATGATATGTATGTATGCTCTCTTCTATTTGCAAATATTGGATGTAGTAGCAATATATAGTACTCGATGTTTTATCACTTGTAAACATAAATGATAAGTAGATGCTTTGTGGTTATTTAAGGTGTTTATTATCCCCCTTATGAGGGAATGGATTAATGTTGGCTAGTACACCTCCCTAGAGCACACGGTGTACGGGGAGTTTCCCTAGAGTACTTGGTACACAGGGATGTGCCCAATATTATGTTTTGGTACTAGTCCACCTTGATAATGCAATTCATCTAGGAAAATGACTTAAATTGGTGTATTTCGCTTAATAAAGAAGTGTTTTCTATGATTTTCTTTCCTTCTGCAAATCTTTTTCAAAAATTATGAAAGCCATAAATATATGTATCTTTTTGCCCATGTACACAACACCTTGTGTGTTGATTTGTTGTTTCACGTATGTTTTAGGTTCAGAGATAGCTTGGGAGAAAAGTACAGGATGTGAGCAAGTTGTGCAGGTTGTACCTATTGTATAGATCCTAGTTTAGCATACATGTTCTTAGATTGTAGAATTTTCATGCAATCTGTAACTGTAAATCATTTTGTAATAATTCATATTGTATAAATATACATGTTGAATGTTGAGTATGTTATCGTTGTATGTTCATGTATGTGTATTATGCTTCTGCATCACTTTCTGATATGATTGGATGATGTTTTCGGATTCTGACATCTCATTCCCAATAGGGTTGGGAGAAATCAAAATCTGGGGACGTCACAGTTGGTATCAGAGCATGAACAATAGCTACACCTGACAATTGCTCACCATGAAACATAAAACTAAATTTCACCTTTCACTTTAAACCCTAGAAACATAGTAAGTTGTTCTATAGAAATAAGTTCTGACATAGCCTTTAGGTTAGAACCTAGATGTTCGAGAACTAGGTTTAGACAAGTGTGTGAGACCCTTTCCATATAGAGCTCATATGTATGGGGTAGCTACACTAGTCTACATCTCGTTCTCACCATTTCACTAGGTGACATAGCACTAGACTATCTACTGTGTGTGGGACACTCAATTTTGCTGACTTGTTTTGTTCTCCAATTGGCTCGAGCCTCGACAGTTTTCTCTGACGTCTTTTTTCACAGAGAAAAACTATATAATATTTTATTAAATATATGTAAATATATAATGTGTCCCTCACACTGGAGAGTAGTTAGTGTTCATGCAACCTAAGTGAAAGGGAGTGACATCAGTCTAGAAGAGAGAGTAGTCTAGATTAGATGTCTAGAGACTTATCAAGATATGTGATACATAGAGTAGATGATAGAACGATAGTTGAAATAAGCATGTGAAATCTTATCTAAGTTTGATCTCTAATGGTATAAGTTTCTTTATTAAGATTTGAGTTGTATATGAGCTGAATCCACTCTTAGAGGATCTATGCTAAGTTGTGATGATGAAAGTACATTCCCTTTTCCTACTTAAGATAAGCCATGTTAAGATAGAGATGAGTGTGCATGAGACTCAAGCTCTTACACAAGGAGGATATCTAGTGGTAGGATGAGATATGGGGTGAACTCTAGAGAGAGTAAGACCCACGGGGAGAAGGTCATAGGACCTAGCCTCCAATATATGAGATATGTGTTAAAAAAATGTCCTACACTAGATTACTCTTGAGTGTTGAGTTGAGTCCTTATGCATGATTCAAATCTATATGTGAGAATTGGGTAAAAGAAAAGGATGGGTAGATGACCCATATGATAAAGTCAATCCTTTGGCTGAGTTAGGTCCTAGCTAGAGTGACATATTTTGTGAATCTCATCATTAGTTGCAAGTGAGGTAATATATGAACTCTAGTTATGAGAGTATGATGCTTTGTGCAAAAGATACTCAAAATACATGTTCTCCCTTCTTCTTCTCTTTCTTAATATACGATGATAGAAACCTCACTTGAGCTATATAGATGATTTATATATGAGGATTCACTTGTATAAGCTTGACCTATTCTATATTCCCCCCTATATCATACATGTAGTACCAAAGATTGTAATCATGATAAGTTGACTTTAAATTATTCTCTTCCCCTTCATATGAAACATGAAAGATATGATGCTGAGATCATGGGATAAACTTAGTATATTCTCTTTTTCCCTTCACATAATACATGCAAGACATAAAAAGTTGAACTCATGAACTTGATATAAAGATATTTTTGGATCATAGGATATATGATTAGAAATATAGTTCGTAACTTTGATCCTTCTTAATATATTCTTCTAAGTTGAGTATGCATATCACGCCATAGGGTGAAACCCTAATGGTCAAACATGTTACGTAAGCCCTTCTTAAGTAGAAAAATTCTAATATCAAGGATGAAGATAAATCTCCTCTAATTCTGAAATTATTGTAAGATGTTGATCATAAAACCTATTAATGATGTCAGATTGAATGATCTGAACATCATGGCTAATAAACAAATTTCCTCTTGAGCATTAAAAGTATGAACAAAACATGTACCCTTAGGGGTGATATAATCCTAAGATATCATAATGTCATGTTATGGTTAAGTGATGCTTCTATATATATAAGGTGGGGTGGACACACCCAAGAATCTCTAGACCCTAAGTTGACAACTTAGAGTGCATGCGACTATGGTGACCTCAGAACCTAAGAAATAATGATGTATATGAAGTTCGACCCCAAAATAGCCTCTTAAGGATGAGATTAGTTGAATTTCGAGGACGAAATTCCAAATAAGGTGGGGTGAATCTGATAACCTAGATTTTTGAGTTTTAATAACTAATACAATAATTGAGAGACAAGCATTCTATGTAAGATGTCAAATACCAAATTGAGGAATTGGTAATACAATCATGGATTCCTTCACCCAAATTAGGTGATTTGAAATACAAAATGAGGACTATGATACCTAAGGGAGTGAGTTTTCCTTAACCAAACCGAATATTCATTTGATTAAACATCCTTTAATGATATAGATGAATTTGAATGGTTGCATTATGAATATCTCAGGATTCCTAAAGTTGTTTGGTTATTTTTTTTTTGGGAGAGAAAATGATAATTATATAAGGCCTTACAACACCTTATATATGATGCTTATTGGAGTTTTGGTAACATACTTTCGAGTGAAGTAGCTTAAATGATTACCAAAATGTGGTTATATTTTGATGGAGAAAGGATGCACCCACACCAAGATATTTAAGTTTTAAAATTGCAATTAATGGTTCATGTGTGTATTGAGGACTATAGTCACCTAGGAAACAATGTATGTCGTGACATTAATGTGTACGGTCATTCATTGATCTAGTAACCCGACTGTCATGTTCTAAATCCAATTTTTACTCAGTGCAGAAGACAAAGTCCCCCCCTCAACAACTAATGAACTGATCATGCCGAGTTGAGAGGGATGACTAACGCTTATGATCCATTATCTTCGGAACTGCACGGTGACTACCAGGTCGCCGCAAATGACCCAAGGAAGAGGGATGGGAACCCTCAATTCTTTGGACTTCTCTAACACTGTACATAGATGGGGGAAGGGACCCCAACACCTCACCCTTACTGAGAGTGCCTCCAGCTTACTGTGTACCTCATGGATACAACCGATGAGTTCTCACAGATCTATGTAGCTTCGGAGCAATGTAGTTTTCTCTATTCCATCCTCAGGTCCTTTTAGTGGCGACAACCTTGATTGGTGCCTCTCTAGGGTCTCGTGCTGCTGAGAGATTCGGAGGATGGTCTCTACACAAGGAGTAAACGAATAGAAGTGAGGACCGAATCCTCTTCTGGAGTTCTTTTCACCGGCCACCATCGAATAGGATCTGGAGTACACGATGCCAATCTGAAACCCACTCCTCCGCCTATACACCGGCGGCCTTTGTGAACTAGCACAGACCTCCAGCCGCCAGGTCTCAATCAGGGGGTCTGCTCACTCACGAGCTCATCAGAGGAGATGACGATCGTTGAGTTCCCAGCCTGGCCTGGTCCAGGCTTTCACGACGGTGACAATAGGGGTCAACGAGCTGACCACCCTGCGGATCTAGGGCCATTACCACTTGGGCGGGTGACCAAGGTCCTCACGTCGGAGCTAGGGAATGTGAGCGAGGCTAGCCAGAGTCTACAGCCGCGAAGACACTCATACAACATCAGGGACAGGGGTCGGGCACCTGTTCCCTCTGATCGGGGTGTAGCGAGCAAGGAGCAGTCGTCAAGGACTCTAGTACCTCCATGAATCTCTAGACTTTTTTGAACTGAAGATAAAGGATTCCAGTACCGGATCATTCATCAGAGTCCGTCTCCACGACAGCACTTGCATAGGGCGAGTAGTGCGTAGGGGAATCTGATCCCAAACGCGTTGGGCAAGATGAGACAGAGAGTCGGCGGCTCAGATAGGCCAGACGCTGAACCAGAAAGAAAACTGGACACTCAACCTTGAACCACTCGGCTCATCCAAGCCAGGAAGGCAAGAGTTGCGCCCACCATGGTGGCCACGTGGCGGCGTGTGATTGGCCACAATAAGGTAAATTCCCAAAAATTCCCTCGATCTTGCATAATTCATAATAAATAGCATGTTTATCAGAAAAATACAAATAAGGTATCAAAATGCTCAGAAAAATGAGTAGAACAATATACAAGCATAATATCACCTTTTAATGCTTTAATATCAATGATATCATGTAAAGTGTATTATGCTTGTTTCATGAGTAATAAATATCAAACAATGGCTTAAAATCATGATAAAATGTCAGTAAGTCTATAATCATGTTTAGAATCCATATGATGTCTATAATTATGATGTTGATGCACGAAATCATGTAATTTGATTAATATGGCTAATTAGGGCTAATAACACTAAAGGTAATGCAATTAATGCATACATGCTCAATAAATGATGAAATTCACAGAACATTCTCATATCTGTAACTGAAAGATAATATGTAAATATGAGACTAGTTTTGTACACGAAATTAATGTTGTAAGAAGATGAACCTTGATACATGGATTGTAACCCTAACTTGAGTAATATATATAAACTAGGGTTATTATGTGCACAAAAAGGATATGGGACCTAATATTCAGATAATGAATCATAATCTGGAAAATGACATCAGTAAGACAAATATAAGACAATAATACAAGTAAACGTTGGAATATCCTAATGAGATAATATAAACCCTAATGAACACGCCTAGGGTTAAGTTGGTAAGAATCTGATGATAGTATGTGGTCTTGTCTTAATCAAGTGATGACCAGACTTCTAGATGATCAAGGATAAGTTAGAAATCTCTGAACTCAGGTACGTGGGTTTTTATTTAAGTATATGACTATGTTTTTCTTGCTTGCAATCATGATATGTATGTATACTCTCTTCTATTTGCAAATATTGGATGTAGTAGCACTATATAGTACTCTATGTTTTATCACTTGTAAACATAAATGATAAGTAGATGCTTTGTAGTTATTTAAGGTGTTCATTATCCCCCTTATGAGGGAATGGATTAATGTCTGCTAGTACACCTCCCTAGAGCACACGGTGTACGGGGAGTTTCCCTAGAGTACTTGGTACACGGGGATGGGCCCAATATTTATGTTTTGGTACTAGTCCACCTTGATAATGCAATTCATCTAGGAAAATGACTTAAATTGGCGTATTTTTCTTAATAAAGAAGTGTTTTCTATGATTTTCTTTCCTTCTGCAAATCTTTTTCAAAAATTATGAAAGCCATAAATATATGTATCTTTCTGCCCATGTACACAACACCTTGTGTGTTGATTTGTTGTTTCACGTATGTTTTAGGTTCAGAGATAGCTTGGGAGAAAAGTACAGGATGTGAGCAAGCTGTGCAGGTTGTACCTATTGTGTAGATCCTAGTTTAGCATACATGTTCTTAGATTGTAGAATTTTCATGAATCTGTAACTGTAAATCATTTTGTAATAATTCATATTGTATTAATATACGTGTTGGATGTTGAGTATGTTATGGTTGTATGTTCATGTATGCGTATTATGCTTCCGCATCGCTTTCTGATATGATTGGATGATGTTTTCGGATTCGGACATCTCATTCCCAATAGGGTTTGGAGAAATCAAAATCCAGGGACGTCACAGTGCTAGTAGAGATGTTGATCTTGGAGAAGGTGGTCGCTCTCTTCTTGCATGTGGTTATCTAGGGCTTGATCGGCTTCCTTGTGGCGGTTCTTGGTGATCCTTGACCTTGGTGATCTTTCTTGGGTGTGGAGTTGATCCAAGCTTGGTGTTTCCTTCTCTCTTGGAGCTCGTGGCATCGGAGTGCATCTTCACCTCAAGGTGGGTTATATAGCTTTCATCTCCTCTATTGTTGCACTTTATTCTTACTTGCATGTTATTATTTAATCTCTAAGATGTGATCATAATTTTCTAAATGATGTTATGTTGTTTTAGGGTTTAAGATTATGAAGTATTCTTGCATAGATTGCTCTTTCTCTTAACCCTAATTCATGTACTCAAAATCTAAGTGGTGGTGGAGTTGTTTTGTACATGCACTTTGATGTTGGTTTTAACGCCATGTTTATGTTTCGACCATCATATGATAGATGGAGGTCTTGGTTCTTGTGTACATGTGTTGGATGTTGGTTTTCTCTCTCTTTGCATGGTTTCCTTTCCCCTCTTAATGATGTTCTTTTTAGGGTTTTGAAGTTCATCATCTTCATGTGGTTCTTACCTTGGTGACGCTTGAGTTCTTGAGGATGAGTTTTGATTTAGTCGACATGTTTTAGTTAGTTTTCTCATAATTTTTATGACCAAGTTGATGGTATTCTAGGGTTATGTTTGGTCGCCATAATCCTAACCTTAAGCCACTTTGGTCACTACATATGTTGTTGGGTTCGCTGCATATTAGCCCTTGTGTTGGTCGCTACCCTTGATCCTTTGTGAGATCGCTACATGTGTTGGTTGAGATGGTCTCTATGTTGATGTATGTTGGTCGACAAATGTGTAACCTTAGTGGTCGCTACACATGTATGGGTGGGTGATGGTCGCTAGATTTGATGAAATATATGGTTTGGTCGCTACACCTGGATCAGTTTGGTTTGGTCGCTACAAGTTTTGTGTGGTTTAGTCGCTACACATGTTGAGTCATGTGGTCGCTACACATGTTGAGTTATGCGGTTGCTACACTTGTGAGTCATATGTTTGCTATGTGGTTTGGTTGAAACATAGTGTTTTGGGAATGATAGGTTGACCATAAAAGTAATGCCTAACCCAAATGTGCTGCTCCAAGAAAGTGGGAAGTGATGTACCTAGGGTTTTGATGTTGAATGTTGTGAAGAAACCCATATCGGCTATCTATGGAAACCCTAATTTGGGGTATATTATGTAATTGCTCATATTTCTTGAAGTGGTTAGTATGTAATGATGTTTTCTCTCTCCTATTGAGTAACCCTAATGTTGTAGGTTGAATGCACTCATAGCTAGTGCTTGTTGTGGTAATTCTTATATGACATAGGGTGATGATTATGAGCCTTTATGAGGCATGATGAAATAACGATGATGCACAAGAACTATATGGTTGGGTCTTATGACCTGGAAGAGGCCTAATGCCTAATGCGAGATGATATCCTATAATGATGGGATGAGGGGTGGTTATACCATGATGATGTGATAATGATGATGGCTTGGTATGGCAATGGTATCATGTGATGACATGACAAGTTTATACCTTTATATGTTCTGAAATTGCAACCTACCCTTATCTTCATAGAATTTGTTTTGGGTTTGTACGTTGTAACTTGATTGATGCATTAAAAGACATCCAATTGGCAATAATTAATCAAGTGAAACCATGATCGTGTAGGTTTCCATAAGCCATAGATCCATCTTCAGCGTCAGTACTTATTGGATGGTGGAACAAGTAATTCTTGTGGGAAACTCAGAGCGCATATTGTTCAATATGTGGGGGTGCTAGTTGAGGATATATCCTTGCACCCACAAACACAAATGTGGAGGATGATTGCGGTCATACCCCGGTAGGAGAATAGTTGCGGTCATATCTCAGATGATATGTTTTTTGGGGTGGTTGCGATCATATCCAGGTAGGAGAATGGTCGTGGTCGTATCTCACTAGTGTCGTGCCTATATACCAAGGCAGACTAGGTTGATTTGTAGTTTGACTTTACATGTCACTGCGCAGACTCAAATTGACCGAGGGTGTGGGAGATCAGAGGAGTTTAGATCTCTTAGATCTTGTATGGAATTGATTTTGACTTAGCAGTGGTTAGTTGGAGTATGAGTGTTATACCTCATCTCCACAAGGCATAATAAAATACATTATACATATGTTCTGTATACTTGGTTAGGGTCAAACATGATTCACATTGGATGACCTCTTGCCTTGTTTCTTATTCTGTTTAGTTGATAATGGTTATACATGTTCTACATATTCCTTCTGATAATATATGATAATTTGTGGATCAGTTGAAGGTGTTTAAACTGCTTAATCTTTGTTATCAATTTTACTTATATCATTTAGTTGAATATGCTCATCCTTTTAATAGTGTTATCTTTTTGTTCTATAATCTATTTGTGTTAACAATGGTTGTTGGCAGAGAGTTATGTCTCTCCTAGGATGTTGGTCTCACCCTGTGGGTTTCTACATCTTTTAGGTGGTCTTGCACGACGAGGTAGAGATTGTGCAATTGAGGAAGAGCAGCAAGGAGAGTAGTAGTTGTTGAAGGTTGGATATGTTGCTAATGTTTTTTAGTAGAGTCCTAGGTGTTGTCCATGTACTCTCGGATCCTTGGGGAGGTTTTTTGGATGTTGTTTATCGATACAAGGTTTTGGCAGTATGCGTGGTTATATGTATGGCTTGTGTATACGTATATGAATAGGTTATCCTTGTAACAGGTTTGTGATAAGTTGGCCAATGAATAGTGATGTACATACCTTTATGGAATGATATGTAATACAGGTGACTCAGTTTATGGACTTGGATGTAATATGTTTCCGCTTGAGATATATATAAGTGATCAGTTCTAATTTACCGTGTATTCTGGTGATTTGGATGTTTAGTGTTTATTTCGTGCTTTGTTTTGAGTAGTATCATTTTTTGTGATAGGTGTGTCACAAATCTAATGTGGTACTTAAAAGTTCCAAACAAGGCAAGTTAAGCACTTCTATTGAGAAGTTGCAAAAAGATTTGTATTTTAACCTGATTATCATGAATCATGTCAGATTGAGGCCCTACATCTAACTAAAATAACAATAAGAATCCCCAACATCCAATATTATCAGCTACTACATGCTTTACACTTCTTTTCCCAAGCAAGACTCATCTCAATGAGACAATGAAAGCTGAAAAAGTATTAGATGAGAAAAAGTAGGCTTTGAGAAGCCAATATCTTCCCCAAGTTGCCAATGAGAATTTTCTAGAAAACAAACCCTATTCATGCTTAAAAAAATTATATTGGAATAACCATTGAACATCCATGAATAATCGAGCAAAATTGTTCCAGTCAAAAAAATCTAAATTCAACTACATAGGAAATGGATCACAATCATAGAAAGGAACTGTGTGAGCGATGAAAGTGAGAGAACAAATTCCTCCAAGATACATGCTAATAGAATTAGTAATGCCATCATTTCCCCTTCTTCATAACCTAATATATACAAAACGAATACTACATTCACTTTGTTATCTCTTTCTACTACAGGTGATCCACATAATGAGAACCAAATCTAAAATTCTAAGTCATCTCGCTTGAAGCAATCAGTCAACCTCATTATATCGTGCTCAAATCAACCCTACTCCTGGTAAGATCGCATAGGTCTCTTGAAGGTCTTTTAAAAGACCCTATAATGATTTTTTAAGCAACGCCAATGGGCAATACATACCTACATTTTTTGCATTATTATACACATATTGTGCGTCAATTTAGACTCTCTTAGAAAATTCAAGAGAACAACTATGCTTTTATTATGTCTCAGGATTTTATTTCTTGTATTTTTTTATAAGTGTTAGCACAATCCATTTTGGAACTGTTATATATTGGATTATTTGCACTACTTTTGGGTAAGTCTATTTTGCACACTCTCTTACTCAACAATATTAGAAGATGTGAAGATTGTCATCCAACTCAGTTTAATTTGAAACTAATCATTGCATGACCAATACAATAATGAAATGATATGTGATCAAAAATACTTGGGAATAGCATCAGATCTTGAAAAATCTAGTTGGACTTTGATTAAACATTAGCTCAACAAATCAAACAAAAACCTAAGTTTGTCATCCATAGCATGAAATGGGATGACAAGAGACTCTAAACTATAGAATTGCAATAAATCATGCACACCCTAGACTTGCTCGTCATATGTACAATGAAGCACAATATAGAGGAAAAGAGTTGAATCAAGCTAGTAGATAGGAAAATGGTAAGGTGTTGTAGTGATACCAGTTATGAGAACCTTTTTTCCCATAATTATTAAAGCCTCTAATTACCCAACATGGGATTCTAACAAGTACATGTATGCTAGGAAATGCTATCTTGAAATGGCTAGAGCAAATATACATTTAATTATAATGAATAAATAAAATGTCAACCTCGATAAATTTGCATTTTGATATGCAAAGGGCAGATAGGGAAATACCCTATCATCCTAGGCTTCTAAGTTTTCACGTCCTTGAGTACACCTAAACTTGTAATAGGGAGACATGTTCAAAAGTTCATGAGGTCACCATGAAGAGTGAGTTGTGAATTTGAGTCTAGCTCAATGGAAATTGGCTTGGAAGAATAAGGAGGCAGAGGATGATGTTGCCTCACTGTGAAGATGAGATACACATATGATGGCATATGGTACCACATGCCCTTAATCTACTTCAAGAATTAGACTCTACTTTACCTATTAGGAAAATGGTTGTTGGTAGTGTTGCTAATACAATTCCAACTATGTATTTTGTACATATGACATATTGTTCACTTGTATGAATGTCCTTAGACATCAAGGTGAAGTCATTTAACAATGTCATTGTGAGTGTGAGACCAAGTCTAGAGCTATAAAGAGCATTAGGATCCTCCTTTAGTTTGGCTTTTAATTGGTGCCAACAATTGGTGGCTCTCACAAAGCATGGAAAGTAGCTTTTCCACCACCCCTACCATATGAAGAAGACACTTCCATGAAAGTCTCTTGTGGTGGTGTATGTGTTGTGCTTGGTTTCATTAATCCACGGGATCATCAAGGGAGTTGTATGTTGATTGTGCCTTGCCGGGCTTGAACTAGTTGTCCTCTGTTGCAGCATGTGACTGGCACCCGCTACCTTTTGTGCTTTAAGATTTGTTAGTACTGTGTGAACACAAAGTAGCCTACGCCCCTTACTGGATCAGTGTCTCATGTTCACAAGTATTTAATCCAAACGGATTGATTTAGTTGTATTTATACATATCAAAAGATAACCAAATGTATAGCCTACCCCATTTCCAATCTGGAGCAGCAACTCACCTTTTGTTACTAAGAGTTGTGGTTGTTAATTAACTTGGTTTCCTCCCTCTCTCTTTGGGGCTCTACCATCTCTCTAAAATGTCGTGGCTGGAAGCCCCTAGTACGGCACCGCCACGCTATGGCAGGTTCAACAAAAGACCATTTGCCCTTCTTGTTACCATTTCATGGATATCAACTTTTAAACCACAAATCTTCTACAACCTGGTTCTACTACATTCCCAAATATCACTGCCGCATGGAGTGTATGTGCGCCAATGCATTGCCTCGACCCGATTGGCAGAGAGGGGTATATTTCATCGGAGCTCACGAACCTCATCTAATTACGCTACAAGAGACAAAAAAAAAACTGGTTGATCTCGTCCTTTCTTTGATGGATGGTAAGAAGACCACAAATTAAATAAAATACCATCCAAAACGATAAGCATTAAGCAGTTGTAAACTGGTAACGGTGAAACCCCAACCATCTCACTTGGTCGACTCCTTCGCGGGTTGCATCTAGAACTAACTCACTCTGACAACAAAGAATGAAAGTTTACGTGAAAATATGGAAAACCTACACACCGTCGACCCGGGACTTATGTTGCAAATATGTCAAAAAGTCGACCTGGGACTTTAAGTTGCAAATATGTGAAAAAGACAACGGTTGATTGCTAGTAGTTACTGCTATGTATGTAACTATGCATATTATTACTCGTAATTTGAATCACTCAATCCAAGTCTTAATTAACAGAATAAGTTATATTATTTATAACTATGCCAGGATTTTAACCCCTCCCCCTCACACCCCCACAAAGAAAAACTCATAGTTGTATTCAGTATTAAACAAATCTAAATATGTGTAAATACAATGATGGTATGACTATCGACAAAGAAAGTAGTTAGCTGGCTTATTTGCAAAATCTAGTGGTGCGAGTTTAATTCTCAATGGCAACAATTTTTTTAACTCCGAACCTCCCAATATTGTAAAACAAAACCACCTATATATATATATATATATACATTGATTTCAAACCCCCTAGCGTAATTGTCTAGATCCGCCACTAGCTGTACTGCTAAGGCAAGCTAACGTCGGTAGGTAGTAGTACATCGCTGGAAGAAGGTTGGACTTGGGTAACGTCAGTGGACAGAAGAGGACGGGGCAATAGACATAGCGTGCAGAAGACAATGAAAGATACTGGACTTCTCACATGTATTTACACGAAAACAGAGGTAGCGTCATCTCATATCAGATCATGCAAGGACTTGAAATTACATTGTCAAATGAAAGGAATGCACAAGACAAGAAACTACACGAGGTCCACCACACTTCTTCATAGAAAATTTGGCAGGCAGGCAGAAAACACAGCAGAGGACCAGGGTTTTGGAAAGCGCGAAGCGTGCAGAATGCCCCCCATGAAGCGGGAAGCGGGAAGCGGGTTTTGAAGCGGACTAAAACGGGCGCTTTTTGAAAAAGCGGCCCACATTGTTTTAAAGAACTTAGCAAAATTTAGACAAATTTACATTTCACTTTCTCCCTTCACGCTGGATCTGGAATAGTGCATTACTTCCACCTTGGATCACTTGTCTTAGCCAAACTTTATTCACCCTCGTCCATACTAATTGTGATATAAAATAGAATAATTAGTAGATTAATTTCCAAATTGAGTAAGTATATTTTAGAGTCATAGAATCATAATGCATACAATTAAAATTTAAATATAACAATGTAGGCTAAGTCTTGATGAATGATACATTGCAGCAATTACTACTGAATTTACAATAAATAAATTAATCATAATATCAGTTTTTACAGTGATTAATATGTGACATTGCAGCATATTTTATTCATTATGGAATCATGCAATCATATACAAGTGTCATGATGGTATGTATCGATTCTTCCACATGATGAAATTGTACAACAACCAACAACAAAAGCAATCATATATATGTAATGGGATGATGTGCTTTCCTATAGGAGGTTACCTTATGAGATTGTGCAATATCAAAAAAATCATGCAAATTCAACCACAGCTGAAACATGATGTATTACTAATATTATATGATGTAAATTAAAATATAGCAGGAACAGGGATGAAACATCAAAGAAATCCTGCAACTATTATTAATATTATATTACATACTATAAATGGCAGATGAAGTACATAGTTTATATATAGACGTACATAGTGTACAAACAGAAGTAATTAATTAGAGATACTAATTACCAAAGTGATTGTTACACCTATTACAATACATAGTTTTCATTCTTTTTAAATTTAGAAGGAAATTGGGAAAGTCCAGGAAAACCTGTTGTGAAGCGCCCTGAAGCGGCCACTTAAGCGGACCCAGAAAAGCGGCCTGAAGCGGAAAAAAGCGGCCGCTTCAGTGCAAAACGCCTCACAGCCCGCTTCAATGAAAATACAGCGGCATATGTGCTTGGGCGCTTAAGCGGCCGCTTCGTCCGCTTTTTTATTCATTGCAGAGGACAACCATCACCAAATGCATTCCAAGCCCCTCTTGATATAGTTCCCGAGAGAAAGTACAACGCAGATTACATTCTCTGTTTCATCCACAAATAGAATATGCAGAGAATGGAATATCCCATGAAACAGGTGCACGTTTTTGAATCAAAAATACCAAAAACTATCTGTTTTCTTTTTCATATTTTATGATAATTTTATAAATGGACCAATTTCCAATTCACAACTTTGACAAAAGCAAACCGTCTTGAAACATAATATACAAGTCAAATGGATACAAGATATAACAACTCCAACAACAATTCCTACGGATGAGCAGAGAAGTATAATGTAACAGTTTGAGAATGCATGGCGGCGAATAAAGAGAATGTCCTGCCAGCCAATTTCTATCCTCTTCTCTTTGTTAAAGAAGCTCTTCGTTTCACCTCCTTTTCTGCAGTCTGGACGAAAAATTCAGCTCCCAGCATGTCTTTAATATCTATGCCAGCATCGCAGCTGCTTTCAGCGACACGGATTATTACTTCCATTGAGATTGTAAATCCCAATACAGCCAAAACTCTAACAGCATTAGCAATTCGACATATATATTCTCTTGTTTTAAAAGGTGTAACGTGCTGTTCCTTGGACTCTTGCATGGCATCTACAGCAGAATCTTGATCCATTTTGTTTTCTGTTGGTTGAACATGTTCACCTACCCAAATATACCCATTGCAACCTAGAATCAGATCAACATCATACTGTTCGAGATGGTGGAAGTGTTGTTTACGCCTTTTAACCAAGTAAGAAGGGGCCGTCAGTAACAGGCCCCTCTCAAGCTGCAATGAATATAGTCACAATCATGTAATGAAGAAAATTGAATGAATAGATAGCATATGTTAGATGGTCATCGCAGCAGAGTGCAGTACCCAACATTAACATTTGCATAAAACCTGGTTTTGTATAGGCAATCAAACATAATCTTAAGGAATGCAAGCCCGGATGACACAAAACAAAAGCCTGAGTGTCATATATCTTAAGACAGAATAGACAGTTCTTACACTTTGGTAACAGCTTGTAATTCTTAACAAGAAAAATCATATGTTTACCCTACAACTATATAAGAAAACTGTAACCAATGTGTAGTACTTTATAATTTAGTAGAATCATGCTTAAATTTGCAAACGAATCCCTTCACAGGTAGGAAATCCAAGCTAATCTGACAGAGATGTTTCCTCTAGACCTGTAAATATATATTTAGGATATGTACATTCAATCCAGGCTAGGGTCCAAAATTTCTGATATATCTGCTAGATTAGGAACGATTTCAGATATTGGATTTCAGATCCAAAAAAATCAAATCAAGTATCGGATATTGTTGTACTCCCAAAAAAAAATCAATTAGACAGATATGTCCATATATGATTAAAAATATATTTACCTATATATAAAATATGAAAATACAAACATTCTATCATATAATAATGTAATATTAATTAATCATATTAGTAATACATTAATTAACATCAAATGTATGATTTTTGAATCAGGTCTCCTTAATCCATTTGGATCGGAGTCGGACGTTATTATATGATATCCGTTGGGTACCGGATGGACTTTTTTTTCAAACTTGGATATTGGATGTACAAATATTAACTCCGAATTTCATCCGTTTACAAGTCTACGTTCCTCTGACATGGACACTTGATCAATGGGGAGTAGGTGGCCCTACAGCCCCTACCCATGGATTGAACTGCCGATTAGAGAATGCGGTCATGGCCTGACCCAATGACTCCACTGAGATCCCTTAACATCGCCTGACCCAATGATGACTCCACTGAGAACCCTAAACACATTACACCAAGCCCTTTACAAAGCGCACAGTGTAATACCCAAAGAGCAAGAAACTTAAGATGACTAAAGGGCTTGATGTACTACACACTGCAATAGGTACAAAAACTAAACACACCTGTTGATGTACTACCCGTGGATTGAACTGCCGATTAGAGAATGCGGTCATGGCCTGACCCAATGACTCCACTGAGATCCCTTAACATCGCCTGACCCAATGATGACTCCATTGAGAACCCTAAACACATTACACCAAGCCCTTTACAAAGCGCACAGTGTAATACCCAAAGAGCAAGAAACTTAAGATGACTAAAGGGCTTGATGTACTACACACTGCAATAGGTACAAAAACTAAACACACCTGTTGCGTATAGGCCATGGGCCTCAGCTTTAGGAGCCAGCTAGTCTACAATTGCACTAGACCGTGGTGGACCTTCGACATACCGGAGCTTGTATTTCCTGAACCTCTTTCTTCAACAAGAAAGAATAAGTAACTTAAAAATAATGTACAAGGGAAAGAACCAACCCCACCCCCAACCCCGACCAACACTCCCATCTTCCCACAAAAAAGGGCAAAGCCCTATTGTCTGATTTTAAGTAGATATTTCCTAGATTTAGTTACACCTAGTGTTGTCAAAAACCGGTTTGGGCGGGCCAAAACCAGTCCGATTAGGCGTAAGACCAGAAAACACCCTGAAACCACAAAGAATCGGCAAGCCACCCCGTCCAATCGGTAAACTGGTGGAGCCGGACCGATCAGCCAGAATGGGCTGGTTTTTCAACTTTGCTGTTTTACAGTGTGAAATCATGGGTGTGGCACATGCCACTTGAATCATGTTGTCATACCCACCCACCACCACTCCTTGACTCCTCCCCCAACTCCCAAGTCCCAATCTCTACCAATCAGAACCCTGGCACTGGCTCTCTCTCTCTTATCTTGAAAATTGAGATACTAGGGCCTGCACTATCAACACAGGTCTTTCTCCAAGAAGCATCCTCAATTTCCTCAAGTTGTAGTCTCCCACATCATCAATCATCTTAACTACTACTTTTCAAACGGATTCCCCAAACAGGTCCACGTGCAAGTCCTTGGTAACTGCATACATTCTAACAGTCCTTATTAATGGATAAGGACATATTCTAAAAGAATGTATGAAATTTATTTTCCTAGTTGTATTAGCCCAATGCATTTTACAGTGGAATGTGTGGCATTTTTGCCCTATTTTTATTTTCTTCTAAGGAATTTTGTGGTACGGGCTAGGAAGCACGAACACTTCAAAACAGGTGCTCGTACCCGTGTCCGACACGTATTGAACACCTGTACTCCGTGGACACGCCCCAATACGTATTGGACACTTCTCCAGTTGTGTCCAGAATCTCCAGATTTTTTTTTTTTTGCTTTTTACAGGTGAACACAGCCTGGACACGGCCAAGCCCATTTACAACCCACACAGAAAAAACTAAGATTATATAGCAGCTGCATTCTTGATATTCTTATCACATGTCTAAGTTTAGCGGAGCAACAGCTGTCTCCCTAATCTTGTTTCCATTCAATCTTTCGACTCTCATCTATTCTTGGGCTTGGGGCTTTCCTCTCTTTCTGGAAAACTGATCAACTAAGGTAAACTATCAACCAAGGAATGAAGTTTCCACGAAATCAACAAAATTTCGCTCGAAATTTCGATTTCGACGCCGTCTGCTACGAAATCATGCGGCTGTACCGCCATGTCAAAATCAACGAAATTTTTTGCCCAGTTTTGAAATTTTTTTCAGGAAGTAGTAAAGTTCACTTATCTCCCACATCAAGGACCCCCCCACCTATATCCATATCAAATTTTATAGCATAAAATGATGCATTTAGATGTAGAGATCACGCCTGCAAAATTTCATGAATTAATTCGCTCATTTTGGTGTCGAAATAGGCACGGTTGCATCTATCGAAATTTTCGTTGAAATTTCATAAAATCTCGGTTTCCATGCTCTCAAAACAGCATCGAAATCGGATACCTTGTTCCTTGTTATCAACCTTTATCCATTATTGCCTTGTTCTATTAATGTTTATATGTTTCTCACTTTCTTCCCAGTTGTGCATTTAAATTAATTATTGTTGTGTATCTAAATAAATTCCTAATGAACAGTCCGATAATATGAATGTTACTTTGTTATTAGTACATGTGCAATTAATGAGTACTGACTACTGACTAACAGACTATATGTTTGTCCAATGGTCAATGTTCTGAAATTCAGCAACCTAATACTGCAACTGCAAAAATTGTTTACATTTATTAAATTCCCCGATCTTATTATCTTTTGACTATTTTAGACTTCAAAGTTCATACTACTTAAGTTCTTGGGGTTTCTTTACATCATTCATGTGAGTTCCATCATTCATCTTCTTAAAATCTTAAAATTGAATTCCATCTTTTGTGTTACAGTCTCTCTACTAGTCTGCCTTCTCATATCTAATCTTTATCTCTCATCGTGTCTGTGTATTATACATGAAATCTGAATGGAATCAAATTGCCTTTATTGTAATTTTTATTTGACACAAATGAAATGACCTCTTTTGAGGATATTCTACTTCAATATTTCAATGTTGTGCTTATACAATTTCCGATTGGTTTCATTTTGTGTGCTTACCTTAAATGAAGATAGATTGTCTTATTTTGCGCTTCTTATGAGTATATAAAAACATACATATAGTTAGTTTAAAAAAATTATTGTCAATGGCCATGTTTGTGTCTCATATTTTCCAAAATTGTCGTGTCTCGTGTTTGTGTCTGTGTCCATGAACGTGTCTGTGTCCGTATTTGTGCTTCCTAGGGTACAGGGAGGGAATCTAGTCTTATCACAAACATGAAGAAACTGTTTTAACGACAAGGATTAGATCCTACAACTAGCAAACGTAATGCATTACCAATTTGATATGTCATTTTTATTCCAGATAGTTGATCTAATTAAACCACTATTTCAAAAATTGGACCAGTCGCATATTCTCCCACATACGGATGAGCCCGATCCGATCAACATACCGACCCGCATGACCCGGGCCAAGGCTGATCCACATAATTTATATGGGCAAGCCGAGCTTAAAATTTTGTCCTAGATTTTGTTATGGGGACCGGGCTAGGCCAGAAAAGCGATATATCCAGATTAATTATTTTAGAAGTAAAAAGGAGATATTAGTCATGTAAAATGGGCTTTTGTCTATGTTAACATATATTCTTGTTTTATATACTCTGTTAGTTGTTTTGTTATTTCCATATTATATGTGGACCTCTCTGTAAATGTTTCAGTTTTATATATATGAGGGTGCACACATTGTGCAACCCTACGCTTCCCAAAACTGCTTTGTGTTTCACATGGTATCAGAGCAGTAGATCCAGCCGCCACCCTCCCACCCCTCTCTCTCTTCTCCGGCCGGCCGGTTCCCCCCCCCCCCGCCCGCAGCCGCACAGCCGCCGGGCAGCAGGCCCGCGCCGGGCAGCAGCCGCCGGCCGCCAGGGTCGGGCGCCCACTCCGCCGCAGGGGGCAGGTGCGCCTCCGCGGTTCATAGCCGCCGGTACGTTGGCTTCGTGAAGTTCTGCAGCGGTCTGGTGGCTTGAAGTTGGTGTGACGTAGACCGCTTTTTCGGTCTTTTGCCTGCCTGCCCGTGTAGGCCGTTGTGCCACCGGGTTCTGTTCTGCGCTTCGGCGTAGACCGTATGTGAGAGGTCTTCTCCGTTGTTTTGTGTCTGTTGTGCATGTCTGACGGCGTAGCCCGTCTCCTGCCCTGATCGTGCCTGTTACTTCTGTGCCTACTGCTCACATAGCGTTCTCGAGTGATGACTTCCGCCGTCAGGTTACTACTGTGAAGCTTGATGGGCGCAACTATCCACATTGGGTGTGCTCCATGACGATCTATGCCAGACCCCAGGGCAAGTACTCACATCTTACCCGTGATGGTCCGCCAGTACCCGCAGATGACGCTGATGCTAAAGATGTGAAGGCGTATGACGACTGGGTTCGTGACGACTCGACTGTGATGACCTGGATTCTCAGCAGCAGCGTTGAGAAGATTAGCGTCACACTTCTTCACTTGCCTACGGCGAAGCAGATGTGGGATCAGCTAGCCGGTACCTACTCGCATAGTCAAAACCCCAAGGTGTTTGACATCACCAAGCAGCTGGGACGTCTACAGTTCACGGGGACGGACATTGCGGATTACTTCTCTGACTTTACTGGATTGTGGGGTGAACTGGAATCCTATCACCCTCTCTCCACGGACCTGGCTACCATGCAGCGTCAGCGCCAGGAGCTGCAGTTAGTCCAGTTTCTTTGTGGACTGCCCGAGTCCTACGCTGGAGTTGTGGACCAGATCTTAGCTAGTGACCCTCTGCCGTCACTACAGAGTGCCTACAAACGTCTTCAGCGTTTGCCTTCGTCTTCATCGTCTCTGACTACTGATGTTGGGGACTCTTCGGCTCTTGCTGCAGCATCTGGTCGTGGCCGTAGTCGTGGTCGTGGTCGCGGTCGCTTTACTGACAGTCGTCCTCCCCTGGGTGGAGGACGAGGACGGGCTGCTCCTGGTCGTGGAGCCTCTTCTACTGCCCCTACTGCTGGTGCGCATCCTTAGTCAGGACAGCGCCTTTGTACCTTTTGTGGCCGGTCCAACCATATTGAAGAAAAATGCTGGGAAAAATATGGTATGCCGGCATGGGCCAATGCAGCTACGGACTCCACTACTACTGCATCAGAAGGAACGACTCAGCCTACTGACTCTGCCTCCTCGGGTGCGACTGTTGACTACATCCGTGCTGAGGTGGAGCGTCTTCTTCTTGAGCGTGCTGGTGCGTCGTCTACAGCTTCGACTAGTGGAGCCCATGTCGTAGCTTATTCTGGTTATGACACTGCCTTCCTGAGCTCTTCTTCTACTCCTGGTAATACTAAGTGGGTCATCGACTCCGGTGCCTCTTCACATATTTCTGGAAATCGATCACTGTTTCACAAATTATATAAACCTACTCGACCCTCATCTGTTATGCTGGCTGATGGTTCCAAGTCTGCGGTGTCTGGAGTAGGGGATATTGTTTATGACTTTCTGCTGAAATCTGCCTTATATGTGCCTAGATTTCCTTTGAATTTGTTGTCTGTCAGCAAGATATTGAGAAGCCTACAGTGTAGTCTGACTTTTATTCCTGGTTCATGTGTTTTTCAGGACCTTCGCACGAGGATGAAGATTGGTGGGGGGTATGAAGGTGCTGATGGACTTTTCTACCTGGATCATTTGCCAAAAGCAGCTAAAGCAACTGTGACTCCTGCATTATCTACCTCGGTTTTTGCATTACAGTGGCACTACCGGCTGGGCCATCCATCATCTGAAAAGCTTCGTCATTTAGTTTCTGATCTTGGCATTTGTAGTTTTCAGTGCGAGTCATGTCAACTCGGAAAGCAGACTATAGCTGTTTATCCTAGACGCAGTCATATTAGCAGTAAACATATGTTTGATCTAGTGCATTCTGGTGTATGGGGACCTTGTCATGTGCCGAGTCTATCTGGTCATAAGTATTTTATTCTGTTTATTGATGATTTTTCAAGGACTACTTGGTTGTTTATGATGAAAAGTAGGTCCGAAGTTTTGTCTATTATCAAATTTTTTTTTGCTGAAATAAAAACACAATATGGTATGCCTGTCAAAATTTTTCGTACTGACAATGCGTTGGAATTTGTTAAAAAAGATGTGGATGTTTTTTGTAAATCTGTGGGTACAATACATCAGACCTCCTGTGCTTATACACCTCAGCAAAATGGTGTGGTTGAGCGTAAAAATAGACATGTGTTAGAGGTGGCTAGAACTATTATGATGCATGCACATGTTCCTCGCTCTTTTTGGCCTGAGGCTATATTGACTGCTTGTTTTCTGATAAATAGAATGCCATCATCTGTGATTGGAAACAAAATACATATTCAAGTTCTTCAACCCAATATTCAGTTATTTACTGTGCCTCCTCGGATTTTTGGATGTACCTGTTTTGTAAGGTTACTTGGACATGCTTCTGATAAACTGTCTCCTCGTGCTGAGAAGTGCATTTTTTTGGGATATTCTCGTACCCAGAAGGGATACAGATGTTACAGTCCTACTGCAAGAAAATGGTATACTAGCAGTGATGTAGTTTTCTTTGAGGATACTCCTTACTATTCTACTTGTGGTGACAGTTTACAGTCTGATCTTATTGCCTCTCCTCTACCTGCTACTACTGATTGTGTGCCTGATATTACTGATAAAGTCACTACTGAGGCTGCTAAACCTCCTCTTATAGTTTATCAACGCAGGAACAGAGCACCTTCTACTCAAGAAACCCCCCATGAAAACCAATCTTCACCTCCAGAAGGTTCTACTACACCTGAGGTACATTCTGATCTTGATTTACCCATTGCTCTTAGAAAGGGTACTCGTTCCTGTACATCACACAGTATTGCTCAGTTTGTTTCTACTGATCATCTGAATGTTCATTCTAGCAATTTTGTATATGCCTTATCTGCTGTTGTTGTTCCAAAGAATATCCAGGATGCTCTACAGAGTACTGGATGGGTGTCTGCTATGAAAGAGGAGATGTTGGCTCTTGCTGAACGAGATACTTGGGAGTTGGTGGATCCACCTCCTCAGTGTAAACTTGTAGGTTGCAGATGGGTGTATGCTGTGAAATATCAACCTGACGGCACTGTTGAAAGGCGGTTAGTTGCTAAAGGCTACACCCAAACTTATGGTATTGACTATTTTGAGACTTTCTCTCCTGTTGCTCGTCTTAATTCTGTCAGAATTCTTCTGTCTGTTGTTGTTAATCTTGACTGGCCACTGTTGCAACTAGATGTGAAAAATGCCTTCTTGTATGGCGATTTACAAGAAGAAGTCTATATGGAGCAACCTCCTGGGTTTGTTGCTCAGGGGGAGTCTCACAAAGTTTGCAGGTTAAAGAAGTCTATTTATGGGCTTAAGCAGAGTCCCCGTGCCTGGTTTGATAAATTGAGCAAAATTATGATTGATTTTGGGTTTCTGCGATCTCGGGTGGATCATTCTGTTTTCACCAAGAAGACTTCAGCTGGTATTATTATTCTGATTGTCTATGTTGATGATATTATCATATCTGGCAGTGATTCTCTTGGTATTTAGGCTACTAAATCTCATCTAGGCAAGCACTTTACTACCAAAGATTTGGCAAACTTAGATATTTTTTGGGCATAGAAGTTTCTAGAAACTCTAATGCTCTTGTGTTGTCTCAGCGAAAATATGTCCTAGACATACTGCAAGAGACTGGTATGCTGGGAGCGAGACCTGCTGATATTCCTCTAGATCCTAATGTAAATTGGGATGATGACTCTTCTCCTCTCTTTGCTGATCATAAAAAGTACAGGAGGCTTATTGGTAAACTCATTTATTTGACTGTCACCAGAGCTGACATTTCTACTGCAGTGGGTCTTCTTAGCAGGTACCTTGATAAACCCAGACAGTGTCACTGGGATGCTCTTTGTCAGATTCTACGATATTTGAAGAAGTCTCCTGGCAAGGGACTTCACTACAGGAAGCATGGACACTGTTCTCTTGAAGGGTACTCTGATTCTGATTATGCAGGCAGCAGAGTTGACAGAAAATCTACTTCTGGGTATTGTACGTATGTTGGAGGTAATCTTGTTACCTGGAGGAGTAAAAAACAAAATGTTGTGGCCAGGTCCAGTGTTGAAGCTGAATATAGGGCCATGGCATATACTGCCTGTGAATTGTTGTGGGTGCGCTCTCTGTTAAAAGAGTTTGGGGTAGACTCTTCTTCTGCTATACCTATGCACTGTGATAATAAAGCTGCTATCTTCATTGCTAATAATCCAGTTTATCATGAGCGCACTAAACACATTGAAGTAGATTGTCATTTTATTCGGGAATCCATTCTTACTGGCAAGATCTGCACTCCCTTCACTCGTTCTGAAGACCAAGTTGCTGACATCTTCACCAAGCTGCTGGCGAAGAAGCAATTCTACACACTGACGGACAAGTTGGGCATGATTGATATCTATGCTCCAACTGAGGGGGAGTGTTAACATATATTCCTGTTTTATATACTCTGTTAGTTGTTTTGTTATTTCCATATTATATGTGGACCTCTCTGTAAATGTTTCAGTTTTATATATATGAGGGTGCACACATTGTGCAACCCTACGCTTCCCAAAACTGCTTTGTGTTTCACAGTCTATAAGCCAATATAAGTCAGTCCATTAAGTTTGTCAATCCATCAAGTCTAGGGTTTGTGTTCACCTCTCCTATATATAGGAGAGGGGGTATCTTGTATCCAAAAACACATAGTGAATACATAGTCTATTTTTTTCCAACCAACATGGTATCAGAGCCTAGGGTTACGTTGTAGAGCGAGCAAAAGGAGTTCTCCACCCACGGGTGGCCGCCGCCGTTAAGGCTGGCTGGCTGCCCACAGGGCCATCCACGCCGGCAAGTGGTTGGCCTAGTCCTCCTATAATGTTGTCTGCTCCATCGTATCCTGCAGCACCGTCTCTAATTGCCTCCAGCCTTGTCGTCAAAGAAACAACTGTAACGGTTGTGGTTGTTGCTCTCTTTGTCAAAGTCAAGCTTGGTCTTCTTTGTGCTTTCACATTCATCTTCCCCATTAAAGCTATAGGGGAAACCCAGGGCGAGTTGTCAATGTTTCCGGTGAAGTGTTCTTGAGTTCTACAATCATTATGAACAGCAGCAGCTTGGGTTTTTCCTTTCATCGCTACATTGTTGTACTGTAGCACGAAGGCCATTGTAGTGGCTGCTTCTCCCACTCTGGTTGGCATTAGGTCTTTGCCATTTTGGGACAGCCTTCCTCTTGGTCGCAGTTCTCATGTAGTACTTGTGGTCAGCTGTTACGCCCCTTTTTCTTCTCCAAATCAACATTGTATTAGGTTGCTGTCAACAACCTTTTATAGTAGCAGATTGCAGCTTCAACAAAGAAGGTACAAAGGGTTTTTCCCCCTTAAATCTGGTCCAAAAGGGGGGCCTGTCACCCTGCTATGCTGGTATAGAAGGTCGCGGGAATAAGTACTCCAAGGAGGGAGCATTGGTCATTCTCCCTAGCTACTCTCACCGGCGAAGTACTGTGGCACGACCAATTTTCTGGTTTACGATTGTTGTCCAAAGTCAATGTATTTGTTCCATTCAAGTGTGTTGTTGCTGCCAAAGTCAGGTGTGTCTTGTTCAGCTCTTCCTCATACACGTGTTCATCCCAAACCATATCCCCTACTTATCATAGGGGTGTTTATATTTGTCTTTGTCCAGCCCAACCAGTCTTGTCTCTTCGTGGTTGGTGTGAGGGGAAGATATAGAGGAGATGAGAAGAGAAGAATGAGTATGAGGAGGAGAAGAGATGAAGAGTCAAGTCAAGAAAGAAGGAATATCTCTAATTCCATATCATGTAGGTTGTCTATATCTTGGAGTTTCAAGTTGTCTGTCTCCAGATTTCAGATTTTAAGGTTGATGACAAACAGTGTCATTAAGCTTCTGGGTTGTCATCCACTGGTCTCCTCTGCCCATCGTCAAGGCAAGAAGATGGTTTTCATGTGGGTTGTCTCTGGCTTCTTTAGTTTACTACATCAGGCGCATGTCACCCTTGGCTCTGTCTTGGTCATAGCAATCAGGAGATGGATCAGTCATCAAGCATTGGAAGCATCTTGGAGTATTTGCATAGTTGGTTGTGTATTGTCTTGCACACTTGTCCTTCGCAGATGATCATTCACCCGACTTTGTCATCAAAGTTTCCATATTGAATGCCCGTGCCATCACGTTGTCTTATCAACTAAAACATCATCTTCTTGTGGCACAGATTCGTCTCACCTACTGCGTGTCATTCCGGTAGTGGTCTTCATCTGGAAATTACTTCAGCCACGATAACACCTAGTCGGCGATTCAGAGTCTCGGATCATTATGCATGTTCTTCTATACGTCTTCTACTCCATATGCAAGTTCCAACATGGTCAAAGCTCCATCTTTCCCAGGTCCACCCGTTAATTCAAAGACATCAAGAAGGCCAAGATGTCAAAAGTCCGGGGAGAGCAAATGCAAGGGAAGTTCACGTCGCGCAAAGTCTGTGTTCTTTTTCGTTTGTGTATGTATTCTAAGTTTGTCTTGTCTATGTCCAAGCTAGTCCTGTGATTCTCCCATGCTTCGGCTTGTGAGGGAGTATTCAAAGTAAAAAAGGAGAAATTAGTCATGTAATTCGGGTCTGTGTCTATAAGCCCATATAAGTCAGTCTATTAAGTTTGTCAGTCCATCATGTCTAGGGTTTGTGTCCACCTCTCCTATATATAGAAGAGGGTGTTCTCTTGTATCCAAAAAACACAAAGTGAATACATCGACTATTTTTTCCAGTCAAAAAACTACATATATGTATATAGGTAACCATATGTTTGCATATTATACGTATCTTTTATAAGATACATTAGACTACAAAGTTTCATAATTGTGTTTGATGTAAAACACGCTTAGTCAGTTATATTGATTAAACTATAAGAGAATTGTAACACATCAAATCTAAGTTATGTGCACCCACTTATATTTGACATGTTCCCAGTAATTTATAATATAATATAATCTTCAAGATGGATGTATGCCACTTATATTGGATGTGTTTCACAGATTATCTTAATCGTGACATTGGCAGACCACTCATTAAAATACAAATGTGTAGTTTCTCATCAATGTTAATTGTAGAAATCTAGTTTGATGCTTTTTAATTATGTATCATAAATAAATGAGAAATTATTGTTATTTTAATATGACTAATCAAGATGACATTCTTTTCATTCATTGGATTTATATACCAAGTTGTAAGTGTGTTATGGTTGTTGAGTATAGATTGCATGTACCTATTAATACACATTTTGAAGACTATGTTAATAATTTTTCTATGTATATGTTGAAAATATCTTCATTTACCAAGTTACCGCGCTCGTCGGCCCAAAACCGACCCAAAATCCAGCTCTATTACGTGGATCAGATAAGCCAAGCTTCCCAAACATTACATGGGCCTAAACCTGTCCCGCAGCCCAGTTATCAATATGGGTTTAGATATGGACATGCCAAAACACGGGGTGACCCAACCCGAGGTTCATCCCGATTCCCACATATGCCTAAGCAAACACCCTGCCACACCACAACAATGGTTATGAGCCGCATATGAGACTACTTAGTCGATTAAGCGGCTGATTAAACTCCGCATTTTAAAAAGTATAATGCTTATATATGTACATACATTTGGGATTAAGAGAGGCGTTCTCTCCCCCCCTCCCATGCCTGTGACGGAGGCCGAACGTCCGAGAGGATGGTAAACCAAGGTGGCAGCTGGGATTCAAACTCGGGTCTCTTTGTTAGGAGACACTGTGCTTGACCACTTGAGCCACTCCTTGTCGGCTACACATGTACATACGTACATATAGGGGGATATAAGCATGTAGATATAGATGTACAAATTTCTGCTAAAACTTATACATGTATACATATGAATATATGACTATATATGTGAATATAAAATGAAATGCATATATCCCTACATACATACATATAGGGATATATACATTTCATTTTATTTTTATTTATTTTTATAACGAGGAACCCCTCCCGGGATCGGCCACTATTGGACCCCACCCAGCCAAGGGTAAACCCCGGAACCAGCCGCGTACATGGGGGCACCGCGGCACGCTCAATAACGTGGGGCCTTGTTGCACCTCGAGGGTTACGCAGCCAGAGTCGAACCCGGGTCCCTTCATCTGGGATTGCCGAGCCGCACTGCTGGGCTACTCCTCGCCCACATTTCATTTTATATTCACATATATAATCTTATATTTATATGTATGCATGTACATATTTTAGCAGAAATTTGTACATCTACATGTATACCTATTGATATATTCATATGTATACATTTATATACAATATGCCTACATATACACATTCCACATACATATTTATATATTTGTGTATATAATTTGATTTACTCACGCATACACACTCTATATTTATATATTTTTTATAAAGATGATAAAGTTGAACGTTGGAGAAAGGCATTGCAATTTCAGCCAATCTCGCAGTGTGAATGATGGAGCCAAGTTGGACGGAGTAGATATACCAAAATGTGATAAATTCCGTTAATTGGGTTCTATTATTCAAATAGACAGAGATGTCCAAAATGATGTTTGTCAGTGGATCACTGCAGGATGGTTGAAATGGAGGAGTGCAACTGGAGTATTATGCGATCAGAAGATCCCTCTCAGGTTAAAAAGTAAGTTTTATAGAACAGCTATACGACCAGCCATGCTCTATGGGAGTGAATGTTGGGCGGTGAAGAAACATGGTCTCAACAAGATGAACGTGGCTGAAATGCGTATGCTGAGATGGATGTGTGGGAAGACAAGAAAAGATCGCTTGAGAAATGACTATATCAGGAATAAAGTGGGGATGGCGAGCATTGAGGACAAGTTGCGCGAGGGCCGACTCAGATGGTACGGACATGTGCACGCAGACCTACTAGTGCACCTATACGAAGCAATGCTATTGAGCCAAACAATATAAATAGAAGAAGAGGAAGGCATAAATTAACATTAGATGAGCTTATAAAGAGAGACTTTGAATCTCTACATCTCAATCAGAATATGGCCCATGATAGAGCTGAATGGAAACGAAGGATCCATGTAGCCGACCCCAACATAGTTGGGATTGGGGCTTAGATGATGATGATGATGATGATACACACTCTACACAAATACTAACACATTTATACGTGTAGATCTCAATATATGTACATATATTACACAAACATTCCTCACTTATATGCTTATATATAGATATATAAACATGTTATACTTATACGTGTATATTTATTTGTTTACATCAAAATATAAAAAATTATATATTCTACATTTTAAATTTATTATTTTATATACTCAACATGTCATTTTTAGGGTTATATATAATCAATTTATTAAAAAAATCAAAAACTGCACATACTCCCATATTAAAAAAATCAAAAACCACACATTCTACATTTTAAATTTATTATTTTATATACTCAACATGTCATTTTAGGGTTATATATAATCAATTTATTAAAAAAATCAAAAACCGTGCATACTCCCATATATACTCCCGCATACCGCATATGCTCTATAAAATACCCTCTTCGCCCATACGCTTTTCAAAACTACAAATAAAACCTAATGCAAAACTTATCTATTATTCCCGTCAGTATTGTTTTTTATGTATACATATGTATATACAAATAAATACATAATTGTACACCTTATCCCAGATTCTTCCTATTGATCCATGCATTCATACTACATCTTTTACCATAAACACATCCTTGCGAGTTTGTGACAGACTGTTATGTTGTCTTTGTCCTCGAAAGGTTATTTAGCAATTTAAGCTAATAAAAGAGTCTTTACATTCAATCTAAGAAGCATAGATACGGACACATAAATAGAACACAACATTTCTCAAAATGTACATGAAAATGGACATATAAACAAAAATACATATAGATGTTTATTATTTATAAGTATAAACACAAAAAGAACCAAGTATGTTCAAACACAGATCATCTTATCCAAACTACATGGAATTTATGTGCATTCAAAGATATATTGCACACATCATGAAATCAAGCCATCAAACAATACTATCAAATAAACCCACATTGTAATCACAATAATAGTCAAATTAAAGACAATATTTCACAAGTAAGAATCTGAGTTAAAGACTACAAAATGAACCCAGTGTAAAAAAAAGCTGCACATCTAAATTTTGGACAGTAAAAAGTAATGGTGGTGGGGGCAGCAAAGAAAAGAAAAGGAGGTATGTTGTCATTAGTAAAAATGGGAGTAAAAATAATAATGGAAGAAGGTGGAGGATGAAGAAGAAGAGGAGGGAGAAGAGGAGACTAATGTTCGTGGTAGTGGTGGTGGACAAATAAAACGTAGGTATTAAAGGTGGAGAAAGATGAGGAGAGGTCAGCAGTAGTGAGTGGAGAGAAAGGAGAGGTCGGCGGAAATAGGTGGAGGAAGAGGAGCAATCACATCAGCAGTGATATGATAAGGAGGGGGAGACAGGTATCGGGAGTAGAGGAGGGAGTTTATGTACAAAAGGGTGTTTCTCCGGCAGTCTGACGTCTGGTTTTTGTCTTCCACACCACCAAAATCACAACTGGCAATTATTGTCGTTGCTCGTGGCCGTGGACGTGGTTGTGGGTGTCTCCCAAGACCACAATGCACTTTCCGCATCAAGTTAAGCCACCTGGAGTAGAACTATGATCAGAAGCACAGTCATCCATATGAGTACAGTCGTGGCACTGGGTCTGCCCATGTTGTCCAAGGATAAGACAGTCCGTCTGTCACCATCTTTTCAGCTGAGTATGAGCAACTTCTACAAGTCTCTCAACAAGCTCCTCACGTCACAGATTCTGGGGATTCCATGATCAGGCAATCCGTTGCGACATCTTCAGCGCATCTGGCCTCCAACCAAGGTAATGTTCGGCCCGTCATGGAGGCATCTAACTCTTCCTATATTGTTGACTCTAGGGCCACCCAGCATATGACTGGTATGAAACACCTCCTTTCATCCACTGAACCTCATATTCCTAAATCCTACCTTATCTGTCATTTTGGTAGATGGGTCCATTAATATTGTTCAGCAATGTGGGAATGTCAATATCTCACCTGGTCTCAAACTTAAATTTGTTCACTATATTCCTCATTTCTCTTAAACTTAATATTCATTGCTAAGTTATTTGATGTCTTTACTTGCAACGTCACCTTCGATAGCCACAATTTTGTAATGCGGGATTCTCGGGCTTTCAAGATGATTGGGTTGGGTTCTAGATTTGATGACCTTTATTGCTTTGGTGATGTTGTTCCCTCGTTTGCCCTTCTTTTGAGCACACCTCTTCAGCTCCACCAACTTACAGGTTACAGCCATCCCTCTCTTGAGAAGTTGAAGCACCTGGATCCCTCTTTATCTAGTTTAAAAAGTCTCCCATACCACTTTTGTAGTTTGGGAAGCATCATAGGAGTTTCCTTTTTAGAAAAGCTAGTCTAGGTTCTAAAGCAGTCTTTGATGTTATTCATAGTGACGTTTAGGTCATTTTGAGACTACTAGTTTTAGTGGATTTCATTATTTCATTACTTTGTCGATGATTCTCTCGCATGACGTGGTTATATATGTTGAAATCTAGTGATGAGATGATTAGCGCTTTTTAGAATTTTAATAAAATGATTTCAACACAATTTAATAAATCCGTTAAAATATTTTGTACCAACAATGTTTTAGAATAGGTTTCGCCTAAGGTGTCTTCGTTTTGCTCTAGATCTGGTACCATCCATCAACGTTCCTACACTTGCACTCCACCGGCATAGGACCCAACACCAACGTTCATGTCTGAGGATCTATCATGCCATGTGGCTCTTCAAAAAGGTATACGCTATATTTCATACATGTTACATATCCAAGTTTTCTCGTACTGCTAAATCCATTGCCCAACAACTCCACTCTTTTCAACATCTGAAAAATTATCGTGAGACAGTTCAACACCCTGGTTGAAAAACTGCAATGCGCGAGGAAATGACAGTGTTGCGTGAAAATGGGATCTAGGATCTTGTCCCTCCTCCAGACAAAAATATTATCGATTTCAGATGGGTCTTCTCTATCAAATTTAATTCAGATGGATTGGTGGAGCACCTTAAACCTCAACTTGTTGTCAAAAGATTCACCCAAACATATGATGTGGATTTGTTAGAAACCTTCTCATCGGTTACTCGCATGTCTTCTGTAAGGATTCATCCTCCTTGCCACTCACATGGACTAGCCTCTATTCCAGCTTTACATTAAAAATTTCTTCCTTCATGGTAATTTAGAGGAGGAAGTGTATATGAGACAACCTCCAAATTTATATACTCAGGGGGGATTTTCACAGATAGTATGTCATCTCAAACGCTCTTTATATGGCCTCAAGCAATCACCACAAGCTAGGTTTACATAACTCAATGGAGTTCTTTCTAGACTGGGTTTTTCCAGATAGTCCAGTGATTCTCTTCTTTAGTTCTTCTCAGTTGGAACCATCATTCTCGCATGTCTATGTTGATGATATCATTATCACCAACAGTGATGCCTAAGAGATTAAATGTCTGATTTTGATGATGTATCTGATAACCCAATCACAGAAATTTATAAAAGTTTTGACCAACATTTTGATATTTACAGCCCGAAGCGATTTCGACACCCAAATAAGCGAATTAAATCATGAAAATTTACCAGGACGATCTAAAAGGCAAGATCTACCCAATAATGCAAAAATAATTTATATTGGATATGTGGGGGTCTCCCACGTTTGTAAGGAAGTTGAACTGTTTCAATGACAATTTCAATGGAAAAATGAAGGAATGAAGTTATGGAATTTTGCAAACACGATGTTTACACATCACCCAGTGATGTATGGAAGAGCATGGGGGATGTAGGAGTTATGTGGTTAACAAAGTTCTTTAACAAGATCATGAAGACCAAGAAGATACCGGATGCGTGGAGAAATAGTACTATAGTCCCCATCTACAAGAACAAAGGTGATGTTCAGAGTTGTACAAACTACAGAGGTATCAAATTGATGAGTCACACGATGAAGCTTTGGGAGAGGATTATTGAGCAGAGGTTAAGATCTATAACGCAAGTATCAAACAACCAATTTGGTTTCATGCATGGAAGATCAACAACAGATGCTATTTTTCTAATAAGGAGGCTTATTGAAAGTATAGACAAAATAAAAGAGATCTTCATATGGTGTTTATCGATTTGGAAAAGGCTTATGATCGAGTATCCAGAGAAGTGTTATGGATGGTTTTGAAGAAAAAGGGTGTGCCAATCCAATACATTGACTTGATCAAAGACATGTATGATAGCTCTACTGCAAGTGTCAAGACTCCTGGAGGAGAGACACCAACGTTTCCTATTACAGTTGGGGTACACCAAGGATCCACACTCAGCCCATATTTGTTCGTTCTTGTTATGGATGAGTTGACAAAGAATGTTCAGGATGATATTTCTTGGTGAATGTTATTTGTTGATGATATTGTTTTGATTGACGAAACTAAAGACGGATTGAATGATAAAGTTGAACGTCGAAGAAAGGCATTGGAATCGAATGGATTGATGATTAGTAGGAACTAAACTGAGTATATGCATTGCAATTTCAGCCAATCTCACAGTGTGAATGATGGAGCCAAGTTGTACGGAGTAGATATACCAAAATGTGATAAATTCCGTTACTTGGGTTCTATTATTCAAATAGACGGGGATGTCCAAAATGATGTTTGTCACTGGATCACTACAGGATGGTTGAAATGGAGGAGTGTGTGATCGGAAGATCCCTCTCAGGTTAAAAAGTAAGTTTTATAGAACAGCTATACGACCAGCATGGTTATCAGACCCGAACCGGACCGGCCGGTTGAACCGGGAACCGGTCACCCTACCGGTTCGGTTCTCTCCCAAAGCCGGAAATGACGTCTGACCGGCATCAAACCGGTGAACCGGCCGGTTGAACCGGTGAACCGGCGAACCGGTCCGGTTTTAGCCGAACCGGCCGGTTCTCTCACTTCACTAGTTTTAGTACTTTTTGTGCTAGTTTTTGTTAATCAATATTGAATACAATATAAATGTTGGTATATAAATGTCCACAAATAGAATAATATTTGTTATTTGGTCTATTTATCAAGTTATTGTGAGCAGTTGTGCTATTATTCATGTTTCATAACTTTTTATGGATTTTTTCCATGAGTATCAAAGGTATTTATATATTTTTAAACTATTAGTGACGTCATGCTGACATCACCGGTTGAACCAGTCAGACCACTGGTTGAACCAGTGAACCGTGAACCAGTGCCCTCACCGGTTCGCTGACCGGTTCGAGTCTGACAACCCTGACGACCAGCCATGCTCTATGGGAATGAATGTTGGGTGGTGAAGAAACAAGGTCTCAACAAGATGAACGTGGCTGAAATGTGTATGCTGAGATGGATGTGTGGGAAGACAAGAAAAGATCGCTTGAGAAATGACTATATCAGGAATAAAGTGGGGGTGGCGAGCATTGAGGACAAGTTGCGCGAGAGCCAACTCAGATGGTACGGACATGTGCAACGCAGACCAACTAGTGCGCCTATACGAAGCAATGCTATTGAGCCAAACACTATAAATAGAAGAAGAGGAAGGCCTAAATTAACATGGGATGTGCTTATAAAAAGAGATTTTGAATCTCTACATCTCAACCAGAATATGGCCCATGATAGAGCTGAATGGAAACGAAGGATCCATGTAGCCAACCCCAACATAGTTGGGACTGAGGCTTAGATGATGATGATGATGTTTACACATCACCACACTAGATTATATAATAAATTAACATGTATCGAGGTTAGGGTGGGATTCATCTCTTGATAAGTGAGTGCACAAATGATCAGAAACAATGCTCAAAATTTCCACAAAATTTCAGCCGAAATTTCTATTTGTGGCAATCGCACGTCGAAATTGACTAACGAAACTCTCAAAATAGGCAGATCGTCAATTTTTTTCTACGTTTTCATATACTATGTACCACCTAGAGTGTATTTTTTTGCACAGATTTGTGTTTTTAAGTCTATATATTGTGCTAGCAAACGATAATGACTTAATTCATTGATTTCACCATTGAAAATTAACATCAAAAATCCCCATCGAAATGCCCATCGAAACAGTTCAGGGTCATTCACTAAAAAATGATGAGACCCCACCCCCCACATATCCATTATGAAATATTATTACATATTTGAGTAGATCTACACTAGTAGATTATTCTGGTAAAATTTCATAAATTTATTCATTTATTTGCCGTCCAAACGCCAGGTGCGCATTTATCAAAATTTCTGTTGAAATTTCTGTTTCTGTGGCCACCAAAACGGCATCGAAATCAGACATTTTCTTCCTAGATCAGAAACGTCAAATCTGTTAGACAGTTACAAACTCTCAAGTTAAAACATAGAATATTAAAACTTACAGTTACAAGTTACTGCAACTTGTATAAGCCTAGAGTTAGCATTTGACTAGGTTACATGGAACATTTATACATAGATTCAAGAAAGAACTCTTTTATTTTCATAGTTATTCTCTAGATCTCTATAGAAGAGTGTTGAAATTGAAGAAGGTAATGTATAGGTGGACTAGGGATAGAGGAACATACCTTAGAATTAAGAAAAATTAGCATCTAAAAGCAAGAGGTACAAAAAAAAAGTCAAAATACCCAAGATGTAGTAGTAGCAACCCTAGGAACAAATTTCTCAAAATTTAAGTTCTATTTTTGTGGTATATTACAAAATTACGGCCCAAACTGGGCTTTTTGCTTTGAAATTTCCCCCTGTTTGGCAAAATATCGCACCCAAGGGAGGAATTATCGTGAAATTGTGTCCCATTCCCTGTATTTGTGTGTTTCGCTGTTCGATAGTAAGTTCGATGTTTGATGTTTGAAAATGAAATTTTAACCAAAATTTCACAATTTTGATCGAAATTTGTTCCATGGTGATGCCCATGGGATTTCAACATTGAGACAAGAACTCCAGCAACATTTCCATATCCAAAGATTCAGGACAACTTCGCTACTTCTTGGGAACAGAGGTGCTATGTTACTAATCAGTAATTGCACATAACCAACTATGAATTAATGATTTAATACTTTATTAGTTACTAATAAACAAGTAATCAGTATTGCACCAAAAAAGTAATACTAACCAGTAGTACCAATCAGTAATTAATTAAAGCAACAAGGAAATCAATAAAACTAATCATCCATTAGAAGTATAATGGAGTAATATGATATTTACTTGGATATTTACAGCATTACCCTATTATTACAGATTACATAGAAAGTATGCATTCTAAATTAGGACTAGGTATATTATAGAACATTTAATGTATACAAGTTTCATATATTATAGTTAATACTACTTGGACCATATAATTAATTAATGTTACATGCTTCAAGCAGGAATTTTTAAAGCAAGCAAAAAGCGGGGAAACAACAGGGAGAAGCGGTGGAGCGGCCAAAAAATGGTCGATTTTCTTCAAAATGCTTAAGCGATCGCTTAGGGGCTAAATTAAGCAGATGAGGGTCATGTCCACTTAAGCGTCCGCTTAAGCATTTTATGTTATTTATTTTTCTCTTGTATTAGCTAATTGGGCTTCCTCTGCTCAGTCGCATTAGCATTGATTTAGTTTATGCTATGCTCTCTCCGGTACATCATACCTTGAGGCAAGACTATATATATGACTCTATGTAACCTTGATTCTCTCATAATAAGAATTTCTCTTCAGGGTTTGATTTTTTAAGGTTATCAATTGTACTAGAGAAGCTATTATGTAATTAAATATATGGGAGGCATTCCACCAATCTGATAAGAGTTCTCTTTTACTGAAATAGAACTTTACAAAAAGGAAGCAAAGAGTTGGCTCCAATCTGCAATAAGCTCTCTTTTACAATATAAAAGAAGCTAGCAAAAAGGAAGCTGACACTTGATTGTATCCAGGGGATCAAACGTCAATTTACTACTAATATGAATACAACTTTCTGATAGGCTTATCATGAGTAGTCCCAAAAGAAATATATATAAGAAACTAAAGCATTCAGCATAACCAGCTACTCTTTAACATAGCACATTCTCACCCACATTCTAGACTTTTCATTCAAGAGCCATATTTTACAATTGCCAAATAACACAGATAATCCACAGGGGCATCATGTCAACAGTCTAATATCACCCACTTTCACTTATAAGTTACTGTTGACCATCCATTTCCAAAAATGCACACAGCATGAACCAACTTTTAATGAACACAATAACACATAGTAGAACCACATAGCGTAAATACCTTGCCATACTTCTGACTTCTTGCCTGTAAATGCAAGCTTCCATCATTGTTGAATCCTCGGACTTCGGCCTGAACAAGAATCACATCTAAATTAGCATATTGACGTCTGCAACATAAAGTAGAAGTTATTTTTTGAAAGCCTGTTATTTAATTTTGCAGAAAGTTGATTAGCTATTTATTATATTTAGATGACAAGGGTTATTTTACAATACAAGAATACCAACAGTTCAAGTATCCATTACAGGAAGAGTGAATGCCTAGCAGCAAAAACAAGACGTCTAACAGCCACCCAGTGGCCAACTCGGAAATGGAACCTTAAAATGCACACCGCCCCTCCAACCCCCAATATAAAGTACGCAAGAAAAATGAAGAAAAGACAAATTTCCCCCATCATCCATTCAGACACCACTCAAGGCCAGCACTCTATTGCCAATCTTCAGATTCAAAAGTGCCACCCTTGTGTTTTCCTAGCCCTCCATCCAAAATGCAACGCTTACACCTGAGACAATCAATCAAAAAGATCACTTCGTGCTTGGAAAATTCCCGGGCAACAAAATTCCACATGATAACATATGCAAGCATAACAATTCACTTACACCTTTAGTAGTAAAGTTAAGATTCTCAATAACACTCTCTAAAGTCCCACCGGCTTCAAGTCAATGCTACCGCATTGTTTGAGAGCCGTGTTCAGAAAAGCGGTATTTGGTGCATGGTATATGCGGGAGTATATGCGATTTTGGAATTTTTTTAATAAATTAATTATATATCTATATAATTTTATATACTGATCATATATAATTATATATTACAATGAAGATCACAAGAAGCAAAACTTCATTTGGAGTGTTGGCAAAGCATGGCGTCAATTTGAATAAACATGAAATTGGTGTAACAAAAGTTAAACAACCATTCTTATTCAATGATATATAAAAGATTACCATTATCAATAAACATCACTAAATAAATAGAGGAAACTATAAGTGATTATATTATAAGCAACCAATGTTTTAAAAACGTTAAGCGGTAAGCGTGCGGACAGCACCTTGTAACTGGTTAAGCGGTAAGCGGCCGATTAAGCGGCCGATTTTTTAAAAACGGGTTTGATTTTCTATACAATTTTATAAAAAAATGCACATGTATGCATATATATACTATACTTTTTGGAACCTTTATACATATCTGAACACCCTAAACAACCATACTAAACACCCAAATACTTTATAACACAGCTATAAAACAATGATTATAGCTAAACTATTAAACAATAGACTTGTCACACATAAAACACCCTATACAACTATAAAACAAAAAAGTATTAAGCAATGTTTTAAAAAACGTTAAGCGGTAACCGTGCGGACAGCACCTTGTAACTGGTTAAGCGGTAAGCGGCCGATTTTTTAAAAAACGGGTTTTAATTTCCTATAAAATTTTATAAAAAATTACATATATATGTATATAAATACTAATACTCTTTGAAACTTTTATATATATCTAAAGATTCTAAACACTCTACCCAACAGTAAAATCACCCAATTAGTTTATAAGATAGCTATAAGACAATAATTATAGCCATAATATAATAAATAATAGATTTGACATAGATAAAATACCCCACATACATGATTCAGAAATATTTTTGCATCACATGTTTACATAGTTAAGCAGTAAACAATAGACTCATTATTGGATACCTTTCTAACTTATTGTTATATGTGCATATCATCAATTGGTCATACATTACAGCAGTACAATTAACTAAAGTATGCATTCTAAAATTAGATAATAGTTACATATATTTTACTTGTATAAATTACACTTTACAACAGTACCCTATTATCCCAACTTGCATACAGTAAACAATAGACTCATTATGGATACCTTTCTAACTCATTGTTATATGTGCATATCATCAATTAGTCATACATTACAGCAGTACAATTAACTAAAGTATGCATTCTAAAATTAGATAATAGTTACATTACATATATTTTACTTGTATAAATTACACTTTACAACAGTACCCTATTATCCCAACTTGCATACAAGTATGCATTCTATTAGACTAGGCTTATCATAGGATATTTCAGTTTAACATATTATAGTCAGTAATACTTGGGGCCATATAGTTTATATAAAGTTACAGGTGTACAGCAAAATTTACAAAAAAAACGGACAAAAAACGGCCAAAAACGGGAAGAAAACGGGAAAAAAAACGGAAAAAACGGGTAAAAAACGGGAAAAAACGGCCGATTAATTACAAAAAAAGTTAACCGGCGATTTTAGCAAAAATCGAACGGGCTGGGTGTTTGGCCGATTAATCGGCCGTTTAATCGGCCGCTCAGCCCGTTTTTCATTTCACTGGTATTAAGTATATATGCATGATACAATAACTATTTTGCATCACATTACAGCAGACTTATCATTGATACCTTACTAATTTATTGCTACATTTACATATCATCACTTGATCAAAAATTACAGCAGTACATTTAACCAAAGTATGCATTCTAAAATCTATGTCATGATTAGTTACATGTAATTTACTTGGATATACAGCAGTACCCGATTACTATGTCTTACATACAAAGTATGCATATTAAATTAACTAAGGCTTATCATAGAACATGTATTGTATATAAGTTCAATATATTACAGTCAATAATTATTTTACTTTTTAAATTACTTAATGTTGCAGGCTTGCAGCAGTTTTCTTAAAAAAACGGGTCTGAGCGGCCGATTAAGCGGCTGATTAAGAGGATTAAGCGGCTGATTAAGCGGATTAAACGGCTGATTAAGCGGGTTAAGCGGGAAAAAAATGCCCGTTTTTTTGAAAAAAATTAATCGGGCGCTTAGGGGGTATTTTAAACGACTGGACTGCTGAACCGATTAAGCGGCCGCACAGAACGTTTTTCATTTCACTGTAAGCAACAATGAAATTGCAATATAGAATGATGATAGTGCCAACCAATTTCATAGCTTATGAGTATGGTGTACTTCAAGGTTTAAACAAATTAACAATTAGCAACTAGTCGATAAGAATTAGCAGAACAAGAAGATGAATTGAAATAATTTTGAGAGTTGAAGATGGGAAGGGAAATAAGATTAGAGAAGTATATTGTTGTTGTTATCAAAGAAAATGAAGAAGATGAAAGGCAATAAATGAAGAATAGTTCAATAGCATTAGAGGAAATCAAAGGATGGTATGAAGAAGAGAAAACAAGAGGAAGGGAATGAGAAGAGCAGCATGCTGAAATTTACAAGAAAACGGGAAATCGATATGATTCGTTTTCTATTGCAACCTAAAAGAAAGGCGATGGAAGGGGAAATAGGAGAAGAAAGGGAATTTGTGAACAAAAAAAATAAGAGACGTCAACAATATCATACAAAAAAAGAAATCGAGAAAAAAAGGAGCAGCTATACTGTATAAAAATGAAATTAGAGACAGCAGCAATATCATATACATTTTTTGTTCCTGCATGTTTGGAAAAGTGGTGATTAAGCGGCCGCATAAATGGGTAATCGGCCGCATAATCGGACATGGTCCGAATATAGCCCCGTTTTGACATATGAGGGGCGGTCGTCTGTCCGAACCACATGCGGCCGCACAGACTGATTTCCTGAACATTGTTTGAGGCAACCCCCCATGTGAATCGAAATTGACTACAGATTGCCAGTTGCCACATCAAGAATTGATTAGAGCATTCAAGGAATATGATCCTCAAAAACAACTTCAACCTCTACAAAGAGTTACCTCCCCTTCTTCCACGTCACAGTGTGAGCCCACTTTTCCTAAGAAAACCCTAAGATCAAGGTAAGTCATCTCCACCTTCAATGCAACACCACCACTTGCGTTAAACTATACATCATTGACCTAAGTTGAATTCTCTTCACCAAATATTGTTCCCTACAGACTACAAGGGGCTACAAGTAGTACATCAAGACCAGTTGACTAGTTAAGATTTACTCGTCAAAGTGTCCGTCTAGGCACAGCAAGGACTCTAGTTTTGTTAGTCGCCTTGAGTTCATAGCACCTTTGATCCTCTTTTATTGGCCCCACCTCTTCTTGGTATCAAGATTCACAATAAGGATCCTGATGTCTGAATCAGTGGTTATGGATCATATTAATTTTCCTAATAATTATTAAGGGTCAATGGTGGGTGGACTAGTAAATACTTCAATCAGTGATATAGTAGACTGTACAGTTGACTTAATTAAAGTATTGGTTGGTCAAGTAACCCATCAATCCAATTAAAAAACTTGGTTTGTGGATTGAGGATGTTCATGTCCAACCAAGTGAGCTTACAGAGACGCAGCAAAGTTTCTATCTTGATCTCTCAAAAAGGCCTATGGACCGCAATGTCTACACCATCGTACAAAATTTCGATCAAAATTGCGAAATTTCGACCGAAATTTCCAAATTTTTTCACAAAACAATGCAAATTTCGCCCAGTTTGGGCCATAATTTCGCGAAATGGCACAAAATTTCGATAGAAATTTCGAGATATTTGTTCCTAGGACTGTTGCCACTACATGTTAGGTATTTTGGCGATTCTCTTTGTATCTTTTGCTTATAGAGGCTATTTTCTTTGATTCTAAGGTACGTTTCCCCTATCCCTAGCCCATGTATACCTCTTTCTATGTTTACACTCTTCTAAAAGATGTGAAGAGATACTATGAAAAATAACAAAGTTCTAAGTGATGTTGCTACATGTTAGGTATTTTGGCGATTCTCTTTCGAAAATCACATGAACTACAAACAAACTTGAGAATCTATGAAATAATAGTATTAAGTCTGCAATTCTACAATAAATTTGTTATTATTACACATATTTATACATAAAATGACTTAAAAATAATGCATTTTCTTTGATCTATGTATACATGACCCATGTAACCTAACTAAATTTTAACACTAGACTTATATAAGTTGTAACATGTAAGTTTGTAACTTGCAACTGTAAGTTTTAAGGTCTAAGTGGTAAATTGTGGATTTGTAAGTTGTTTACAGTCTAACGGACATGACAATTCTGTTCATTTGTGCACTCACTCGTCAAGACATGGATCCCACCCTAACCTCTAAACATATAGATTTATTATATAATCTAGTGTGTTTATGTCTAGACTTTGTGTTTGCAGAATTTCAAAGCTTAATTCCTTCATTTTGCCATCGAAATTGCCATCGAAATTCTGTCGAAATTGTTCAGCTTCCTTCACTTACAAATGTGGGAGACCCCCCCCCTTAATATCCAATATGAAATATTATTGCATATTTGAGTAGATCTTGGCGTTTAGATCATCCTGGTAAATTTTCATGATTTAATTCGCTTATTTGGTCGTCGAAATCGTTAGGGCGTAAATATCGAAATTTAGTGCGAAATTTTGAAAAATTTCTGTTTCTGGGCCATCAGACACGGCATCGAAATCGGACATTTAATTCTATGGTCTACACCAGTGAAATGAAAAACGGCCTGAGCGGCCGATTAATCGGCCAGACACCCAGCCCGTTCGATTTTTGCTAAAATCGCCGGTTGGTTTTTTTGTAACTAATCGGCCGTTTTTTCCCGTTTTTTGCCCGTTTTTTCCGTTTTTTGCCCGTTTTTTTCCCGTTTTTTGGCCGTTTTTTGTCCGTTTTTTGTAAATTTTTCTGTACACCTGTAACTTTATATAAACTATATGGCCCCAAGTATTACTGACTATAATATATTAAACTTAAATATCCTATGATAAGCCTAGTCTAATAGAATGCATACTTGTATGCAAGTTGGGATAATAGGGTACTGTTGTAAAGTGTAATTTATACAAGTAAAATATATGTAACTATTATCTAATTTTAGAATGCATACTTTAGTTATTTGTACTGCTGTAATGTATGACTAATTGATGATATGCACATGTAACTATAAGTTAAAAAGGTATCCAATAATGAGTCTATTGTTTACTGCTTAACTATGTAAACATGTGATGCAAAAATATTTTTGAATCATGTATGTGGGGTATTTTATCTATGTCAAATCTATTTCTTATTATATTATTGCTATAATTATTGTCTTATAGCTAAACTAATTGGGTGTTTTTACTGTTGGGTAGTGTGTTTAGAATCTTTAGATATATATAAAAGTTCCAAAGAGTATTAGTATTTATATACATATATATGTAATTTTGTATAAAATTATATAGGAAATTAAAACCCGTTTTTTAAAAAATCGGCCGCTTAATCGGCCGCTTACCGCTTAACCAGTTACAAGGTGCTGTCCGCACGGTTACCGCTTAACGTTTTTTAAAACATTGGTCTACACATTGGACCCGGAATGGAGCTTGCCAATTTTAAGATCCTCGGTCAGCAGCCAACCTTATCACGCACAACAATAGGATGCCAATTGGGTGGGTATGGGCGACCGGTACCCATACCCACGTTACTTTTTGCTGACACATACCCGCCCCATTAAGAAAAACAATTATAAATGGGTAATGATTTCCCGCCCAAATGGGTCATGGGTACCCAGTATAACCCATATTATGCAAATAATGCCCAAAATAAGCCCAAACCCAAAGATGATATCTGTGGTCAAATGTGTTGAGGCACGGGTACTCATGATGACCCATGTTGACCCAGTAATAATGGGTGCAAACAAATATATACAGTCATGTTTCTAGCTAACTTTTGTTCTTCATTGACCTTTTGTTACGTACATTCAAGCAAGGATAAATTGCAGTTATGTAGGTGTTACTTTAAGTAAAACAGTAAGCACTAATAACAACTTGTATAATTTTTTTACAACACAAGTAAAATGTTTTCCAGGTTTGATCAAACCACACCCACATGAATACACTACAAATAGAATGTTAAACTTAATAAGCCATTAATGATCTGCAAACCAATAGACCAACGTATCCAACGGTATCACCTAGCATCACTACTCTCATGTTCTATAGTGTGCTTGAATTCACAAAGCGATAGGTCTCTCTATTTTTTGCAGTGTAATGGCTTACTCTATGGTTAGAGCATCGCTTTCATATGGCGGATCTAGAGTCAGTGGTCAGCTAATTAGATAGCGCTACTTCTAGTTCAATATCCAGGAAACTTTTTTGCTCACACTTTTTTTCCTTGTATCAGAATAGACCTAAATGTATGCATCATCATCATCATCTAAGGGCCTGTTTGGTACAGGGTAATTAGAGTTCGTTACTTTTAAAAGCCTACTTTTTAGCTTTGCAATCTGTTTGGTAGGGGGTAATAGTCAACAATTCATTGAGTTTGAGCCGCATCCAAGTCCGCTGTCAGCAGCAAAATCACTAAAATTGTACCGCTCCTGATTTGGTCGCGGTCAGATGCAGTTGCATGGATACCTGTTCGCTCGGTACTTTCCAGCTGGCTATGCCGATCCATTGTCGCAGCTGTATCAACGACCTGCTGTAAACACGTGGTCAAACTCCTTACGGGATGAAAGCCCGCTTGCTGCTGCCGGTTGCTTTTTATCCACCAAATACTCGTCAGCATAAAGATCTGTTTTATTACTTTTATATCACACCATACCAAATGAAACCGGAGCAAAACAAAAGGCACGATTTTCTTTGGTCTGTTTTCTAAACCATTAAACTACATCCGACTACACCCTACTGAACAGGGCCTAAGCCTCAATCCCAATCATGTTGTGGTCGGTTACATGAATCCTTCTTTTTCAATCAGCTATGTTATTGGTCATATTCTGATTAAGATGTGAAGATTCAAAATCTCTTCATAGGCACTTAATTGTATTCAAGTAGCAAAACTAAATATGTAGAAAACAAAATAACTTTTTGGTATATTGACTAGTAAAAACTTGCATCAATAGCCACTACTTGCATCTTAGGTAGTATGAGATTTATATTCACCTCAATTCTCTCTCTTATCTTCCATTTGCCCAAGTCAGTTCCGCTGTTTCAAGAGTTTGATGAGCGTCCTGTGTTATGCTGTACAGGCGGCCGTCCAGGAGGGCCAGGCGTCCATTGGGTCATCTACAGCTAGGCGCCCAGTACCCAAAGTTGTACCCAGGCGAGCTAGGCGGGCTAGGCGGACTGGGCGACCTGCCCAAGCTTTAGACCCACTTAATTAGGCCCATTAAGAAAAATAATTCCTATTCGTATTATAATATACTAACTCCTACTCTAATTCCTACGTTAAATATAATTCCTATTAGTATAATATCATACTAAATCCTACTCTAAAATCTAAATATGAATCCTAACAATATGTGCTTGTTGAAAAGTATGTGCTTTTTGTGAATGCAATACAAGTCCTATGATGATGAAATTTTATGGGAAGGTAACTAATAGGGTATATTTTTAATCCATACGGTTAGACTATGAAAATTTGATCGTTGTGCAAAGTTATTCAAATGCCTCTCATGCTTTCAAAGTTATGTGTGTGTGTGTGTGTGTGTGTTTGTGTGTGTGTGTGTGTATATTTTTGTTTACAATCATATAGAAAATTAAGCATCCTCTTTTTCAAAAAGTGGCCGCTTGAGCGCCAGGCGTGTGTGTGTGTGTGTATTTTTGTTTACAATCATATAAAAAATTAAGCATCCGCTTTTTCAAAAAGCGGGCGCTCCTGGCGCTCAAGCGGCCACAAGGTGGTGTCTGCACGCCTCCCGCTTTCTAAAACATTGACTATTGCTGCTCCGTCACGTACTTTATTTCTGTCGTGCGTAGTCGGCCGCCTTCCCCCTCCCCCTTTTCTTCCTCCCCCTTTTCTTCCTCCCCTCCCACATCCGCACAGCAAAAATTTGCATTAAGCAAGGAGCAGTAGCAGACACTGGCGTCAAGTAAGGAGCAGCAAGAGCTGGGCGCCTCGAGGTTAGTTTTTTTTCTTCTTAATTTTTTTCTTACTGCTATCCATGCCTCCTCTTCCTCCTCTCTATCTCCTCTTCCTTCTCCCATGCTTCCTCGTTACGCTCCTCTGCTTCCTTTTTCTTTTCTTATTTACTACTTCTGTTGTAGACCAGCTCCTCTTTTTTACTTTCTTTTGAGTTATACTGCTGCATCTAGCATCAACCTCGTCATTTTCCACCTCTTCCCCAACATTCTTCTGTGCTCCTATTCCCCTGCCTTCTTCCCATGCCTTCTTCACTTCTGTCTTCCCCCTGTCTCCTCTTTTCCCTCCTCCTTCCTCGACCTCCTCTTCCCCTGCCTTCTTCTTCTTCTTCTTTGTTGTCGTCTTCCATTGCATGCTCTTCCTTTGCCTCCTCTTCCCCTTCCTCCTTCCCCTGCCTCTTCTTCCCATGTCTTTTCTTCCCCTGCCTCCTCTTTCCCTGCCTTCTTATTCTTCTTTGTTGTTGTCTCCCCCCTCCCTCCTCGTCCTCCTCAAGTGCAACACCTAGGCATATAATTATAATATGTAAATAATATGTATATACAATATAAAGTAATATTAATGAAAAACAATAAAATTAAAAAATGCCTACGAACGCCTAGGCTTCCACCTAGGCACCGAGGTTGTCTGGGCGTCCATGGGCAATGCCCGGCTACCTGGACGCCTAGACAACCGTGGTCTTGTGGATAAATGTCAGTAGTTATCCTGGCATCATTTGCAAAAATGATGACCGCATCACCTATAAGAGCGATTGTTAACCATTAGTCATTTTGGTGCATGCTCGTTGACCTATGGCTTACTATATACTAATATACCAATTTTGGTATCATTTCTTCATTATAGATTGATATCTTCTCCAAATTTGATGCACATATAAATGGAATAACTGCAAAAGTATCTTCTGGTATTGCATATCCATTGAGCTCAATTCATTTAAGAGCTTCATCAAAGTTTGAAAGAAGAAAATGAAAGGTTACACAATACCACCTCAACATGATCCGTTGAAAAGTAGAAGGTACAGGCTCTGCATGATGCTAGAATTTCTCTCATGCTAGAGTTTGAGTGGGTCCTCTAAATCATCAATTTTCCTCTTTCGTCACTTCAACCAACACGCACGCACAAATGTCATTTCTCTACCTGATAGGTTTTGAGCCTCTCCATGCCACGTCTCCCTAGAACCCCATGCTTCCATGCCACCATCTGATAACCCATCACCATTGGGGCAACCAATAATTACCGTGCGTATAAGAAGAGAGAAGAGAAACTTATTGTCCTTGCATATTCAAATGCCACAAAGGTCTAATTAGATACGAATCCATCCTGTCAGTCGGTTCAAACTAACACAAAGCTAATCAAGTCTAGGATATGTTTTTCCTTCATAAAGTCAGCCACATTCTTCCTTCATTACTTTATTTACCAACCATAGCCGACCCCAGCATAGGTATGACAGAGGCTAAGGTCATTATCATGACGATGATGATTTATTTTGTGGCATCCCATCCTATGGATGGGGCACAATTATTGAAGCTGGATATGTCTATTTTAGTCGAATCCAACCACTTAGGCAGCCACAAAACTGAATGCTGACAGAATTAATTAAGAATAAATGCATGGAATTCAAATTACATGGATAAACCATTCAAATGCTAGATTTGTAGTTTTCCTAATAAAGGTCTAATTTGAGAGCTAGACTTAACAGGCAAATAAAAACCAGAGTTTTACAGATATAAAAATTTCTAAGGTTTCAAAATGTATTCCTTGTATTATGTGGTTTTCTCATCCGTAATCCTGTCCAATTTCTAGAACTTCCCGCATCCAAAAGCAGTAAATTTATCACTGATTAATCATCTGCTATCTGATCTTTATTGTTTAGAAAAGATATAAATTTCCTTTACCGAATCAGGTTACCTTCTCCCTAGTCTCTACTAAATGAACTTTAACAAGCAATATTACTAACTTGATCATAACCTTAGAGAAATGGTTTGATATTGGATTATAACAGGGGCAAATCATTAAAACTGCATTCTGTTTGATATCAATTGGAAAAGTGAGGACTGAAATTCGAAATCAAGTAACAACAGGCATCAGAGAATAGTGTCACTAAACCTATAACAGATTGCCTTACACATAGAACGTCGTTCTCTTCAAAGATTGCCCGCATGTTCAGTTCATCAGTAGCCGTTCGGCGCCTCTGTATCAGAGCAAAACTAATTACCAATAACATCAACCAACAATTCAATGTTGAACAAATTTTGGTATTTACAGACAGCAACATGTTAAAGGCTTTAAGAGCCAAAATATTTCAAGATCCAAAAAATAAAGTGGAAAAAAGACAAGGGCGTATATGTCCACTAAAAAAGATCTACTTGAATATAAGGGGGAAACGCTTATAAACGAAAGGATAGAAGTTGTATTATTATCAGCATAGTTCCTTATTCCAAGTAGATTCATTTCACTGTTCATAATTGAATATTTGTGAATCATAAAACCTGCAAATCAAATCCTACATCTATACTTTTCATGACCTCCTGTAGTGGCTGACTGGCTGGATAACATAACTTTATTTCTTCTATTAATCTATCATGTATTATTTAAGGTTCGGAAAATCGTGTGACTCATTCATAACTATCTTTAATCTATCATATCATCATATTTTGACAAGCTACCAAGCCCTAACTAGAGAGTAATACATCAAATAATTATTGTTCCTAGTAAAAACCAGATGGTGGAGCTAGAATTAGATAGTCAGAACTAGAAATGAACAACAACCATCTTCTTGGCTGTCGGAGTGCAAGAAATACACACACACACAGATATATATATATATATATATATATAGAGAGAGAGAGAGAGTCAGGCTAGAATACACTCCAGTGTACAGATCGCATGGATACACTCAAGTGTGTTTGCATATCAAGACTATTTTTGTGCAAAATGTAGACCATTGATCTTCACTGTCATACTATAACTAGGCTACATACAAATTTTGAGCCCATTTGGATGAGTGTAAGTTACTCATCCAAGGGCAACAAAATCGACGCACAAAAACTAATTTGAAATGCATAATTTTTGCGGTCTTTATAACATGACCTATAAATGTCCAACTGTGCTCAAATTTGGTATATGAGCTATTCACAATATGTTCAAGAAGATCAAGGGATTAGATTTTTGGAAAATATATTGCATGATGAAAAACTACTTGAGTGTATTCTGCTCCAAATACACTCGAGTGTATTCTAGCCTGACTATATATATATATATATATATATATATATATATTTATTTATATTTATACACACACACATGGGGTAACGATCCTGTGAGAAACATCCTACGGTGAGAGGATGAAAGGCATTTGAATAACTAAAAATGTCTAGCAGTTTTTGAAAATCCAACTGTATAGATGTGAAAAGCATCAATTCATTTACCTTCCTACAAAAAATCATTGAAATCAGTTACTATTTACATGTCCATATGTACAGTATACACTTTTTACATCCAACCAAGGTTTTAAAATGCGCGAAGCGGGAAGCGTGCGGACGGGACCTTGTAGCCGATTAATCGCCAGGCGGGCGATTAAGCGGGCGCTTTTTAGAAAAGCGGATTTCCAATTCCTATAAACTTTTATGCAAAATTACATACATATGTATATAAATACTATATTTTTGAAATGTTTATACATATCTAAACATTGTACAAGACAATATAAAACACCCAAATAGTTTAGAATACAACTATAAAACAACGATTGTATCTTATATAATATAGTAAACAATATACTTGTCATAGATAAAGCAGCCTACACATAAAATAATAAGTGTATATACAAGATGAAACAACAATTTTGTATCATGTTTACATAGCTAAACAGTAAATAATAGACCTATCATAGCTAGCTAACAAACATATTGTTACATTTGCACATCATCAAATAGTCATACATTACAGCAGTACATTTAATCAAAGTATGCATTCTAAATTAGATAATAGTTACCTATAATTCACTTGGATACATCACAATAGTACCATATCATTACAGCTTACACACAAAGTACGCATTCTAAATTAGAACTAAGAATGTCATAGAACATTTAATGTATGCTAATTTAATATATTATAGTCAATACTAAACATGGCATATAATGTACTTAATGTTATATACTTACAGCAGTTTTTCTGAAAAAAGCGGGCAAAAAGCGGGAAAAAAGCGGGCAAAAAGCGGGAAAAAAGCGGGAAAAAGCGGGTTAAGCGGGCAAAAAGCGGCCGCTTTTCTCAAATTTACTTAAGCGCCGCTTATAGCACATTTTAATCGTACAGCACCTTGTGGCGCATAAGCGGCCGCTTAAGCGGCCGCCTAGGGCGATTTTTAAAACACTGCATCCAACGGTCAGACTGAAATTCAATACATAGCGTTGAAAAATATTCGATTGTTGTAAATGTTATACAAATTCGATAACGATGAAATTGTGAAAAGGTAAATATTAAGGTATGCTTTTATTCTATATGGTTGGATTATGAAAATTTGAATTTATTTGGGAGTTATTCAAATGCCTCTCATGCTCTCACCAACATATGTTTCTCACTGGATCATTTTCATATATATATATATATATATATATATATATGGAGAGAGAGAGAGAGAGCAACGATCCAGTGAGAAACATATCTGGTGAGAGCATGAGAGCCATTTGAATAACTCTCCACATAGACAAGGAATGAGGTATTGTCGGTATCGTCGGTTTTCGACCGAAATACCGATACCGACGGGTACCGGTACAGGTACATGCGTGCGAAACCGGCGGTATTTCGATCATGTGAGTTGGTAAGTAAATATGTTAAAATTGTATATTGTTGCATAATTGTGTGTATTTAAGTTTGTGGATTCCGCTAGTAAAATTTCCTATCTGAATTCCTACATTTTGTCATCGAAATCCCAATGAAACAGGACAGATTTCTTACCTCCTATTGTCCCCAATGATTGGACCCCCCCCCAACACCCAATATAGAATTTTATTGCATAAAACGTTGCATTTAGGTGTAGAGATTACACCTGTAAAATTTCATAAATCAATTCTTTCATTTTGGCGTCGAAACGGCAGGATTGCATCTGTCGGTATTACCATCGGTATACCGGTGAATACCGATTTCCAAGCTGTCGAAACGGCGTCGGTATCGGTCACCTTATTCCTTGCACATAGATCAATTTTTCATAATCCAACCGGTACAGGTACATATGTATATATATATATATATATAGAGAGAGAGAGAGAGTCAGGCTAGAATACAATCGAGTGTATCCGGAGCAGAATACACTCAATTCGTTTTCCATGATGCAATACTTTTTTTTAAATCTAATCCGTTGACCTTCTTAAACATCATGTGAATAGCTAATATATAAAATTTGAGCCCATTGGGACATTTATAGGTCATGTTACGAAGACCACAAAAATTATGCATTTCAAATTAGTTTCATGCGTCGATTTTTTTGCCCTCAGATGAGTGGCTTATACTCATCCAAATGAGCTCAAAATTTGCATGTAGCCTAATTATAGTATAACAATGAAGATCAATGGTTTACATTTTGCAAAAAATAGTTTTGAAATACAAACACCACTTGAGTGTAGCGTGTGATTTGTACACTCGAGTGTATTCCAGCCAGACTATATATATATATATATAGAGAGAGAGAGAGAGTCAGGCTAGAATACACTCGAGTGTACGGATCGCACGAATACACTCAAGTGTGTTTGCATATCAAGACTATTTTTTGCAAAATGTAAACCATTGATCTTCACCGTCATACTATAACTAGGTTACATACAAATTTTGAGCCCATTTGGATGAGTGTAAGTCACTCATCCAAGGGCAACAAAATCGACACGCGAAACTAATTTGAAATGCATAATTTTTGCGGTCTTCATAACATGAGCTATACATATCCAAATGTGCTCAAATTTTGCGTATGAGTTGTTCACGGGATGTTTAAGAAGATCAACGGATTAGATTTTCAAAAAAAATATTGCATCATGAAAAACTACTTGAGTGTATTCCGCTCCGGATACACTCGAGTGTATTCTAGCCTTACTCTATATATATATATATATATATATATATATATATAATGTATATATATATACCCCCTTCCCTCACTGTCAAAAAACTGAAGAAGATGTGCCCTTTATATAAAGAAAGTGCAGAATTTACACAGTTCAAGAGAAAGTAGAATATAAATAGATAAGGAAAGTACAAAAAAATAGGGGGGAGAATACAAGTGTTGTTTCATCGGAGAATAGATTTGTATTCTCAGCTTGTCGACTAAGGCAGAAACTTGCTTCCCCACAATTGGCTTGCTGGAGAATACAGCTGGTAGTAGAACAATAGTTAAAGAGACTTGTTTGCCCCATCACCCATGACTCGGTGAATGACTGGAATCACTAACCAACTAACCAAGTGTGAGGAAAGAGCAAGCTGTGGGCACTGAAATGTTATACTTGATCAATACCTTTAGTGGACCAATGGATCAATCACAAAGCCCAATCACAGTCCTAGCATGATTACAAGTCATATAGTTTACCTAGACAGGATAAAGTGTGATCCCCTGCTGGATATGAGAAGAGGGCCTAATGCCCCTAATAGAATTGAGAAAAAGGTAGCCTTCCTTCCTGGAGTAGGAGTATGATTGGTGTCTTAGAGGACCACCGTCATACTAGCATAGAATAAAATTATCCAATTTTGACGCTGTTTCCAATGGCTCAGAAACAAAATTTTTGACCAATTCTTTTATAGTTACGCTCCTAGCGATCTTGACGCCAAAATGAGCAAATTAAATCATAAAATTTCACCAAGATGATTAGACATCAAGATACACTAAAATATGATATAATGTTTCAAATGGGATATGGGGATCTCCCACATGTGTAAGAGAAGGAAGCTGAACTATTTGACAAGGATTTCAATGACAAATTTGATGGTAAAATGAGGGAATTAAGTTATGAAATTTTGCAAACACAATGTTTAGACATAAAGACACTATTATATATATAATAAATGTATATGTTCAGAGGTCGGGTTGAGCTCCATGTCTTGATGAGAATGCACAAAGGAACAGAACGAGTCAGTTAGACCGTTACAAACTTACAAACCCACAAGTTACAGTTTAGACCTCAAAACTTATAGTTGCACGTTATAAACTTACAAATTAGAGCTTATATAACCTACGCTACTAACTAGTAACTACTAATTTAGTTAAGTATTAAGTAGTACTAACTAGTAACTACTAAGTAATAAGTGATAATAAATTACAGGTATTTAGACTGCTGACAACAAACTCGTAAGAGTAAAGTAGTAACAACTAAACTAGTAATATCACTTGTTATAATCATCACATTGTAATATATTCTGAATTCATTTATTAATTATGTAATTAATCAAAATTATGCTTCTATTGACAGTTTTTACACAAACTAGTTCATGGTGATGGTTGAAGTCTCTTTTAGCATTTAATTAGGTTTCACTGGACATTTTATACATAGATCTAAGAAAATACATTCCCAAAATAGCTTTTTCAGACATTTTGTATATTGTATATAAATAAAAATGTTTTATGATTTTAAAATTATTATAGACTTATGTACTTCATACTTATATTTCATAGATCTACAGGTTCTTATATAGGTTTTTAGAAGATCTATCACTTCGAACATTGGTTTTTTCAAAGTGTTTCTTAAGATTTCTATAGGGTTTAGGAATATGACGTATAGATGGGCTAGGGATAGGAGAGACATAACTTAGAACAAAAAAACTGCCTATAGTAGCATTCAAAGAAAATTGCATTTCTATGCCATTTTGCTAAATAACATCCAAAACTGGGCCTCTTGCAACAAAATTTTCCCCTATTTGTGATATTTTGCACCTAGGTGCAAAATTGTATTATGTCCCATCAATTCGTTAGTGCATTTCGATGTTCAATGCATCAAAATTTTGTTCAATGCATACTATACTAATGTAGAGTTTCTCGAATTTGAAGGTCGAGGCTATCACAACCTATATCAACACATTATTTATAATGGAAGGGTTAACTTCCATAGAGCAAACCAGGTGAAAAGTTACTAACAATGCTTCGTGATTGCTAAAGGAAGACCGACTCAGAGAGTATCAAATAGGACCTATTGTTTATCTATGCCAAGTGGGCTTGTAATAGAGTTAAAAAACTACTAATATGTACCTGTCATAAATAGGAACATCATTTTTGTTCATGTTTGGACAAGAATGGTTTTATATTTCATATCAAGAAGGGTTAATGTTCTATTTCTAAAGACGAGATCTTTTATGGTAGTGCCCCTATATATTATGGTCTTTATTTGTTAGACCTTGAGACACATATCTATAACATAATAGAGTTAAAGAACTACTATTATGTATCTACCATAAATTGGAACATCATTTTTGTTTCATGTTTGGACAAGAATGGCTTTGACTTTCATATCAAGAATGGTCAGTGTTCTATTTCTAAAGATTAGATATTTTATGGTAGGTTCCCCTATGCCTTATGGTCTTTATTTGTTAAACTTTGAGACACATATCTATAACATAATACTAATCACTAAAACTCGATGTATCAAACAAAACTTATTGATCGAAATTTTGTTCCATGGGTACTAGACTAGTGTAGAGTTTCTCGAACTTGAAGGATGAGGCGATCACAACCTTAATCAACGCAAGAATTCCAATGGAAGGGTTAACCTCCACAGAGCAACCCAGGTGAAAGTTACTAACAATGCTTCGTGACTGCTAAAGAAGAGCCGACTCAGAGAGTAACATATAGGATAGAAAGCAAGTAGCACCCTTGTGTAATTGCTAGGGCACAAACTAGATAGAAATTTATAATAGCGATTTGCATATTGTTAATATACCTCTTTATATTCTATTATTTGTAATTTCTATATATTGATGGACCTCTATGTAATTTCTCTAGTTCTATTAATAAAAGGGTGAGTGGTCTTGAACCCTCACACGCTGCATTGCAAGCAGCATACGTTCACATGGTACCAAAGCAAGGTTGCTAGGGTTCATCCGGGCAGCTATCACCTCTCTCTCTCCTCTCCTCCACTCCACGCCGCCACCGCCGCCAGCCACAAGGTCAGTCGTCGATGTCGCCCCTCCGTGCAGCGCTCAGTGCCGCCCCTCCCGGGCAGCACCCAGCGCTGCCGCCCAGGGTGGCCACCGACTGCTAGGAGCGGCAGCAGCAACCGCCGCCCAAGGCCGAGCATCATAGCTGGCGGCTCAGGGAAGGCCCCCGATTCCTCCGATTGCTTCCAAAGGCAACGTCAACGCAAAACGGCTCATTAAAATTTCATACTGGAGGCTCCGTCCATACGTAGGAAATTTCTAATCACATCTCATCCATGTGTGATTAGGGAATTTTTCGATTGGGGGTTGTAGATGCGTCAGAAACGCATCTAATCATCTGATGTGACGTGTATCTCTCTGTCACTCTCTGTTCTTTTGTGACGTGTATCTCTCCATCACTCTCCGTAAAATCATGGAGGACACCAAGGGATCTACTATCTACAACGAGATGTCGCCTATCCCCTCCATCAAGCTTAACAGGAAAAATTATCTCTTGTGGATGAATGTTGTCCATATAGTGTTAGAATCTCGAGATAAAGCAAGGAATGTTGACTCGGATCCTCCCGCTTCTACTGACAAAGGCTATGTTGAATGGAAGCGTCATAATAGTCTGGTGAAGACATAGCTATGGGGGAGCATGGAACCTGCTATTGTTGCTAGGTTCATGTTCTATACTACTGCCAAAGACATATGGGATGATGTGAAGAAGCATTACTCTCACGAAAAGAATGCTCTTCGTCAGTTTATGATATATAATCGTCTCTTCGTCGAACGACAGGGAGACAAGCCTTTAGAAGAATATTTCGGAGTGATCCAAGGTATTGCTCAGGAGTTGAGCTTCTATCATCCAGTGACTGTCCAAGAACAAGTCAAAGACAGAGATGACTTGATTACTGCAAAGTTTCTATCGGGTCTGAATTCGTGTTGCAGTTTAGCCCGCAGTGTCATCCTCGCTTCTGACAAACTTCCCATCCTAGAAGAAGTCTACTCGAGAATTCTACAATCAAATTTAGAACTAGTTGATTCTACAAGCTTCTCGCCTTCTGGAGATTCTCATGTATATGTAGTCGCTGTAGTTCGAGGAGGTCGTATAGGTATGGGACGAGGACGTGGAACACGTCCCAAGTGCACTTTCTGTGACAAACCTGGACACCATAGAATTAAATGTCCCATTTCGATGTCGTGTCCGATGGCCCAGAAATAGAAATTTTTCGAAATTTCAGCCGAAATTTCGACATTTACGGCCCTAACGATTTCGACGACCAAATAAGCGAATTGAATCATGAAAAATTATGAGGACGTTCTAATCGCCAAGATCTAGTCAAATATGCAATAATATTTCATATTGGATATGTGGGGGTGGGGGTCTCCCACATTTGGGATTACGAGAGAAAGATTTCTCCCCCCCCCCTCCCACGCCCGTGGCAGAGGCCAAACGACTGGGAGGGTGATAAATCAAGGCGGAAACTGAGATTCGAACCCAGGTCCCTTTGTTAGGGGACACCGGCTTGACCACTTAAGCCACTCGTCGGCGGGTCTCCCACATTTATAAGTGAAGGAAGCTGAACAATTTCAACATAATTTCGATGGCAATTTTGATGACAAAATGAAGGAATTAAGTTATGGAATTTTGTAACCACAATGTTTAAACATAGACACACTAGATTGTATAATAAATTTATATGTTTAGAGGTTAGGGTGGGATCCATGTCTTGATGAGTGAGTGCACAAATGAACTGAAATGTCAAGTCTATTAGACAGACTTGCAAACTTCAAGTTAAAACAACTAGAGTAATAGACTTCATTACTTAGAGTTATAACTTACAAGCTACAATATTGTAGGTCAGTATATATATTGTATAAGTCTACTATTATAATATATTTAGGGTTACATAAGTGAATAATAAAAAAATGAGGGTTACAAGTACCAACTTACACATCATTTTGTATAAGACTACTATTATAATATACTGTATAAGGCTACTATTATAATATGTTAATATATGCGTTGCTTTATTTATGTTATGTTATTTTCCATTACATCTGGACCTTTATGTAATTGTTACTTTTCTATAAATAGAAGGGTGCACACATTGTGCAACCCTAGGCTCTCCAAGTCTCATTGTCTTTCACATGGTATCAGAGCGGGCCGATCCACCTTAAACCTAATCCCTCTCTCTCTCCACCAACCCTAGCCGCCGCCACACTCCGAAATCTCCTTTTTTCGCCGCTACAGTACTCCTACAGTAGCGCCGCCGCCGCTACAGTAACGCCATCCACCCCTCAGCAGCCCTCCATCCACCTCTAATCCCCTAATAACCTCCATTCTTGTTGCCTAATCCACCACAGGCCCCTCCGTCTAGCTCCGTTTCTCTTTTTGAAATCTCCGGACAGCCTCGGTAACTTTCCAGTTCTGGCACGTTGATGGCGTAACGGGCTTCATCCTCTCTGTCTGCCTGCGCCTCATAGTGGAGTGATTGATCCTCCATGTTTGCGTAGTTTTTCCTCTCCTCTGGTACCCCTACGTGGTTTTTTTACGATCCATGTGTGGATCTTCTACCTTCTACTACTAGTCCATGTGTTGGACTTCTGCCTCTGACTGCTGACCTCTACTGTGTGTGCCTGACTACTGCTGCCTGCCTGTAACTCTACGTCTGCATCTGTTTCTTCCTATGGCGTCTACTCATGAAGATCTGCGACGTCAGGTGACAACTGTGAAGCTGGATGGGCGAAACTACCAACACTGGGTGTGCTCTATGCAGATATATGTTAAATCACAAGGAAAAATGTCGCACCTGACGCGAGATCCACCACTTGTGCCTCCTGCAACAGCCGATTCGAAGGATGTGAAAGCCTATGATGATTGGGTGAAGGACGACTCCACAGTCATGGCATGGATTCTGAATAGTAGTGAGACCAAGATTAGTGTTACATTATTGTACCTGCAGACGGCAAAGCAAATGTGGGATCAACTTGCCAGCACATATTCACACAGTCAAAATCCAAAGAAGGTGTTTGATATCAACAAGCAACTCAGTCGTCTGCATTTCTCTGGTTCTGATCTGACAGATTATTTCTCTGCTTTCAAGGGATTGTGGGGGGAGTTGGAAGCCTACCATCCCTTGTCTACTGATCTGGCTACTATGCAACGACAGCGACAGGAGTTGCAAGTAGTCCAATTTCTCTGTGGCTTACCTGATTCCTATGTCGGGGTGGTGGATCAAATTCTCGCCAGTGATCCGTTGCCTACTCTTCAGACTGCCTTTCAAAGACTACAGCGCTTGCATGCATCGTCATCTGAGACTCCTACTGATACTGGGGATTCGACTGCTTTTGCTGGGATGTCTGGTTGTGGTTGTGGCCGTGGACGCAGTCGTTCATATGATGCTCGTCCTCCTCTTGGTACTGGCAGGGGGAGGAATTCTGCGGGTCGTGGAGCATCCTCTGGATCTACTACTGTTGTTGCTCGTCCTCATACTGGTCAACGCTTCTGCAACTTCTGTGGCCGGTCTAATCATGTTGAAGACAAGTGCTGGGAAAAGTATGGTAAACCTGCATGGGCCAATGCGGCCAATGACACTACTGCTACTTCAGAGACACCTACCCAGTCTGTTCTGTCTGATGACTCAGGTACTGCCACTGCGGATTACATTCGTGTTGAGGTGGAGCGCCTACTACGTGAGCGTACTGGCTCCTCTTCTACTACCACTACAAGTGGAGCCCATGTTGCGACCTACTCGGGTTGTGATACTGCCTTCCTCAGTACTCCATCTTCTAGTGCTGGTAATACAAAATGGGTTATCGATTCGGGCGCATCGTCTCACATTTCTGAAAATCGAGCTTTATTTAGAAATTTGTCCAGACCAGCTACAGCTTCTTCTAACATGCTTGCTGACAGTTCTAAGTCTGCAGTTTCTGGGGTTGGAGATATTGTATCTAAGTTTCTTCTGAAGTCGGCTTTATATGCGCCTCGTTTTCCGCTGAATTTATTATCTGTTAGCAAAATCTTACGCAGTCTGCAATGTAGCCTGACCTTTATACCTGGTTCGTGTGTTTTCAAGGACCTTCGCACGAGGACGAAGATTGGTGGGGGGCATGAAGGATCTGATGGCCTCTTTTATCTGGATGATCTGCCAAGACTGGACAAGGTTGCATTGGCTTCTACTTTATCGGTATTATCTGCATCAGTCTCTGCATTACAATGGCACTACCGTCTTGGACACCCTTCTTCTGAAAAACTAAGACATGTCATTTCTAGTGTTTGCACTTATAAGTTTCAGCGTGAATCATGTCAGTAAGGGAAACAGACTAGGGCTGTTTACCCTAAACGTCCTCAGAGTAGTAGCAAAAACTTTTTTGATCTTGTTCATGTTGATGTATGGGGTCCTTGTAATGTGCCTAATTTGTCTGGCTACAATACTTTTTACTATCTATTGATGATTTCTCTCGGACCACTTAGTTGTTTTGTTGAAAAGTAGGTCTGAAGTGTCGTCTACTATTAAATTCTTTTTTGCTGAGGTGAAAACACAATATGCTCTGCCTGTTAAAGTTTTTCGTACCGATAATGCACTTCAGTTTCTCCAAAAAGATGTTGCAATGTTTTGTCGTTTTGTTGGCACTTTACATCAAACTTCGTGTGCATATACACCACAGCAAAATGGAGTAGCTGAGAGGAAAAATAGACATTTGTTAGAAGTTGCTAGAACTATTATGATGCACTATCATGTACCGAGATTGTTCTGGCCAGAAGTAATATTGACTGCTTGTTTCTTAATTAATCAGATGCCTTCCTCTGTGATTGGAAATAAAGTACATGTCCAAATTCTACAACCTGATGCACCCTTATTTACTGTACCTCCTCGGATTTTTGGATGTACGTGTTTTGTGAGATTGCTTGGTCCTACTCATGATAAATTATCTCCCCGTGCTGAGAAATGTATTTTCTTAGGGTATTCTCGTACACAAAAAGGATATAGATGCTATAGTCCTACTGCAAAGAAATGGTTTATCAGCAGTGATGTTGTCTTCTTTGAGAATACCCCATACTACTCATCTAGCGGAGATAGTCTGGAGCCTGATATTATTGCTTCCCCTCTGCCTATTAATACTGAATGTGTGTCTGAGAATTCTGATCAAATGCCACCTAAGAATACGACACCACCTCTTATTGTTTATCAGCGCAGGAACACCCCCCACTCAACACCAATCTCCTCCTCAAGAAGGTCCTGCCACACCTGAGGTAATTTTTGACCTGGATATACCTATTGCTCTTAGAAAGGGAACTCGTTCCTACACTTCTCATAACATTGCTAACCATATATCTACTGCACATTTGAGTATTCATGCTAGCAATTGTCTCTGCTTTATCTGTTGTCACTATTCCGAAAAATACTCATGATGCCTTGCAAAGTACAGCCTGGACCTCTGCTATGCAAGAAGAGATGCGTGCTCTTACTGACAAACAAACTTGGGAGTTGGTGGATCCACCTCCTCAATGTAAGCATGTAGGTTGCAGATGGGTATATGTAGTTAAATATCAACCTGATGGTACTATAGAACGGCTGAAGGCACGCTTGGTTGCAAAAGGGTATACACAGACTTATGGTATTGATTACTTTGAAACTTTTTCTCCTGTTGCCCGCCTTAATTCAGTCAGAATTCTTCTTTCTGTTGCTATCAATCTGGACTGGCCTCTGCTGCAATTAGATGTTAAGAATGCTTTCCTGTATGGTGATCTGCAAGAGGAAGCGTATATGGAGCAACCCCCTGGATTTGTTGCTCAGGGGGAGTCACACAAAGTCTGCAGGTCGAAGAAGTCTATTTATGGGCTCAAACAGAGCCCTCGTACCTGGTTCGATAAATTAAGCAAAATTATGATTGCTTTTGGTTATCTGAGATCTCAAGTGGGTCATTCTGTTTTTACTAAGAAGACCTCTACTGGCGTTGTAATTCTTATTGTCTATGTGGATGATATTGTTCTTTCTGGCAGTGACTCTATTGCTATTCAGGATACTAAAGCCCATCTTTGCAAGCACTTTACTACTAAAGACTTGGGTAAACTGCGGTATTTTCTGGGCATAGAGGTATCCAGAACCTCTAATGCACTAGTGTTGTCTCAGAGGAAATATGTTCTAGATCTTTTACAGGAAACTGGTATGCTTGGAGCTAGACCTGCTGACACTCCTCTAGATCCCAATATCAATTGGAATGATGATTCGTCTCTATCTTTTGCTGATAATAAAAAGTACAGGAGATTGATTGGTAAAATGATATACTTAACTGTGACTAGAGCTGACATGTCTACTTCTGTGGGACTTCTTAGCAGGTACCTAGATAAACCCAGACAGTGCCACTGGGATGCACTATGTCATATTTTGTGATATCTAAAAAAATCTCCTGGCAAGGGATTTCATTACAGGAAAAATGGGCACTGCTCTCTAGAAGGGTATTCTGATTCTGATTATGCTGGGAGTCGAATTGACAGGAAATCCACTTCTGGCTATTGTACCTATGTTGGAGGCAATCAAGTCACATGGAGATCCAAGAAACAAAATGTGGTTGCCAGATCTAGTGCTGAAGCTGGATATAGGGATATGGCCCATACTGCTTGTGAGTTGTTTTGGGTACGCTCTCTTCTTAAAGACTTCGGTGTTGAGTCTTCTTCTGCTATACCCATGCACTGTGATAATAAAGCTGCTATCTTTATTGCCAACAATCTTGTCTATCATGAGCGCACCAAGCATATCGAGGTTGACTGTCATTTTATTCGGGAATCTATTCTTACTGGAAAGATCTGCACACCTTTTACTTGATCTGAAGACCAGGTTGTTGATATCTTCACCAAACTGCTGCCTAAGAAGCATTTCAGCGCTTTGATGGACAAGTTGGGCATGATTGACATCTATGCTCCAACTTGAGGGGGAGTGTTAATATGTGTTGCTTTATTTATGTTATGTTATTTTCCTTTATATCTGGACCTTTCTGTAATTGTCACTTTTCAATAAATAGAAGGGTGCACACATTGTGCAACCCTAAGCTCTCCAAGTCTCATTGTCTTTCACATAATATATATAGGGTTACATAAGTGAAAAATACAAAAATAAAAAAACTTCCATTAAAAAAGCTTTTGTAGCCATTTTGTGTATAAATATGAAATATATTGATTAGATACTCAAAATAAGTATAGATATACGTATTTCACACTATTGTTTCTTAGATTTACAAATTCACTTCAAGATCTTGAGAATTTTAAGAGAACTGTCACTTAGAAATTTAGGATTTTTGGAGTATTTATTAAGAAGTCTAACAAGGAGTAAAAAAAAAGTAGTAGTAGATGGGCTAGGGAGGGGGTTTACATATCTTAGAATCAAGTAAAGCAGCCTTCGAGAGCAAGATATCACAAAAATATTGCTAAAAGATCACAGTCCCAACAAACCCAGTCGATGGATCACTATTTCGCGAAACAGGTGTTACATTTCGCACTGATTTCGCAATATCAAGGCCCAAACTGGGTTGTTTCACACTAAATACCCCCTGTTTTGCAAAATTTTGACTGTAGCTGCAAAATTGTCGCGAAATTGCTTACTATCACAAAAATCGCACTAAAATCCTAAGCTCTCCAAGTCTCATGCAAACTGACGTTTCAATGTCTGATTGAAAAAAAACGAAATTTCGTGCGAAATTTTACAATTTCGATCAAAATTTTGTTCCATGATCCAAGGTATTGCTCAGGAGCTGAGCTTCTATCATCCAGTGACTGTCCAAGAACAAGTCAAAGATAGAGATGACTTGATTACTGCAAAGTTTCTATCGGGTCTGAATTCGTCTTGCAGTTCAGCCCGCAGTGTCATCCTCGCTTCTGACAAACTTTCCAGCCTAGAAGAAGCCTACTCGAGAATTCTACAATCAAATTTTGATCCAGTTGATTCTACAAACTTCTCGTCTTATGGAGATTCTCATGCATCTGTAGCCGCTGCAATTCGAGGAGGCCGTACAGGTATGGGACGAGGACGTGGAACACGTCCCCAAGTGCACCTTCTGTGACAAACCTGGACACACTCCAGAGAAATGCTAGAAGAAGCATGGAAGACATGTTGCACCACCTATGGGGGTAGCAAACTATGCAAGTATTGCTGAGTCTTCTGAACCATCTGCATCAAGTTCTGGTTCTTCTGGCATCACACTGACAAAGGAAGAATATGATAGATTTATTCTGGCTACACAGCATATGAGTGTGGGATTTTCTTCTTCTGCAGCAAATTTGGCTTCTACCACTGGTAATCAGGCTGCCTCCCTACTGGCTTCTGGTTCAACTTCTTCATGGGTGGTTGATTCTAGAGTATCACAGCATATGCCCGGTATGAGGAGACTGCTTCACTCCATTGACTCACATATTCCTCAAAAATCTATGACCATAGCAGATGGTTTAGTGAGGAGAGTGTTAGCAAGTGGATCTGTTTCTCTGACTCCTAAAATTAATCTTAAATCTGTTTACCATGTGCTTGCATTTCCTTTTAATCTTCTCTCTTTGCAAAATTAGTTGATATTGTGAACTGTACAGTGAAGTTTGGGCCTTCTTGCTTTGTATTACAGGATCTCAAGTGTATGAGGACAATTGGTGGGGGGCCTAGGAAAGGTGATCTCTACCTCTTCCACGGTGACAGTCTGCCTCGCCAAGTATCTATTCCTGCTCCGGCTATCCTTTTGAGTGGTTCTCCCTTACTATGGCACTACAGATATGGACATCCGTTGTTGGAAAGCTTGAGAAAGTTAGAACCTGAGTTATCCCAAGTGTCTTCATTAGAGTGTCAGTCCTGTCAGTTGGGAAACATCATAGACTGTCTTATCCCAATCGTATCAATAAACGGGCATCTTGTCCCTTTGAGTTAGTCCACAGTGATGTTTGGGGTCCTATAAAGACCAATAGTTATAATGGTTTCCGCTATTTTATTTCCTTTGTGGATGATTTTTCTCGCATGACGTGGATTTATTTATTAAAGAGTAGAGAGTCTGTGTTATCTATTGTCAAGCATTTTCATCAAGAAATAAAAGTTCAATTTGATTGCAATATTAATATTCTTCAAAATGATAATGCCTTGGAATATGTTCAAACTGCTATGGCTGATTTTTGTAGCTCTGTTAGGATGATTCATCGTACGTCTTGTCCTCACACTCAACAAAATGGAGTAGTTGAGCGTAAAAACCATCATCTTCTTGATATTACCAAAACTATTATGTTTCAATCCAATGTCCCTAAGAGGTTCTGGTCTGATGCTTTATTTACTGCTTGTTTCCTAAACAACATGCAACCCACTTCGGTGCTTCGAGGACGTACTCACTTTTCTGTCTTACGTCCAAATGATCAGTCTTTCCTTGTTCCTCTCAGAGTGTTTGGGTATACCTCTTTTGTCCACAATTTTGATCTTAAGGTTGATAAATTATCTCCTAGCTCTATTAGGACTCTATTTCTTGGGTACTCCAACACTAGCAAAGGATACAAGTGTTATTGTCCCAGTCTCCGTCGTATGTGTCTCGGGATGTAACTTTCCATGAATCCACACCATATTTCTCGAGTGTTCCCAATAAGGGGGAGCAATTGTGTGAAAGTGAGAGAGTGCCACCATCAGACATCGGTGAGAGAGTGTCACCTATCATTCCTGACTATACTGTCATTCAGGAAGAGCAGCCAGCAGGTGATCCATTAATTCAACAATATCAACATGTTTATAGCAGACGAGGCAGGCAGGATCCAGATGAGGTAGCGACTCCAGTCTCTGAGCCTTCCCCATCTTCTTTTACTCAAGAGATCTCTGCAGAATCATCTGACCTTGATGTTCCCATTGTTGTTCGCAAAGGTACTCGTTCCTGTACTATTCGACATCCTATTGCAAATGTGTGTTGTTTTTCGAAATTATCCAAGCAGGCCCGATCATTTGCTCTTCGGATTGATTTTGTGGTCATCCCAAGAACTCATCTTGATGTTATGAAAGATACTGGATGGAAACAGGCGATGCATATGGAAATGTTTGCTCTTCTACAAAACAACACATGGGATCTTATTAACTTACCTCCAGGGAAAAATGTTGTGGGTTGCATATGGGTATTCACAGTAAAACATAATCTAGATGGTTCAGTTGAGAGGTTGAAGGCTAGACTAGTGGCAAAGGGTTATACTCAGACATATGGAGTTGATTTCTTTGAGACCTTTTCATCAGCGGCTCGTCTGAATTCAGTATGGATTCTTATCTCTCTGGCTACTACCTTTGACTGGTCTATGTTTCAGCTTGATGTCAAGAATGCCTTTCTCCATGGTGATCTACAAGAAGAGGTGTACACGGAGCAACCTCCTGGTTTTGTTGCTCAGGGGGAGTGTCAGAAGGTGTGTAGATTGAAGAAAGCCATCTACGGGTTGAAACAATCTCCTAGAGCTTGGTTTGATAAGTTTAGTGATGTTGTACTAAAGATGGGCTTCTCTTGTTCTGTGACTGGTCATTCCTTATTTTATTATAGCTCTTTTGTTGGATCCATCATTATTGTTTTATATGTTGATGATATAGTTATCACTGGCAGCGATTCTACAAGCATATCGCGTGTGAAGGAAGGATTGCAGGGACACTTTCATACAAAGGATCTGGGCAAACTGAGATATTTTCTGGGCATTGAAGTACTTAGATCTCATGCAGGTACTAATTTGTCTAAGAGGAAATATGTGTTGGATTACTGCAGGAAGCTGGCATGAGTGAATCCAAGCCGGTGTCTACTCCTATGGACTATCATGTGAAGGAGATGACTGATGATACTGATTATCCAGGTTACTACAGTAAAATTGTTGGGAAACTGATATACCTCATAGTTACTCGCCCTGACATTTATTTCGTTGTAGGTGTGGTGAGTCAGCATATGAGCTCACAACAACAGTCACACTGGATGGCAGTCTGTCGTATTCTGAGATATCTGAAGGGTGCACCCGGTAAGGGGATCACCTACTATAGACCCAAGACTCCTGTGTCTACTCTCGTTCTTACTGGTTATGCAGATGCAGATTGGGCTGGTAATCTGAATGACAGGAGGTCTACTTCGGAGTATTGCACGTTTCTAAGAAATCACCCTATCAATTGGAAAAGTAAAAAGCAGAATGTTGTGGCTAGATCAAGCACGGAAGTTGAGAATCAAGCAATGGCTCATGCCTGTTGTGAGTTGCAGTGGGTTCAATATGTACTTTTTGAGTTAAAGATTTCTGTTTCGGTGTTTCAAAAAAAGTTGCACGGACCGCATAAGCAGCCTGCATATACTTACCCGCTTATAAGGCCGATTAGTCGGCGATTTTTTAATGGACATGTGTTATCTTGACCCAAACTAGATTATATTTTTATTGATAACATTCTCTTGATGTACTATTTCATTGTATGTTTTGTACATGAGACACATGCATATTTAATGTTTGTTATTTTGGGCCTCTAAGACATGCTAACATTTTTTGTATGATTTGGTTAGTATTGATTGTTATGTACTTGTGTTAAACCCTTTTGTGCATGCTTCATTGGAATTTATGTTTAAATGATTCTAGAATGCATTCTAAATGGTGCGTTACTTTTCATTGAAACTTTATATTTGAATCTATCTCAAATTTTAGGGTCTAAATATGTTATGTACAAATTAAATATGCAATTGTGTGATTAATTTATACATACTAATTACTTATTAAAAAAAATCAAAACCGCATATACTTCCGCATATACTCCCGCATACCGCATATACTCTATAAGGTGACCTCTTTGCACGCATAACGCATACCACTTTTTAAAACTGTGTCTCCCATAGAGCTCGGATGTGACAATCATGTTGCTATCTACATTGCCAAGAATCCAATCTTCCATGAGCGCACTAAACATATAGAGGTTGATTACCACTTCATCAGAGATCAGATCAAGAATGGCAAGGTGGTGACTCCGCCTATCACATCTGAAGATCAACTTGCTGATGTCCTCACAAAGCCATCGAGTCCAACAACATTTCAGAGCTTTTGCAACAAGCTGGGCATACACAATGTGTACGCTCCAGCTTGAGGGGGAGTGTTAATATATCTCTTTATATTCTATTATTTATAATTTCTATATATTGTTGGACCTCTATGTATTTTCTCCACTTTTATTAATAAAAGGGTGAGTGGTCTTGAACCCTCACACACGCTGCATTTCAAGCAGCATATGTTCACACATATATTATGAACTAATAGAGGTTTGCAAACTTGACAGGTGAGGCTAACACAACCCCCTACTACCGCAAGCACTTCCATTGGACGAGTTGACATCCATAGTGTAACCTTCCAAACTAGAAGAAATTTACTAACAATGCTTCCCAAATGCTAAAGGAGAACCAACTCAGGGAATAGGAGAAAGGATAGAATGCCAAAAGCCCCCTTCTCATCTAATTGATAGGCATACTTGTTAAGGTGCGGGCTTAGGTAGCATGGTGCCCCGAGAAGGTGTGCTTTACCCTATGCCTTGCTTATATTTCCGCCTTGAACTATTTTATGGGTCTCAAGGAATATTTATGAGTTTTATTGTTACTTATCATTACCCTGATATCCAAAATAAGATCATTATCTACGTTATTACCAAATATCATTTTCTTTAAATTAAATTTCTTTATAAGCATTTCCTGATTTTTCTCATTTTGGGCCTTCGCTTTAGGTTTCAATCTATGGCCATGAAGGATAGTCAATACTTGCTCAGTACTTGGAGCTAGGAGATTAAGTTTATATTTACTTGCGGATCTATCCATCCATGTTATTTTGAATTTTTTTTCTAAATTAATGTTTAGTAGAATGTATTACAAATGTAATTGGTTATGTTTTAATACAATTAAATATATGCATATGACAATGAGGGCATTACCCACAATTGTATGCATATAACTACAAAATAGTTGTAAAATATGTGATTAAGTGGGGAAATGTTCACAAAAATCACAAAAGATTTACATATATGCATGGAAAATGTAAAGAAATTGCAATTTTTGAAGCCGCAAAGGCGACAAGGCGCCAAACCTTGGCACCTTGTCTTGACAAGTATGCTGCTAGAGCACGAATCAGATAGAATTTTAAGGTAATGATTAGCATATATTACAAACTAATAGGTACATTATATTGTCCTATGGTTTTAATAGTCTTGGAGCATGTAAATGAACAGTCCTCATCTACTAGCCATCTAAGCATCTTGTCTTCTAAACAAGACATATATGATTTGTATAGTTGAACCAAACTGTCAAAATTTGTATTAAAAAAAATTGTTCATGTGGTTACTAAAAGTCAATGAACGTTTGTTTTTGCAGGCACGTGATTTTACTAAAATAAGAGTGAGAAAGTATTGAGCCATAAATGATGCCGGATACCCTATTGTAGCAAGTTTACCTTTCATTATATAGGAATAGAACTTCTACATAATAGACCCAGTAAAGAGAGAAAATAAGAAAAGAATACATGAATAGCCTATATTTTCTATCACTCCCTTCCCCTCAAGCGGGAGTGTATACATTGTGCATTCCCAGCTAAAAGTTGAATGTATAAGGGGGCTTCGTGAAGCACACTGCAACTTGTTGTCCAGTGCGAACATGAGTTTGAATCTTCTTGGAGAGTACTAAATCACGAACAAAGTGGCAATCAATTTCAATGTGCTTAGTCCACTCATGAAACACATGATTGCTAGCAATATCAATGGTTGCATGATTATCACACATAAGAGAGATGGAGTTTCAATAGACACTCCCATTTCAGACAATATGGACATAACCCACTACAGTTCATAATAGGCATGTGTCATTGCTTGATATTCAGCCTTTGTGCTAGACCGTGATATTCAGCCCTTATGCTAGACCATGCTACCACATTTTTTTCTTGCTCCTCCACGTCGCCAAATGTGACCCAAGGAACACACTATATCCTAAGGTATATCGTCTATCTTCAACATCACTTGCCCAAACAGCATCAATATATCCAGTAAGCTTCAAGAAAGTGGAGGAAGAATCTTTCCTTGTGAAATAAGTGAGACATTTCCATGGCGATCCTTTAATATAGCATAGGATCTAGGTGACTGCCATCCAATGCGACACCTTGGGTGCACTCATGAACTGGCTAACAACTCCTACTTCATAGAAGATATCATAATGAGTAACCATCAAATAAATCAGCTTACCCACAATCCGTCTATACTTTGTTGGATCTGAAATATCATTGTCATCATAAATAGCCACCTTGGTATAATAATCCATAGGAGTAGAAACTGGTTTACAATGTGTCATGACAGTCTCTGCAAGGAGATCTGAAACATATTTTTCCTGAGAAAGTTGTGCGCCTTTCTTGGTATGTAGAACTTCCATTCCAAGTATATAACAAAGATTGCCCAAATCTTTAGTCTGAAATTGCATTTGTAGCCACTCCTTGAGCTGTGAAATGCCAGTAAAATCATCACATGTGATGACAATATCATCCATGTATACGACCTAAAATAATAGTTCCACGAGAGGATTTGCAGACAATAAAGAATGATTAATAAAAGACCAACTAAACCCAAAGTGTACATGCAACACATAAACTTATCAAACCATGTTTGTGGTGATTGCTTCAAGCCATACAAGGAGTTTTTAGTTTGCACACTTTCTGACATTCCCCCCCCCCCTAAGCAACATACCCAGGAGGTTGATCCATGAACACCTCTTCAAGAAGATCACCATGGAGAAATGTGTTCTTGATATCAGTTGGAGAAGAGGTCAATCATAATGAATAGCAACACAAATAAGGATCCGTACAAAATTTAGCCAAGTAACAATAGAAAAAGTATCGAAGAAGTCCACTCTATAAGTCTGTGTATCCTTTGGCCACCAATCGGGCCTTCAAGCAGTCAACAAAACCACGATTCTAACGACAGCTCACAACAGGCTTCCCAAGAGGAAGATCCACTAAATCCCAAGTGAAATTCTCATAAAGAGCTGACATCTCACTATCCGTGGCTTGTACCCATTCGTCATCTCAGGCTGCTTTTGCATATGAGCGAGGAACAGCTGTAGAATCATACTGAAGAGCAAACGTGTGCGTTGTTGGTGACAATTGGGATAAACAACAGACACTAGAGATCGATGTTGTATTATTCAAGATCGAAGACCTATACGAGTTGCAACTGAAAGGTGTAAGTCTAAAGCAGAAGTATCACGAGAATTCTCAACGGGAACGGGTACCTCAGGAGTATCCGGCGATGATGGGTCAATCTGTTGGACGGATGTCGCTATATCCTCTAAGTGATGCCATGCTCGCCTAATGTCAACCAGTGGAAAAGGATGAGGAGGTTGAGGTGAAGGTGGTGGTGGTGATATGTGGCATATGGCACACTCTCATCACTTGGCACAGGGAGTGGTGGCTCTCGCTCTCTCACTCTCATTCTCAAAGGTAAGTTCATTCTCATAGTTGTGCTCTCCCTTACGCAGGATACACAGAGGGGAACATGGAAAACTTGCTCGTTTGGTCATAAAATAGAAAAGGTGGTACCCCATGCAAAACAAAAGATGGATGACAATAAATCAAACGTAAGAGCATTAGATCAAAACTTCTTCGGCATGGATATTTGAAAAAGTAGTGTACAAGCTACACAAAGTAAATGATGATTTTGTGCTCAACCAAGGAACGAGATATCGTCAATACCGTCGGTATTTGGCTCAAAATATTGAAATCGATGGGGTCAGCTATAGAAACATGCAATCTTACCATTACGATCACAAACAATGGAATTTCTGTGGGCTTACCGCCAATAAAACCAAATATCGAGGGTATTGTTGCAAATTGCACCACTTACCCATAGATACAGGGTGGTATCAGGGGTATACCATCGATTCGTCAGTTGCAAGTCTAGTGTTGTTGATGTTGTTGTTTGAACTGGAAAACCTTGGGAGATTTCGAGCGCTTTTTGAAATTGGAGCTACAATCAGACCTAATAAAGGTATGTTTACTTAACTTCTTGCACTTCCCACCATTTCCAACCCTTCCCCTCTCCATTTCCATCTATTCTCACTAAAAGAGTTCACCAATACCCCCAATCCAAGATCTACACCAAAATACTTATGATTAATGCTATTTATCACTAGATCTATGATTATATTATATAGATCTACTAATTTGTCACTAGATCTACCTAATTAGCACACCATCAATTATCATTACCATGTAATTTCACTAATTGATAGTAATCATACAATTAGTACTAAGAATAATAGGTATTTAATTTAGGTTTAGTAGAAGAAGTTCTATCAAAGACTAACATGAACATATATAAACAAAAATATACTCAAAATATTTATATATTCGTTTTGTATTTATTAAAATGTTGAAAATTTAAATTGAAAAGATTCTATATAATTTTGTGTTAATGTTGTATAAGATGAAATTAGTACTTGGTAACATAGTACTTGTCTTTTTCAAAAGAAAATATCATATTTTAGTATTTTATTATTAATTTTAGACTTTTATTTATTTTTAAATTGTTTTCTTCAAAAAAAACTTAAAAATATCGTGTTTGATTCTATAAATACATAAAGGTATTATACACTTAAAACATTGTGTTTGATTCTATAATACATAAAAAATTTACTTTGATCACTTAATGAGTTATTTTATATCATATTAGTATTGTACATTTGTAGTACTTTTGTTAAATACTAAGTTACTAACATAGTATCAAAAGTCTACAAATTTTACAAAAAATTAGTGATTTTTCACGATGTTATAGGCTCCCGAATGTTCATCATGATTAATACGTCAGTTGCCGATTTTTCATGACTTTTCACGATTTATCCCGTTTTTCACGATTTATACGACTTTTCACAATTCTTCATGACCTTTCACAATTTTTCACGATTTTTCTCTTTTAAGTCGCCTGCTCTTTTTTACCAAACCATGTACAAAAACTCCTGATATACACTAAGCCTCCAACCCTCCACTCATCCGGACAGTTCATTGTTATTGCTAAACTATTTTTTACTTCTTTTCCTACTTTTTCACTCACTAAGATTGTATGTCTTGTGATCTTAATAGTTACATGCATCAGATATATATGTATATACGTACATACATTTATCTATATATATGTAGATGTATACATACATATATATGTATATATACTTATATAACCCTTATTGTCGATTATTTCCGAATAGTTGACCGAACTTTGACCGAAATTTATCGAACGTTTCACGCATTTTCTTGATTTTTTTTTAATTCCAATTTTTTCCAGCCAGCCGAAAAATTACTGAATCCCGAACTTGTCACTATGGTTACTAATACATCATTTGCTTTGCTTGTTTGTCTGTCTTTTTTCAGTGTTGACTTTTGACTTTTGAGGGGATGTCTTCAACTTTAAACAACGTTGAGGGTGTTGGGGCCGGTCATGCTGCAACAAAGGATGTGGATTTTGCATGGAGTCATTGCACTCCTGTTTCCAGGAATGGGGGAATGATTATTTGCAACTATTGGTCGCAAGAACCAACTGAATATGACTAAAATGAGGAAATTATATATTAAAAGATTTATGGTTTATTCAGACTTTTTTAAAAAAAAAAGTGGCCATTCTATTCTTCCTGTGGCCTGGGGTCAAACCTGAGACCTCTTGGTAACACACCAAGGGTGTTAACCAACTCGTCTGTCCTCACTTGGACTAATATACGAAAAAAATGTTGTCATATACCAACTGTATTTCTATCGTTCATGTATTTATTTACAATTATACAAGCAATTCCGTCTAAATACAGCACTAATGATTATAGCTTCAAGAATCTGTCAAACCTATAAAAAATGACCGGTATATATCTATAAGATATAATGATATACAAAATATGGTTAAAACTACAAAATATGTTTCAATTTGTTTTAAAGTTTCTGTGTAACAATTTCATGAGTTAATTTCTACATTCTGTGTGAACCGGTCACGAAAAGATCTGTATTAAAACTTTTATAAACTTCTATTCCCGGGCCATGAACATTGCGATTTGAATATCGGGCATCTTGTTCATAGCCAGGATCATGCAAAATATTTCACATATAACAAAGGATTAGCAAACAAGTACACCATGTGTACATCAATTGTTTTTGGGAGTTAACTCAGCTTACGAGTTTCGACTATGGCACCTGCCTCACATGCCTATGCACTCGAGCAAGTGGCCTTGCCCTAGTCATTGAAAACTAAGATTAACAATCACAATAAACAAAAACGTAAGCACCTTAGGGCGTTTTGTATAGTTTTTCACTCTACATGACATGTACAAAATGATCTTCATGGATGCTTATACAGCATTCAACACCTATTATAAACTTAAGAGTGCAGGCACTAAATAATTTTCAGAAAAAAAAACTAGAAAAATGTAAATCCCGACAATGTGTAGCCGCCTAGATTAACGAATGCATGCTAGTAACTAGATGGAAAACTAGCACCACGATATTGCATATGATGTAACAAACAGGTGAAATAGTGGTTACAAAGAAGTTAAACCTGGATACCGTCTGGCAAGTTCATAGAGGAAAGCATCAATACTGCATCTTGACTGAAGTTAATATCTAATCTCCAACGCTTTTGTGCCACCTTTAAAAAGAGTAAAAATTACATCACTGATGGAAATTTCAAGAAAATTGACAGTCAAAACATAGTAAGAAATTGATTTGTGTAGAAATACTACGGTCCAATACACATTAGCCATTAATTCCCCAGTTACTTATTACTTATTTGTGAACGCATGCAAAGCAAATGCATTAGACTGAGATATATAATTATACGAGACTTTTCCTCTAGTTTTGCAGCTCTGAGTAGATACTAACTATCTATACATAAATAGGCTTGCTAGGGTGATATTGTTGTTTATGTACTTTTTTTTCTTTGCATGTTCCGTTTTCATGGCATCACAGCACCTGGACAGTATCGAGCTCAAGCTGGTCGTTTAGAGAACCTCACCCTTCTCACATTGCATATATATATACATATATACATATATCATATGTATATATACAAATGTGTATATATATATACATATATTATATGTATATATACATATGTATATATATAAATTATATATATACATATGTGTGTGTCTATATATATATATATATATATATATATATATATATATGAATAATATGTATATATACATATGTATATATATAAATTATATATATGTGGGTGTATGTACACACGCACACACACACACATATATATATACCTGCTTATATATGTGTGTACATAAATATACACACATACACATATATAATCTTATATATATACATTTATGTATATATAAGATATGTATAAAATTATATATATGTGTGTATATATGTATGTACACACACATATATAAGCAGGTATATATATGTGTGTGTGTGTGCGTGTGTGTGTATTATATGTATATATACATATGTGTATTATATATACATTTATGTATATATAAGATATGTATAAAAGTATATATATATGTGTGTATATATGTATGTACACACACATATATAAGCAGGTATATATATGTGTGTGTGTGTGCGTGTGTGTGTATTATATGTATATATACACATGTGTATTATATGTATATAAACATATGTAAATATATAAATTATATATATGTATATATACATATGTGTGTGTATGTATGTGTGTGTGTATATATAAATATATATAGATATAGAGTCAGGCTAGAATACACTCGAGTGTACGGATCGCACGAATACACTCAAGTGTGTTTGCATATCAAGACTAATTTTTTCAAAATGTAAACCATTGATCTTCACCGTCATACTATAACTAGGCTCCATACAAATTTTGAGCCCATTTGGATGAGCGTAAGTCACTCATCCAAGGGCAACAAAATCGACGCGTGAAACTAATTTGAAATGCATAATTTTTTTGGTCTTCATAACATGAGCTATACATATCCCAATGTGCTCAAATTTTGCGTATGAGTAGCTCACGAGACGTTTAAGAAGATCAACGGATTAGATTTTCAAAAAAAATATTGCATCATGAAAAACTACTTGAGTGTATTCCGCTCCGGATACACTCGAGTGTATTCTAGCCTGACTCTAGATATATATATATATATATATATATATATATATATATATATATATATATATATATATATAATATATGTATATATATAGATATAATATAATATAAGTATATATATACATATAATATATGTATATATATACATATAATATATGTATATATATCCATATATTATATGTATATATAATATATGGATATATATACATATATTATATGTATATATATACATATATTATATGTATATATATACATATATTATATGTATATATATAGACACACACACACACGTAAATACACACACATATGTATATATATACATATATATAATTTATATATATACATATAATACACATGTATATATATACATATAATACACACACACGCACACACACATATATATACCTGCTTATATATGTGTGTGTACATACATATATACACACATATATATACATATAATATATGTATATACATATATTATATGTATATATATACATACATATAATATATGTATATATATACATATAATATATGTATATACATATACATATAATATATGTATATATATACATATATTACATATATTATATGTATATATATATACATATATATATATGTATATATATACATATAATATATGTATATACATATATTATATGTATATATATACATATATTATATGTATATATATACATATATTATATGTATATATATACATATGTATATATATAAATTATATATATATGTGGTTGTATGTACACACGCACACACACACATATATATATACCTGCTTATATATGTGTGTGTACATACATATACACACATACACATATATATAATCTTATATATATGCATTTATGTATATATAAGATATGTATAAAATTATATATATGTGTGTATATATGTATGTACACACACATATATAAGTATATATATACACGTGTGTGCGCACTAATATATATAGTGTATATGTGTGTGTGCGTGTGTGTGTGTGTACATACATATATATGGAGTGTTTTCTTTGCCCGCATGGGTAGGTTACCCATTCCACAAAATAGTTACTTTTTTACAATTTGTTACAATATACGTTGAGAGGGGTACATTGTCTTCCAAATAGTTATGTTACATGCATAATAGTTACAATTGTTACAGATGTACAGTTACCATGCTACTCACATCCTCGACATCTGGCCATTAATCCACGATGTTACATATGTCCACGCCTATCGATGTTCGATGTTGATGCCGAAACCTGGTAAACTTCCACGAATGTCGAAGTTGACGCGAAAATGAAGTCTTGTACATTTGCATGTGATTGTGTTCTACTACAAATGTAAGCTTGTATGGATGGCTATATGTAAACATATATTTTGTTTTAAGCTAGATTTGATGAAATATATCAATTTTCATCATATATTTTGTTTTTAAGCTAGATTTGATGAAATATATCAATTTTCATCATGGAATCACTATTTTTAGCGTTAAAATTTAATTGTAAAAATCCTCAAAGTTTCCTTTATCTTTCCACAAACTTCCACTTCCACACATGTCGAAGTCGATGTCATGTTCCATGACAGTTACATCTTTCTACTAATTCGGTAATCTTTTGCTGTGTATTTTTCACATTTTTTACTTTTTCAGTCAAATAGTTACTTTTAGGACCCAATAGTTACTTTGCGGACCAAATAGTTACTTTTTGGGAGGCACGGGTAACGTACCCACGCGAGCAACGAATAAATCCCCATATGTATGTGTGTATATATATATTGTGTGCATATATCTGTATATATATATACATATATATATATGTGTGTGTGTGTGTGTGTATTGTGTGCATATATTTGTATAAATACATATATATATGTGTGTGTGTGTGTGTATTGTGAGCATATATCTGTATATATATGCATATATGTGTGTGTAGACTGAGGCTGGAATACACTTAAGTGAATTCAGACCCCAATACAATCACGGTTTCTGTCGTTGGATCTGTATTAGATCTTTGGATCCACTAACAACACAGTCGTAACTTCCTTTTGACCCTGTCTCCCGTCATCTCTCTCCTCTCAGTCCCATTTAATAGACTCTCTCTCCTTCTCTCCCTCATTTGACGTTTACACCGACGGCTCGTCCTCCATTCACGCGACCAGCAACGAGCTCCAGGTGGTGTTCAAGCAGTTCTAGCAATAGGGCAGCGGGCAGCTCCTCGTCCTCCTGGATGGTACGGTAACGTCCAACTAATCCACCAACGTCAAACTAATCCACCAATACAAAAGTAGATGGTTCTGACGAGTATAACAAGGTGGAACTAGACGGGTAACACAGAAGATAGTCGGAGACCATCATGAAGGCCATCAACAATGAGTATGCAAGATACAAGTCAAAAACCATCACGAAGGACATCAACAACATTGATATCATGTTCCACATTGGTGTGTTGTCCTATGCGTAGTAGTGGGAACCACAACGTACTATATAGAAGTGATTGAGTCGATAGCCTTCAAAGTATCATACATGGTTAATCGCAAGCGGGAACCTTGAGGGGGACTTTCCGAAGTCAGAGCCCTTTTACTGCACAGAACAATGCATGTTTCACTTCTAAATAGCCGACTAGAGTCGTACCTCTTCATTGAGCAATGCCTTGCCACGGAAAACAGGTAGAACAACTCTGGCTCATCTTCACCATCCACGGTGTCCATGGCTCCTCACTCGAGCTCTGAGTATGCTAATCAGAGATTTGAGGAGCCGCTGGGACGTGAGAGACGTAGTCTTTGACTAAAGCACCACGTTGTTGTCTCTTTGGTCACGTCCACAGTAACCATAATCGCAGCATTCGTTGTTTTCTTGAAAAAATGTGTTTAAAACACGTTTTTTTACCTGTCGTATGTGACGCTCGTTTAAAACTCCAAACCGTCAAATATGTTTTATACGTGTTTTATTCATGTTTTATCTGTGTATTGCATTTTAAACATGTTTAATACGTTTTTTCCCGTTTTTTACAATTATGTACCCCTACCTTTGTTTTGTGTGCTTTGTCATAGGGTTTTGTGCTTCCTCCTCCCACCCCTCTTCCTCCTTGCTTCTTCCCATTCTTCCTTGTCCACCGTCCTCTCTTCCTCCATGATTTCATCTTCTTCATGCTTGTTGATGCCACTTCTCCCCTTACTCCTCTTATGCCCCATCTTCCTCCAGAGTTTTCCCTCTTTCTAGTTCATCCTTCCTGCTTCCAGTTTCCCCCCTCTTCCTCCATTATCCCCTCTTCCTCCTTGCTTCCTCCCCTTTTTCCCTTCTTTCTTCCATTGTACTCCTATATCCTATCGTTGCTTCCCATTGCTCCTTCTCCATCATCCCCTCATCATCATGTTGTTCTAGCTGCTTCATTTCTTGGTCTCTACTTCCCCGTTTCCCCTCTACTCCCTATTTATGCTTGTTGTTAATTCTTCTCATGTTCCCTTTGCTCCTTCTCCATCATCCAGCTCTTCTAGCTGCTTCATTCTTTGTCTCTACCTCCTTGTTTCCCCTCTACTCCCTGTTTATGCTTGTTGTTAATTCTTCTCATGTTCCTCCATCATCTTTTGCTGCTACTTCCCCTTCCTCTTCCACCATCTTCCCCTCTTCATGTTCATATATCTTCTTATATTTCTTCCTCTCTACTTTCGTGTTATCCCCTTCATCCTCCTGACTTCACCTTTTTCTTCTTCAATTGCTTTGCTTCCATTTCTTTCCAGGTACCACTACTTCCCCTTGCTACTGTACTCTCCTTTTAGATCCTCCATATTTTCCAACTTCCCATTCAATCTGTATCCTTATATCCTCTCTCGAACATCCTCATTCAGTTCCTCCCATTCCCCTCCTTCAAAATTACCCATTGTGACCACTGTAATTCTACACCCTTTTTCCTGTATTTCTTTTTTATTAATATCTGCAATTAGTCCATTAGTTATAATATTGTAATGTGCTTTAGATTTTATGTTCAAATTCATTTGCTAAGTTTGACCAATTGCACATTGCAAATATTAGGGGTCATCCATCTAATCTTCAACTTTGATTTTTATTTGTAGCAAATTGACTTACTCTTCATCTATGAATTATGTTGCCTGAATTATGCATTAGTGTGTGTGTGTATGTTGTCGTTTCTCAGACTTTTTCCCGAATAGTTGACCATACTTTTACGTACGTCGATTTTAATCCGATTTTTCCACATGACTCCTGTTTTCCGAATCATTCAGTTTGACCGTACATATCCCGAATACCGAATTTGTGACTATGACAGTAAGAAGCAACGTCCCACAGTGCCTTCCTCATCTGGATAGCAGATCACATAGTCAATTAGCAGCTAGACTGAAAGGACCGAAGTTGCAGCGGTGGAGCGTTATTGAATCTAGCACATGAGACAAGAATGCCTTGTTCAGATTACTACCAATACACAACCACAAGCCAAGGAAGCATCCATATATAGTTTGCTCTTCAAGTCGTACCTAAGCATGTGATCATTTCTGCAATATACACATGATGTCTTCTTCATCCAACTAGAGTGAATGTGATTAATCTAGAAGATGATTGGAGGATCTGGAGGGCAATCAAGTCGAGGCATGCAATAGTCATCACTCCACATGAAATACAAGGAGATGGTGCCACCACACTGTGATACTGGGAGCAAGGAATGAGATATTGTCGGTATCGGTGGTATACCGGTCAAAATACCGATGTTGATGGGTATCGGTACAGATACGCACGATTCTGCCGTTAGGATGGCAAATTCTGGCACTTCGGTGGGCTTACCGCCAATACCGTCAAATATCGGGGGTACCGGTGCAAAATGTGCCACTTACCCATCGGTACCATAGTAACAAGTTCGGGATTCGGCAACTTTTCGGCTGGCTGGAAAAAATCGGAATTCGGAAAAAATCGAGAAAAGTCGTGAAAAGATCGATAAATTTCGGTCAAAGTTCGGTCAACTATTCGGAAATAATCAAGAATAAGTCGGCAATATAAGTATATACATATATATATATGTATGCATATATATGCATGTATGCATGTGTATATATATAGATAAATGTATGTATGTACATACGTATATGATGCATGTAACTTTTACGGCCACAAGACATACAATCTTAGTGAGTAAAAATGTAGGAAAAGAAGTAAAAAATAGTTGAGAAATAACATGAACTGTCCAGAGGAGTGGGGGCTTTGAGGTTTAGTGTGTATTACGAATTTTGTGTACATGGTTTGGTAAAAAAAGAGCAAGCGACTTAAAAGAGAAAAATCGTGAAAAGTCATGAAGAATCGTAAAAAATCGAATAAATTGCGAAAAAGCGGGATTAATCGTGAAAAGTCGTGAAAAATCGGCGATTGGCGTATTAATCGTGATGAATATTCGGGAGCCTATAACATCGTGAAAAATCGCCGATTTTTCGTAAAATTCGGAGACTTGTTACTATGATCGGTACAGGGCAGCACGGGCGGCATACCGCCCGAAACACCATCATTTGCGATCCAAGTGTTGTTGTTGTTTGAAGAGGAAAAGCTTGGAGATTTTGGGCGATTTTTGAGATTGGAGCTCAAATCAGCCCTAATCAAGGTATGTATACTTAATTTCTTACATTTCCCACCGTTTCCAACCTCTCCCCTCTCTATTTCTTTCTATTCTCACCTAAATATTCACCAAATACCCCCAAATCCTAGATCTACTCCAAAAAACCTATGATTAATGCTATTTATCACTAGATCTATGATTATATTATATAGATCTACTAATTTATCACTACATCTACCTAATTAACTCACTAATAATTAACATTACCATGTAATTTCACTAATTAATAGTAATAATACAATTAGTACTATTAATAATACGGATTTAATTTAGGTTTAGTAGAAGAAGTTCTATCAAAGATTAACATGAAGATATATAAACAAAAATGTACTCAAAATATTTGAATATCTCGTTTTTTTATTTATTAAAAATGCTGAAAATTAAAAAAAAATGTTTAATTGTGTGTTAATGTTGTATAAGATGAAATTGGCATTTGGAAACATATCACTTGTTCAAAATATATAAACATTTCTTTTTTTTTTATTAAAAATGCTGAAAATAAAAAAACATTTTTTTTTGTTTAATTATGTGCTATAATGTTGTATAAGATGAAATTAGCATCTGGAACATATCACTTGTCTTTTTAATAAGTAAATTTGATATTTTATGATTTAAAAAAAATTCAGACTTTATTTATTTAAAAAATATTTTTATCTTCAAATTAAAAATCTAAACAAAATATTGTGTTTGATTCTATAATTACAAGCAAGTATTCTACATTTAAAACATTGTTTTTTATTGTATAATGTATAAAAGAAATTTATTTTGTTCACTTAATGGCTTATTATATAATTATATTTGATACTAGTATTGTGCAATGTACATATCTTACTAGTACTTTTTTATTGAATGCTAAGTTACTAATATCATTTGATTTGCTTGTTTGTCTTTGCCTTTTTCAGTGTTAACTTTTGACTTTTGAGAAGATGTCTTCATCTTCAAGTGACGCTGAGGGTGTTGGGGCGGGTAATGCTGCATCAAAGGATGTGGATTTTGCATGGAGTCACTGCAAGCCTGTACCTGGGTCTGGGAATATGGGCAAAGATTGTTTGCAACTACTGTAAGAAAACACTTCGTGGTGGGGGAATTACTAGATTCAAGCGTCACATCACTGGTGGTGACAAAAATGTGGCAATGTGCCAGAAGTATCCCCTAAGTGTTAGGGATGACTTCAAGAAGCTGATGGGTGCAAAGAAACAAAAAAACAAAGTTGAAGCAGGTTGAAAAGTCTTACACAGATACACTTTTTGATGTTAGGGCCACAGGTTCTTCTACTGAATCAGATGATGACATTGCATATCCTCCAAGGTGTGATACTACTTATACACGTCATATGTATAGGCGTGCTCTCAGAGACTCTAGCAAAAGTGAGTGGGATAGGGAGGAGGCACCTCGACTTATGAGTAGATATGGGCCATTTGGTGCAGGTGGAGGCAGTGGGGCTGCCCGTGTTCCTATTGTTGACCTAGATGATGATGAAGATCAACATGCTCAGCATAAAAGAAAGAAAGGCGCCATTGATACACTTCCGTTGTGCTAGTGCGAGATTGAAGCATTTTGATGAGCCAGGGGTTAGGAAGCCTAATGTTAGGCATAAAACCCTAAAAGAAATGTTTACTAGTGCAAAAGAGAAGGTGGGTAAAGCAGTGGGTAAGTTCTTCTTTGCTCATGGTATACCTACACATGTTGCAACTAAACCCTATCTCCAGCACATGGTAGATGTGATCAGGGAGTCTGGTAGGGGCATCAAAGCCCCCAATGCATATGAATTGATGAACAAGTATCTTCTTTAACAGAAGAAAGATCTATATGTATGGATTTCAGACCAGAAACAATTGTGGTCTGAATACGGCATCACACTCATGTGTGATGGGTGGACTAGTGGAAATAGAAAGCAAATTATTAACTTTCTTGCACATTGTCGTTGATCGACTATTTTTCTAGACTTTGTTGATGCTTCTGGTGAAGTCAGGATTTATAGTTACATCAAGAAGCTAATGAAAACATACATCAAGTAGGTAGGGGTTGAGAATGTGGTACAGATAGTGACTGATAATGGCTCTAACTTCAAGAAGGCCGGTGAAAGTATAATGAAGAGATATCCGGTCTACTGGACACCATGTGCTGCCCACTGCATAGATCTGATTCTTAAGGATATGGGCACAAGTGATTACATCAAAAGTGTGACAATTGATGGTAGGTTGATCACAAGTTTCATCTACAACCATTCCTTCTTGTAAATGCAATGAGGCAACCTGAGTACTGTGAAGGTGATCTGATTAGACCAGGGGTGACTAGATTTGCAATAAATTACTTGGCCCTGAATTCATTAAAGTCCAAAAGGGATGGACTTAGGAAGCTTTTCAATGGTGTGGAGCGGACCTCCATGAAGGAGCACAACACCCCGGTTGGCAGAAGGATAGAAGAACTAATTGCCAGTCGGGCTTTCTGGGATAAGGTTATAAAGGTGCTGCGGATAATGGAACCTATTGTCAAAGTGTTGAGGCTGGTAGATAGTGATAAAGCCGCAACAATGCCTTACTTGTATGATGCAATGCAAATAATGGTGGAAGGTATTAAACAAGCAGCTCCTAGGTCCAATTCACAATACTTGTCAATTGTAGACAAGCGTTGGATAGATATGCTTTTGCATCCACTGCCAAGGAAGAAGATACCGACGATATCGTCGGTATACCGCTCGGTTTACCGATACCGAGCCAACCTGGCATCGGTTTACGCATATCTGCCGTTGCTCTCGCAAATTTCGGTAAACCGGTAGGTTTACCGGTAAAACCGACCAGTTTTCGGCGGTAGGGGGGTTCAGTGCAAAATACCCGACTTATGGGCGATATTGGCGGTATACTGCCCCGGTATGTCGTCATTTGCGAACGCGAGCCTGCTGCTGCTATTGGAGTGAAAGAACTTACTCATTTGGGGTGATTTTCTTCGTTGGAGCTCAAATCAGCTGTAATCAAGGTATGTTTTCTTGATTTCTTGCATTCTTCATCATTTCCAACCCATCTCCAATCTATTTCCTTCTATTTTCACCATAAAATCTCTCCAAAAATCTCTAAATACACCCAAATCTTAGATCTACTTAAAAAAACTTAAGATTAATGCTATTTAACAGTAGATCTATGAATATTGTATGTAGATCTACTAATGGTATAACTAGATCTACTACTTTTAATTAGTATTATCATATAATTTCACTAATTAATATTAAATTCGTAATAATACAATAAGTACTAGAAATAATAGGTATCCAACTTAGGTTTAGTAGAAGAAGTTGTACCAAATAGCAATGTGAACAAATACAAACAAAAATATAGTAAAGACATTTATATTTTTCGTTTTTTTATTTATTTAAAATGTTGAAAATAAAAAATTTTATTTTTTTTGTTTTTTTTTGTTTTTTCTACAGAAATGTATGTGTTAGTGTTATGTAAGATGGAATGAGTAAAGTTGTAATACATCACTTGATTTAATACTAGATAATTATCAGATTTTACAATTTTTAAATTAATTTCAGACTTTAATTTTTTTATTTAAGCCTTTTTTCTTGTTAATAAAAATCTTAAAAAAAATATTGTGTTTGATTCTATAAATACATTTAACATTTATACACCTAAAAGTGTTGTGTATGATTCTATAATACATAAAATAGATTAATTGTTTGCAACTTAATGGGTTATAGATTTCATACACCTAATTTTTATTTGTCTGTCTTTTTGCAGTGTGACAGTGTCCACTTTTGACTTTTGAGAAGATGTCTTCAAGCGACGGTGAGGGTGTTGGGGTCTGTACTGTTGGTGGAGCTAAGAATGTGATGGATTTTGCATGGAATCACTGCACGCCTCTTGAAGGCAATAGGGGAAAGATAGTTTGCAATTACTGCAAGAAGACAATTAGTGGAGGGGGAATTACTAGATTCAAACGTCACATTACTGGTAGTGACAAAATTGTGGCAATGTGCACAAGGTGTTCCCAAAGTGTTAGGGATGATTTTAGGAATCTTATGGGTGCAAAGAAACACAAACAACAAAAGATGAAGGAGGCTGACAGGGGTTACATACACAAATACATTATTCAATGTTAGGGGCACAGGCTCTTCTGCAGAATCAGATGATGACATTGCATATCCTCCTGATTGTGGCACAACTTATTCACGTCGTGCGTATAGACGTGCCCTAAGAGATTCCCGCAGAGATGAGTGGGAAAGAGAGGAGGCAACTCGAATTACAAGGAGGTATGGGCCATCTGGTGCAGGTGGAGTCAGTGGTACTGCACGTATTCCTGTTGCTGACCTAGATGACGATGAAGACAGAGTTGGTCATGGCAAAAGGAAGAAAGGCGGCATGATACACTTTTCCGTTCTGCTAGTACGAGATTGAGGCATGTTGATGAGCCAGGGGTTAGGAGGCCTGAAGCTAGGCAAAAAGGCATTAAAGCAATGTTCACTGGTGCAAAAGATAAGGTCGGCAAGGCAGTGGGTAAGTTCTTCTTTGCTCATGGTATACCTGCACATGTTGCAACTGAACCGTATCTGCAACATATGGTAGATGTGATAGGGGATTCTGGGAGGGGCGTCAAGGCCCCCACTTCATATGAATTAATGAACAAGTATCTTCCCCTAGAGAAGGATCTACAAGCCTGGATTTCAGGCCAAAAAAATATGTGGGCTGAATATGGTGCCACACTTATGTGTGATGGGTGGACTAGTGGCAACAGAAGACAAATTATCAACTTTCTTGCACATTGTCGTGGATCCACAATTTTTCTGGACTCTGTTGATGCTTCAGGTGAGGTCAGGAACCACATGTTCATAAAGAAACTAATGAAGACATACATGAAGCAGGTTGGTGTGGAAAATGTGGTGCAGATAGTTACTGATAACGGTTCTGCCATCAAGAAGGTCAGGGACAGTTTAATGAAGAAATATCCCACATACTGGACACCATGTGTTGCCCACTGCATAGATCTCATTCTCAAGGACATTGGCTCAATTGAATTCATTAAATCTGTTATCATTGATGGTAGGTTGATCACAGGATTCATCTACAACCATTCTTTTCTGTTGAATGCAATGAGGCGACGTGAGTATTGTGGAGGTGATCTGATTAGAATAGGTGCAACTAGATTTGCAACAAACTTTCTTGCCTTACAATCATTAAAGTCCAAAAAGGATGGACTTAGGAGGCTCTTCAATGGAGTGGAGTGGACCTCCATGAAGGAGCACAATACCCCAATTGGCAGTAGAATTGAGCAGTTGATTGCCAGCAGACCTTTTTGGGATAAGGTTACTAGGGTGCTACGAATAATGGAACTCATTGTCAAGGTATTGAGGCTGGTAGACGGTGACAAAACTGCAACAATGCCTTTTTTATATGATGCAATGACCTCAATGGTGGACCGCATCAAAGTAGGAGCTCCTAAGTCGAATGAGAAATACATCAGAATTTATGAGAATCGTTGGACAAATATGCTTTTGCATCCATTGCATAAAGCAGGTATATATCTCAATCAATTATGTTCTAAGTTTCTAACTTCTGAGTTATTTGTCTAACTTATAGTCTACCTATTAAAATGTCATTCTAATTTCCTTATTTATATTTGTGACAGCTTACTATTTGAATCCGAGTCCAATACTCACAAACGCTTGGATTGAATCCGACTCTAATGACTGCAGTGAGAGATGTCACCAACAAGTTCATTACCTCTCCAGAAGAGCGATTGCTAGTACTGGAAGAGGTATAAGATAACTATATTACTTAAATTCTTAATTTCTCATTAGTCATTAGTCATAACTATATTACTTAAATTCTTAATTTCTCATTAGTCATTAGTCATCACATTGATTTCATCATCTAAATATCGTAAATTATGTTTTTTTTATAGTTGCGCCATTTTGGACATCCAAATGCGGTTTCTGATCGTGAGGCAGGTGATCCTTGTGAGTGGTGGGTTTGGAATGGAACAGGTGCCCCCCATTTAAGAAAAGTGGTTGTTCGCCTCCTTGCTCAAACAACATCTGCAGGGGGTTGTGAAAGAAATTGGAGCACATTCAATCCGATACACTCAAAGAGAAGGAACAAGCTTGGGGCAAACAGGTTGAGGGACCTCGTCTACGTTCACTACAACATGTGGTTGAGGGCTAGAGCAATACGAGATGCCAACTATAGGGAAGTGGATTTTGCTGTTGTCCACGATCCCATTGACACCGCATACACTTTCAGCACTGACAGACATAGAGGGTTGGAGGAAGATTTAGAAAATCCTTTAGAGGAATGGATGAATGAGATAGGTCGTCATGTTCTTGATAATTTAGATGGGCGTCCAGATCCATAAATACAAGATCACTTTGAGTCAAACAATGGTGATGATATTATTCTTAATAATCCGCCTGAAAGACTTGAGCCTGAAGTTGCAAACGTAAATGTTGATATGGAAATAGATAGAAGAGTACAAGAACAGTTAGGTAGCTCAAATTCTTCTTCTTCAACTGGTTCGAAATCTAAGTCTGATGATAGTGACAATGATAATGATGGTGGTAATCAAAGTCAACGCTCTCCAGAATATCCTCAAGTTGTGGATCCTCAACATGATGATCGGCCTTATGTTACTAGGGGTGCACCTCCACAACAACAAGAATATCCCATGGCTGACAAAAAAAATTCAAAGAAGAAAAACTTGAACTGGGAAAGATTACAGCGGTGCACCTCCACCAAATGTCGCAATGTCCACAACTCCAAGCCCCTACCCCTACTCCTACCCATCCAATCCACAACCACAATACCAAAGTCCAAGTGATTATCATTCTGATGTTGCTGAATCAATGGATGCATTGAGCATATCTGACTCTCAATCTCAATCTCAACATTCATTTGGAGATATGTTATTTGGGCAGACACGTCCATACCCATCTCAGACTTCTCAACATGGGTATTCTGGATATCAAGTTGAACCACAAAGTCTACAACCAAGGTTACAATTAGAACTTGGACCTGGTATGGGATATCATGAAGCATACTTTGTCTGTAGCCCTTATGGATGCTTTCGGGTGAACACCGAAGCATACTCTGGTGATTTTTGGCAAACATGGAGTGGTGGGTATACTACAATTTATCCTATTGCCGGAGTTCCATTACAACCTCCTTTTCCTCAACCTCCAGCTCCTCCAGCAAGGGCACCCGCACCCCCTCCCGCTTCTTCTCAGACTCCTAGGAATTCAGCAAACAAGGCTCAATATCTCAAAGATTTACAAGAACATTTTCCAAAGATTGGGATGATGCAGTATGTGAATCCAGAAGTATATGAGGAGCATGTTGTCACATACAACAAATCGTGTAGAGCTTTGATGACATGGGAGCAATATGTAGAACAACAATATCCTTATCAGCAGTCGGCGCGCCACTCAACATACAACTGATGTGAATTAGTACTTAGTAATTTACTATGTTGTAGTACTTAGCAATTTACTATGTTGTAGTACTTAGTAATTTACTGTGTTGTTATATGTTTGTTGTAAGTTGAATATTATTGCATAAGTGTGTAAACATGCGTTTATGGATTGTGCTACTAAAATTTCAGATCTTAATTCTTATATTTTGTCATCGAAATCCTTCATCGAAATCTCCAAAAAACATGATTGATTCCTTACCTCCCACATGATTGACCCCTCCCAACATACCCAATATAGAATTTTATTGCATAAAACGTTGCATCTAGGTGTTGAGACCACCCCTGTAAAATTTCATGATTTAATTCGTTCATTTAGGCGCCAATAAGTCCAGGATTGCATCTGTCAATAATTTCGTCAGTATACCTGTAAATATCTATTTCCACACCGTCGATAAGGCGTCGGTATCGGCATTTAACTCCCAGTGCATAAAGCATGTATATAATTTATTTCTTCTAAATTCATATTTATGTTCTAACTCTATAAGTAACTCAATCTAAAATCTAAATCGTATTTCCTTACTTAGAATTGGTGACAGTTTACTATCTGAATCTGAGGTTCCAATACTCACGAAAACTGGGCTTAGATGCGACTCTAATGTCTTCTGTGCGAGATATAATTAACAAATTCTTTGCCTCTACAGAAGAGCGCACCATAGTGATGGATGAGGTATAACTATATATATTACATAACTTACATGAAGTCATGAACATCTTCATTCTTGTTTGATGTTTCATCCTCTGATTCTGAAGTCAGAACATCTTAAATATTTTGCAGTTGCGACAATTTCGTGAAGGCACCGATTGTTTTGGTCATCCAAATGCAGTTGCAGACCGTGAGCAGGGTGATCCTTGTGAGTGGTGGGTTTGGAATGGAATGGGTGCCCCCCATCTAAGAAAAGTGGTTGTTCGCATTCTTTCTCAAACAACATCTGCAGGAGGTTGTGAAAGAAATTGGAGCACTTTCAATTTAATACACTCAAAGAGAAGGAACAAGTTGAGATCTGGTATATGTTCACTACAACATGCGGTTGAGGGCTAGAGCAATACAAGATGCCAACTACAAGGAAGTGGATTTTGTTGTCGTCCACGATCCCATTGACACCGCATACACATTCAACCCATCCAGGCGTAGAGGCATAGAAGAAGTTGATGATTCAGAAGATCGTTTAGAGGAATGGATGAATGAGATAGGACGCCACATTCTTGATAATCTAGATGGCCGTCCAAATCCATACATAGAAGAGCAATTTGAAGAAGATTCTAATACTAATGTTGATCAAACTCCACCTGAAAGACTTGAGCATGAGTCTGAGCATCAAAATATTGATATGGAAATCAATAGAGCGGTGGAAGAAGAGCTGGGTAGCACAGAATCTCCTTCAAAAAGTACATCTGGGTCAAAGTCCAAGTCTGATGATGATGGTGGCAATGACGGAGGTGGAGGTGAGCGCTCTCCAGAATATCCTCCTACTGTTGATCCTCAAAACGAGGATCGTCCTTATGTTACTAGGGTTGCACCTCCTCCAGTTGAAAAAGAATATCCCATGTCTGATAAAACTTTTCAAAGGAGGAAAACTCGAACGGGCAAAGACTACAGTGGTGCATTACCACATGAGGCTTCTACGGCTACAACAGTGGTTATTATTCTGATATTGCTGATTCATTTGGGAGCATGAGTATTTCAATTTTTGATTCTCAATCTCAACATGATTCAACATTAGGCTTTGGCGATGTGTTATTTGGGCAAACACATGCACAACCCTACCCATCTCATTCTCAATATGGGTACTCTGGATATCAAAATCAGCCACCACCACCACAACCAGAAGTAGAACATCATGTTGGATATACCTATACAACAAATGTCTCAGGCCCACATGGAAGTTATCATTACAACTCCTTTGCATTCTCTGAGGATGGTGGGAAAACATGCAGTGGTGGTCATTCAGTTCTTCCTATTTCTCCAGTCCCAATACTTCCTATGGTTGTTCCTGTAGCTATTCAACAAAATCCTCAAACAAGTCAGCGTCCACTTACTCAAGCTCCTCCACCTACATCTCCAAGAAAGGCACAATATCTCAGAGATTTAGAAGTGCATTTTCCAAAGATTGGGATGATACAATTTGTTAATGATCAAGTGTATGAGGAGCATGTGACTACATACAACCAAATTTATAGGATGCATATGTCATGGCAGGAATATCTCAACAATATCAACTCATTACAGTATGGACAACCAGTGTACCACTCAACATACAGCTGATGTGAGTTGGTAAGTAAATATGTTATTCTTATGTTGTAAATTGTATATTATTGCATAATTGTGTGTATTTAAGTTTGTGGATTTGTGCTAGTAAAATTTCATATTTGAATTCCTACCTTTTGTCATCGAAATCCCAACGAAACAAATCAGATTTCTTACCTCCCACATGATGGACCCCCCAACACACCCAATATGAAATTTTATTGCATAAAACGTTGCATTTAGGTGTAGAGATTACACCTGTAAAATTTCTTGAATTAATTCGTTCATTTTGGCGTCGAAACGGCCAGGATTGCATCTGTCGGTATACCGGTAAATACCTATTTCTAAGTTGTCGAAACGGCATCGGTATCGGTCACCTCGTTCCTTGACTGGGAGTCAGGCCAATGTCGTGGAAACATTCTTCTTGGTCTCTGTCCTGAACAGGAGCAAGCGTAGTTTTTCCTGTGTTCCACACTTCTGAGTTCGAGTTTGTTTCCCCATTTTTGGAGAATAATTTATATACTGTAATCGTTCTGCCCCATATTTGACTACAGTAAGCTGTTGTTGGGATATGCTATAGTTGATATGCTCTACAGGCAGCAAATAAAATTGCAGCAATAATGATCGATGAAGGCCATTGTTGCGTAGAGGAAGAATAGAAGTGGGGAGAGATTACGAAGAAGAAAGACAAGGAGGTATTGTAAAGTAGGGAAGATAGAGATGGTGGGAGTACAGGATAAAAGAGGAGAGGGACGCGGAGAGTAAGGGATTGAAGAGGAGAGAGATTACAACTTCATGGTTGATAACAGATGCCAGTTTACTGCTAGTGGGGTCATTTATCTTATCATCTAGGATTAATCCAACAGCAGAAAATGTGATTGTATTGAGGCTTGAATAAACTTGAGTGTATTCTAGCCTCACTCTCTCTCTCTCTCTCTCTATACACACACACGCGCGCGCACACATATGTGTATATATGTGTTTGTGTAAGTATATGCGTATATGTATTTATAGATATGTGTGTGTATATATACTCATATATAATATATATGAGTACATTATATGATTAGTATTATTTATTTGAATATGTCAATATATAGTAGTTACATTATGTAATGTAAGAGTTCCATATACATTTAATCATATTTTACACTATAGTTTTTATGAGTCGAAAAGATAACCGTGTTAGGTTGTAGAAGGATGATGGGATTACATTTATAAGGGTATTAGAAATGTAAAGAGAAAATACACATGGATTTATGCAATTTTGATGATGTCAGGTATCTAGCTAGAGGACCAAGAACTCGAAACTAGATTAGGAATCTCCTCATTGCATATAGATAAGTGGGGCCTGCCTTGAGCATTCAATATTGTACATATTCATGTGACCATATGTCCTATAAATACTAAAGTAAGATGTTCATGGAGCATGATTACATGATTTACGTTGTAAATGTTTTAATGATTCTGTTTTAAAAAAAATGTTTAATGATTCTAAGATTTGTTCAATAATGATCAAAGATTCATGATAAGATTTCAAAATCATATTTTATTAAGATCATTTATGTCCTTCATGGGGTTAGACCTAGGCACCAGAGTTCAAATTAACTCAAACTATATAAAGTAGGCGACAGAGTGCAGGTCACGAGGCCCACTTCCGATAAGAGAAACATATGTCAACAAAGAAAGATTTGGATCAAGAGTTGAGAAAGATTCATGCTTATGATCTAAGAGTTTTTCAATATTTTTATGTTATTCCTACTTGGCAAATGTCATTCAAAACTTTTCCATATTTTATGTTATTAGTACTCTACATGTATAACTCCGCCTATGTTTTCATATTTTGTGCAAATGTAGCTGGTCCCAAGCCCGAGTAAAGGAGGGTTGGTGGTAGGTTGACAGCCAGCCATAAAAACTGTCACTCTTTCTATGACATGGATCCTTATAAAAAAAATTATTGGAGCGACCCTACCTAGCGATGCGCTGCATCGGCACCCGGGTGCAGTGATAAATACGCAAGGGTTTCGATACAGCGACGCCCGGTTGTGTTGAAGGACAAGCAAGGGTTTCCACATCTTGGACGGGTGTGGATAAAGAAGCTAGTCCCGCTGCATCATCGCCCGGATGTAAATGTGTAAGGGTTTCCACATCTTAGAGGGGTGTGGGTAAAGAAGCTAGTCTCGCCGCATCATTGCCCGGATGTAGTAAAAAATGTGCAAGGGCAACATTTTTTACGAAGGCAGGCAAAGAAGCAAGTCCAAGAAAAAAGGATTAGAATTGGATCTTGGAATATTGTCTCTTTGACAGGAAAATCTTTGAAGATAGTAGACACCATGATGAGAAGAAAAGTCAATATAGCTTGCTTGCAGGAAACTGAGTGGACAGGGGAATGTTGTAGAGAGATTGGAGACACTGGATACAAAATCTGGTATACAGGTTTTGATAAACATAGAAATGGCGTAGGTATTATTGTTGATAAGATGTTGAAGGATGATGTTGTCAAGATCACTAGGATGGGTGATAGAATCATAGTTATCAAGGTCGTTCTTGGGGGAAAGATTTTTAACATTATTAGCGCTTATGCCCCCCAAGTTGACCTTAATGAGGAGGCTAAGAAGGGTATTTGGGATAACATGGATGAATTGATGTAAGGAATACCGACAGAGGAGAAGATCATTATTGGGAGTGATTTAAACGGCCATATGGGGAGTAGCAATGATGGATATGAGAGACTTCATGGGGGTTTTGGATATGGCAGCAGAAATGGAGGAGAGAGGATATTAGATTTGTATTTGCATATGATATGATTTTGGCAAACACCCATTTCAAGAAAAGAGAATCTCATAAGATTACTTTCAAGAGTGGGCACATTTGTAGCCAAATTGATTACCTTCTTATAAGGCAGGAGGATCGTAAAGTATGCAAGGACTGTAAAGTGATTCCCGGCGAAGAACTCACGACACAACATAGGTTGGTGGTTTTGGATATTAACATGAAGATCAGTAAAGGAAAGCATAACAAAAATCAAGATAGCAAGATCAAGTGGTGGAATCTTAAAGGAGAAAAGAAATTGACCTTTCATGATAAACTCATCAAGGAGGGAACTTGGAACTTAGAGTCTAATGTCAACACTATGTGGCATAACATGAGCTCCTGTATAACAAAAATTGCCGGAGAGGTTTTGGGGGAGTCTAAGGGTTGTGGGCCTCCACAAAAGAGACTTGGTGGTGGAATGATGTACAAAAGACTATTAAATTGAAAAGGGAGATCTATAGAAGCCCAAATCTCAAATGATGCAACATTCCAGAGATACAAGCAAGCAAAGAAAGAAGCGAAAAAGGTTGGTCAGGAGGCAAGGTCTAGATACTTTGATTATATTTATAAGAAGCTGGACACTAGAGAAAGGGAAAAAGATATATATAAAATGGCTCGTATAAGAGAAAGGAAAGGAAGCGACTTGAGTCAAGTAAAATGCATCAAGAATGAAGATGGTAGAGTGCTGGTAAAGGACGATGATATCAAGAACCAATGGAAAAATTACTTCCATAAGCTTTTTCAATGGAGATACTATAAATAATGTTAGAGACTCATGTGACAAGGATACAAGAGATATCATTTACACACGGCGAGTTTCACATTTTGAGGTCAAGAATGCCTTGAAAAAGATGAAAATGAGAAAGACATGCGGATCATACGGTATTTCCATTGATGTATGGAAGAGTATGGGAGATAAAGGAGTTATGTGGTTAACAAATTTATTTAACAAGATCATGAAGACAAAGAAGATGTCGGGTGAGTGGAGAAATAGTACTATAGTCCTCATCTGCAAGAACAAAGGCGATGTTCAGAGTTGCACAAACTACAGAGGTATCAAGTTGATGAGTCACACAATGAAGCTTTTGGAGAGGATTATTGAGCAGAGGCTAAAGATCTATAACGCAGATATCAAACAACCAATTAGGTTTCATGCCTGGTAGATCAACAACAGATGTTATTTTTCTGATAAGGAGGCTTATGGACAAGCATAGGAAAAGAAAAATAGATCTTCACATGTTTTTTATCGATTTGGAAAAGGCTTATGATCGAGTACCCAGAGAAGTGTTGTGGATGGTTTTGAGGAAGAAGGGTGTGCCAATCCAATACATTGACTTGATTAAAGACATGTATGGTAGCTCTACTGCAAGTGTGAAGACTCCTAGAGACACCAACTTTTCCCATCACAGTTGGGGTACACCAAGGATCCACACTCAGTCCATATCTGTTCGTTCTTGTTATTGATGAATTGACAAATAATGTTCAGGATGATGTTCCTTGGTGTATGTTATTTGTTGATGATATTGTATTGATTGACGAAACTAAAGATGGTTTGAATGATAAAGTTGAACTTTGGAGAAAGGCACTGGAATCAAATGGATTGATGATTAGGAGCAAAAATGAGTATATGCTTGCAATTTCAACCAATCTCGCTGTGTGAATGGTGGAGTCAAGTTGGACGGAGTAGATATACCAAAATGTGATAAATTTCATTACTTGGGCTCTACCATTCAAACATATGGGGATATCCAAAATGACGTTTGTCATAGGATCACTGCAGGATGGTTGAAATGGAGTGCAACTGGAGTATTATGTGATCGGAAGATCCCTCTCGGACTAAAAAGCAAGTTTTATAAAACTGCTATACGGCCAGCCATGCTCTATGGGAGTGAATATTGAGCGGTGAAGAAACAAGGACTCAACAAGATGAACGTGGTTGAAATGCGTATGTTGAGATGGATGTGTGGGAAGACAAGAAAAGATCTCTTAAGAAATGACTATATCAGGAATAAAGTGGGGGTGGCGAGCATTGGGGACAAGTTGCGTGAGGGTCGACTCAGATGGTATGGACATGTGCAACGCAGACCGACTAATGCGCCTATACAAAGCAATACTATTGAGGCAAGCACAATTAATAGGAGAAGAGGAAGGCCTAAATTAACATGGGAAGAGCTTATAAAGAGAGATTTTGAATCTCTACATCTCAACCAGAATATGACCCATGGTAGAGCTGAATGGAAAATAAGGATCCATGTAGCCGACCCCAACATAGTTGGGATTGAGGCTTAGTTGATGATGATGAGTATTCTACATGTATCCGAACATTCATGCCGCTAATTGACATTTTGTTTAGCTGACACATGGCTGGGGAGATGTCTATAGGTAAGGATCAAGAGCAAACTTAGGACAGGCGACTTCAATGCAAGAAACTAGGACTTGATCTGGTGGGGTGCTGACTATGCTAAAATCAATAGCATTAGACGTATAGTTTTCAATTGTGTTTTAGAAATTTGGAACACGAGACTTGATCTCAAGACAATATCCTAGATTTAGATTTCTTTCATGCCATGTAAGATGTAACAAATGTTGAGTTTTGTAAGAACTGTTTTAAGAATTCAATTACATTTGAGTTTGTGTGGATGCAAATATTATGTTGTGATGTATGCCATGTTCATGTAATGCCCTTGAAGTGCATGAGTTATGGATAAGTCGAGTTGCTTCCGCTACTTGCATGTGTGCACAAAGGGGGTGCAACAGTAAGCAACAGTAACTTAATGGTATTATGGTACTATGTACATGATTAAAAGCTTCACTTGTGGCTAAAGGATACACACAACATTTTGAGGTAAATTACTTCAAGCTCTGCTCTAATGAGGTCCATCTTAGTTAGCAAAATTTGCTTATATGCTGTGCATAGCCAGTTGTCTGTGCAATACTGAATCCAAAGAATGCTTTTTAAGTAACTACAAGAACTAGTATACAGAGTACAGACTCATAAATGTTTTGGTTAGTGAAGCCTGGTACAACGGCTACATAAGCTAAAGCAAGTTATTTATAGGATAAAACGTACCAAGACCCTGAACTTCAAATTCAATTGGTTTTTGAAGACATCATTCAGATCATTTTGTATTTGTTAGGCAAACATTGCTAGGATTGCTGCAATTATAGTAAATGATACCACCATGTCCAAAGTGGTGATCTAAGTACTAAGGTTACAAAGCTAACATCTTGGTAAAGGATCCATGGTACTAGGGCAATCAATAGGAACTAAGAATGTCAGAGCTGAGAATGTCATAAGGAAAGTCCTCTCCTCATTAATGAAACAAATGTTTGCTTAACCAGTTGAATCTAACATTAAAGAAATCATGACCCATGAAAGAGGACAGCGCAAGAACCAACTGAATAGTACAAAAGACAGGATGGCAAGCTTAGTAATAAACTGTCGCACAATATAATATAAGCTTGTGGGAATCTTCGATCTGCATATGGATCGTCTCGAAACGTTCCAATGGTGAGTTATCTCTAAAATTCTATAACAAATCGTCTGCCTCTCAGAAACTGTGTTTTGAAACGAGAGTAGACCCAGTTGCGTTAGTAAGATATTCTTGTGTCAACTAGGCTAGTTGGAAAACAATAAAAAGAAACTAGTAGCAATATCAAAGGGACACAGTTGATCCTCTTGAAGAAATCGGAATGCTTGTTAACAGTACAACGGGTCAACATCATAATATAGTAAAAGATGCAACTGAAGAACAGTTTGCAAAAGTGTGTACAAAAGCCAAAATTGGTAAAGTGTGTTTGTTACTTGCCTGATATATTATCCATAATGAGGATAGTCAGTTTATGAATAAGCTGAGAAAGTATCAATGGAAAACAGTTTAAAAGGCTGTCCTGTCAGTTTTCTAGATAAACGGCATTCTGTTGAGAAGCTGGATACTCCTATACAGCTACTAACTTATGCAGATTCAGCGTTCGGTGGAATTATTTCTAGGTATTCTACATATGTGCATATGATGGAGGAATTTTGGCTATATAAATAAGTAGCATGCTGGGCTAGATCTAGATATGTACCGCATAAGATACACACTAGTATATAGTATAGACTCTAAGATTAGACTACGCCCCTCATAGTTAGCATTTCACCATCAAGCTCATCTGTATGCTCAACATATTGTAAGTTACAACTACCCTAATTGCAAACTGCAACAATCCAGTATTTCATGAAAAGAACGTGTGTATTAGAGTGTTTGTTCTTTCAGGATCACTTGCAGGCTAGGAAGCACGGACACTTCAAAACAGGTGCCGTACCCGTGTCCGACAAGTATTGGACACCCGTACTCCGTGGACACGCCTAAATACGTATTGGACACTTCTCCAGCCGTGTCCAACATTTTTTTTTGTTTATTATAGGTGGACACGGCCTGGACACAGCCTGGACACAGCCAGGCCCATTTACAGCCCAAAACAGGCTTGCCTTTCCACTAACGTAGTCACATAACTAGGCAGCTAAACATGTCTCTGATAGATCAAATCCAGCTCAGTTCGCAAGAGGGTGGCAGTTGTATTCTTGCTGTTCTTATCACATATCTAAGTCTAGAGCAGCAACAACTGTCTCCCTATTCTTGTTTCTACATAATCTCTCGACTCATTCATCTATTCTTGGGCTTGGGGCCTTCCTCTAGTTCTGGAAAACTGATTAACTGAGGGAAACTATCAACCTTTATCCATTGTTTCCTTGTTCTATCAATGTTTCTATGTTTATCACTTTCTTGAATATCCAGTTGTGTATTTATATTAATTGTTGTTGTGTATCTAAATAAATTCCTTATGAACAGTCTCAAAATTTATATGACATCTACATTTACTGAGTACTAGGTATCGACTTAAAGACTCTTATGTATGTCTAATGGTCAATATTCCGAAATTCAGCAGCGTGGCACATCATGAGACTGAATCCGTGAAGTCTATTCTTAGACTAGGCTACTGGAATTGCAAAACATGCTTACTCTTTATTAAAATTTCCTCAATCCTTTTGTCTTTTGATTCTTTTAGACTTCAAAATACACAACTTCAGTTCTTGGGGTTTCTTTACATCATTTCATATGAGTCTCATCATACACATTAAAATCTTGAAATTGAATTCCACTTTTTCATGCTTCAATCTCTCTTAAATCTACCGGTCTCTCCTCTTCTTTTTAATTTTTATATCTCGTCATGTTTGGGTATTACACATTGAATACGAATGGAAGTAAAATTGTCTTTTTTTTAACTTGTATTTGACATAAAAATGAAAAGACCTCTTTTATGGATAATTCTACTTCAATGTTTCAATGTTGTGGTTATACAATCGCCAATTGGTTTCATTTTTTAGCTTTATCTTAAATTAAGTTATAGTGTCTAATTATCTATTTTTTAATTTCTTGTGTTATATATATATATATATATATATAGTTTAATTTAAAAAAAATGCTGTGTCCATAGCCGTGTCCGTGTCCTATGTTTTTCAAAATCGCCGTGTCCCGTGTCCGTGTCCACGGCCGTGTCCGTGTCCGCTTATGTGCTTCCTTGCTTGCAGGTATATAACAGATTTCGAATCTTCACCAAAAAAAACATATTCGGGTGGACTTCGTTTATTTACAGAATTTTATATTAAGCGAGGCCAGTAGTAGTCCTTGTTGTAATTTTAAAGACCAAACAGATGATATTTTAGTAAATCAGGTATTTGTAACAAGTTGGGCTTGGCAATGATGGATATATATCATCTAGTGTATCAGCGGTAAATCTGTTATATTAGTTGGCTCGATTTATTAGGAATGGGCAATGTTTTAAAAACGTTAAGCGGTAACTGTGCAGACAGCACCTTGTAACTGGTTAAGCGGTAAGCGGCCGATTTTTGAAAAAACGGATTTTAATTTCCTATGTAATTTTATACAAAATTACATATATATGTATATAAATACTAATACTCTTTGGAACTTTTATATATATCTAAAGATTCTAAACACTCTACCCAACAATACAAAAACCCAAATAGTTTATAAGATAGCTATAAGACAATAATTATAGCCATAATATAATAAACAATAGATTTGACATGGATAAAACACCCTACATACATGATACAGAAAAAAATTGCATCACATGTTTACATAGCTAAGCAGTAAACAATAGACTAATTATTACATAGCTAAGCAGTAAACAATAGACTAATTATTAGACACCTTCCTAACTTATTGTTATATGTGCATATCATCAATTAGTCATACATTACAGCAGTACATTTAACTAAAGTATGCATTCTAAAATTAGATAATAGTTACATATATTTTACTTGTATAAATTACACTTTACAGCAGTACCCTATTATCCCATCTTGCATACAAAGTATGCATTCTATATTAGAACTAGTCTTATCATAGGATATTTAATGTATATAAGTTTAATATATTATAGTCAATAATACTTGGGACCATATAGTTTATATAAAGTTACAGGTGTACAGCAAAATTTAAAAAAAAAGGACGAAAAAAATCAAAGAAGGGGAAAAAAGGGCATAAAAAGGGAAAAAAGGGTAAAAAGCGGATAAAAACGGCCGATTAATTACAAAAACGATTAGCCAGCGATTTTGACAAAATTTAAACGGCCTGGGTGCTGGGCCGATTAATCGGCCGCTCAGGCCGTTTTTCAATTCACTGGGAATAGGCTATCAATTTATTCCCCTTTGTATATGAAAGGGGAGATATCTCATTTTTCATCAGATTATATTGCCACCTGCATATACTTCAAACAAAGAAGAAAAAGATAAGTGCAGCCAAATTACACAACCAACTACGATAAGGGATAATTTGGTTCCAGACTTTCAAAATACTGGTAGTCATCTGTACCAAATGGTATGACTTTAGGACTGCCGAGCTGTGAAGGAAGAAAACCAACTGCCCGGAGCAGCAGGAGGTGAGCATGGTAGACATGAACACGGACTAGATGCAAAAAATTTATAACGCACTAAACATGCCATGCTTCTGAATATGCCTAATCAATTAGAAGAAAAACTAAATCAAATACCGGAAATACATAATAGGCACTACGCGAAACAACATTTACATATGACTACTGCATTTTTAGATGAGCAAATCCTAACCGCCCTCAAGAAAAATCATATATACCTCAATGACCCGGCCAACTATTATATCTCCTGTCTCTGGTTTGTACCTGAAAATACAAACAGTTATCTGTCAAAAACAGTGAATTCAGAAAAGTAGTTTCTTATCTGAAAATAAAATGGAATAAAGCAGAAAAGCAATAAAAAATGGTATTCACATGTGAAAACAATGTTGCTGCCTTGTTAGTGATTAATCAGACATGACTGCCACGTCACATATAACTTTTACTCACTTTTTTTGGTAGGGGTGTTACTGCCTCAATTCAACTACAAAGGGATGGATATTCAAAGGGGGAGAACACAATATACAAAGCTCCAATCCCTTATGTTAACCCCGAAGGCCCTAACACAGCACAGTATATTGCCCATTTAAGAGTGCCAGCCAGCCCCGAAACTCACAATCAAACCATTCATACTTCCTATTTGGAAGGACCAAAAAGGCTTCTTGAAATCCCATTGTTTTGCTACTCATCATTTCTATTTGGAAAAACCAAAAAGGCTTCTCGAATCCAATCAGTGCACCAATCACCGTCCAATTTGAAAAGACCAGAAACACTTATCATACTTGGCCTCTCGCAAGTGTCCTAAGCTCCTGTTCATACACCACCTAAGAGGACAACCAGAAGGTTTCCTTCATCCATCCTCCAATACTCCCCTTACATTTTTCCAAATCTCTCTCTCTCTCTCTCATCTTTACCCTAAAATGAAATCTTGATACCCTTCCAAATCTCTCCTCTCTCATCTTCACCTTAAAATGAAGTCTCAATACCCTATCAAACCTATATGCTTTCTTAGGGCTGTAAATCAGAAAAGACCAGACCAAACTGGATTCGGTCTACTCAGACCAGACTGCAAAAAGAAAAACTAGACCAGACCGAGACCGAGCCGGTTATGATCATGATTATGTAGATCACGCCCTGTGTAGTTGGGCTCGCAGCACTGTCACTGGTGAGTCGGCTAGTTGGACAACAGCTGACAACCACAACACTGGTTGGAGCAGCGTCGCACTACCACTACCCTAGTGCCAGAGACACTGGTTGGTGGTACTTGATGCACACTACCTCCAGCAAACACAAATGGCATATCCGTGATCTGTGTAAACAGATGAGGCTGGTAGAATCTAATTTATGTTGATCACCCTCCGTCATGGGAGGCTTATAGGTTGTTTTGGTAATGCTTATTTTTTATAGCATACTGTTTTGGGATACCACAGTTATCGCAACTTGTGTGGAGGAGCCTGATGGTATTAACTCCAGAAGCCGATAGTGTCAGTGTGCATGAGGTATAGTCGGCGATTTTCTTGTTTCCATGATGAAAACAAGCACAATTTAAGATTGTAAGAGCTAGCACACATATAATGTGTATACCCATAATATAAAATCCGAATCGCAGCACATATTGTATGAAGTATATTAACCAAAAACAATCATTTCATCATAGTTAATTAAAAGAACGTGTGTAATGGTCTGAACCAGTTTTCATCAACTTTGGACTAGACCTGACTCCAGATAACGAAGATGAGAGAACCAAGGGTCAGAAAAAAGGTCCATCTGTGTACAACCCTACTTTCTAAGATTCAGAATTATGCATGCTATACGTTGACAGAAAGGTACTCCACAGAATATCTACTATATAGTATATACTAGAGCATATGTTTGATTATGTTATTAGAGGGCAATTGATCATAGACTCCATACTTTTGAATGCCCAAATGATTGAAGAAATTTAACAGTAAGCGGTCGGATAACAAGAATTACTTACAAGTAGATATACTTGTCAGATTTACCTCATTCATAACAAATATTCAAAACTTAAGACAAAAGCCTGTGTTACATTTAAAATATCAAACACTCCGGGCACATTTTGGCTAAAAACCTATCTAAATCCCCCCCCCCAACCTTTTCTTCTTTCTCCCACCCTGTCGCCTCCAAGGCCCCAACTTTGTTGGCTTCCACCGGCATCGCTGTTATGTATCGCCATTGTTACTACAGCATGCCACTACACTGCTGACCTGCCACGACACGAGCACCCAGGATCAATGCCACCATAAGGCAAGTGATCCCATGTAGCACGGTGGAAGTGTGGCGGCCTAACATGGTAATGGTGCTGCAGAAGCATTCGTTGACAATAAACGGCAATGGTAGAGGTTACCAATAAGATGGCAGAAAAGCAACTATAGGGTCAATTTTAGGCAAACAATGCTCCAAATATAATATTAATGTTATAAGTGTAATACATGTATTATATATGTAAATAACGTTTACAAAGTCTGTAATAGATTTGAGTAGAGGTGGCATGGATAATTAAATGTAAATGTACCCTAAAAGTTACCACTACGGGTCTGACTGGTTTGGCAAAACCGCAACTTTCCTGAAATTCATTTTCCCGGAATTGAAATCGAGTTTCAGGAAAATGAGTTCTAGCTGATTGGTTTCAAACTTGACTTTTTCCTGAAAACTGACTTTCATTTGACTGGTTTGTTGTAAGTTGTAACTGTAGGCATAAAATCTAATTACAAAAGGTTTTCTACACAACATAGAAGTTATGCATAACCTTAATTTGTGATAATCTAAGAATACAAGAGCAGAATTTTATGACCACATAGTTCCTAATCTCCGCCAAAATCTGATAAGAAAACGACAATAGCAAATTAATCACCCTTACCATATATGACTTGGTGCAAAGCGAGGAAGCAGGACTGTTGAGAACGGCAAAAGCAATTAATAAAATAAACTATCGGCTAAAAAGGGACGAAGATCAAAAGGAAAAAAGGGAGGAAAGAGTTCCGATTGAAAGGGTCATCAACTGGGAAGTAAACAAACGAAGGACTGTCAGACTGCCAAAGCAATCCTGACCCCAACCTGCTGCACTCAGGCTGACAGGCTCAGCTCCCAGTCTGACTCCGGAACGACTGAGAAAATGCAGCAAGGAGGAGCCTTCACCTCCTCACGCGGCCGCCCAAGAGGAGGACTGGCAAGGGAAAGAGTGTAGAGATGCCCTAGGGCTGTCGCATCAGCGGGACTCGGGAAGCCGATGAGACACAACGTCTGTGACTGGAGCTTGTTTTCCGCTTGTTTTCCTATGGAAGTCGGGTATCTTACGCTATATATATTATTAGAAGTCTAGGAAATAAGGGGGAACTCAACTTACGCACTTCCACCAAACCAGTCAAGCAAATTAATAAGGGAATCGGACTTCCGATATTTTCAGGACAAATTACACCAACCAGTCGGACCCTACGATTAACCAGTCACATTCACCAAACCATACAACCAACAGTGTAAGTCAATTCGTATCTTAGAAGCTAGAAGCATGGACACGGACACAGGACAAGGCAATTTTCAAAAATATATAACACACGGCACTGAACACAGCAAATAAATAAATAAACATGCACGCGTGCACACATACACAGACACAGACACACATATATATAGAGAGTGGGGGGATATGCTATGACATAATATGCTTAATGTATAAACACAAAATGATCCAAAGGGATCATCCACAGGGGCAATCGCCATGATATCTACAAACAGTCAAGTTATAACAATATATCCACAAGTCAAAATATGGATTAAATCACAACATATATTAGGATACTTAATTACTTATTATAAGATTGCTGCAGTAGAAATATATGGAATGGTAAAATTAAGAGCTGCAAAATTTTGGGGACGATAGTTTTTTAGTTTTTGTGGAAATAATGGTGAAGAAAATGCACTATCAAGAGGAAGAAGGGGAGGGTGAGGAAATATGTTGTTGCTAGTGAAGGGGGAGATGGAGAATTAAGGTGTCTCTTGGGGGTTGAGAGAGAAGAAAAGGAAGAGGAATACATTGGAAAGCTACTTAAGATGGAGCAGCAAGAGAAGAGGAGAGGATATGGAAATGTAGAGAAGCAAGAAAAAGAGGAGGTGTAGGGACTAGGGAGGACAGTACTCCGGAGGAGCAAAAAGAAGAGTAGCGGGAGTGGCAAGAGAAGGTAGAAGATCGTGTGGAGGACCATCACGAAATAAAAAGGGAAGGGAGCAATGTTGCAGCTGCTGCCACATTCAAATAGGAAAAAAGGAGGGGGAGGAATGAAATGAGGAACATCAAGGGGAGAAGGAAAAGTAGATGAGGGAGAAGCTGACATAGAGGAGCAAGAAAAAGAGGCGAATGAGCATTTTTTGCAGCTACTGCAGCTTTCGAGTAGGAAAAAGAGGGGGACAAGAAGAAGTAAGAAGAGGAGGAAGAGGAAAGAGGCAAAGGAGGAAGATTTACATGGAACCGGAAAAGAAGGCGGTGAATCTAATTACTTTCCACACGGTTAATGTGGCAGTCCCTAACTGCTGCAGCAGTTGGCGGAGACGATACCGCTGGCGATGGCTGCTACAGTTGCTAAAGAAAGCCGTCCACAGCTTCACTGTAGATGTTGAAGCTTAACCACATGATGTCAGTAAGGCAAGGAGTAGTGGAGGACAAGAGACAGGGATTTGGAGAAAGATCGGGGGGTTTGCCATACACTTAGGCTTAAGTGGGTTAAGCCGACGTGTCTTGGGTGAGTCCATGACGTGTCTAAGCGGTGTTCGGCACTGCAATAAAAAAATTTGAAGTGGACACGTTGGAGGTGTCGCCGCGTGTCCAAGGTGTATCCATGTCGGAAATGTGTTGGACACGGAACGGAAACCTCTCGAAAGTGTATATGCTTCCTAGCTTAGAAGATTAGATACCAATTACCATGACACAAACATGCCTAGAGATCATTCATCTTATATGCAACTCCATATGCCCGGAAAATGGGCAGACTAATTACATGTTATATATAAATAATGTTTAAAAAGTGTGCACACCAAAATTGTGTATAAGTGTGTGCCTCTGTATAAAATGCCACATGTACTTTGTCTATTCCATATTTCTTATACATGTGTTTGTGTGTGTGCGTGCGTGCGCGGGCGCGCCCGTCCGCATGCGTGTGTGTGTATATGTATGTGTATGTGTATGTGTATGTGTATGTGTGTATGTGTATGTGTATGTGTATGTGTGTGTGTATGTGTATCTGTATATGTATGTGTATATGTATATGCACATGCATATGCATATGTATGTGTATATGCATATGGATATGTTCATAGAAGTGTGTGTGCGCGTGTCTATGTATAGTAAAGGTTTAGGTATATGTATATGGTGTGTGTGTGTGCGCATGTATGCATGCGTGTGATTTGTAGTGTGTGTACGTGTACGTGTACGTGTATGTGTATGTGTACGTGTACGTGTACGTGTACGTGTACGTGTACGTGTACGTGTACGTGTACGTGTACGTGTACGTGTATGTGTATGTATGTCTATGTGGGATTAAGAGAGGCATTCTCTCCCCCTCTCCCACGCCCGTGGCGGAGGCCGAACGCCCGAGAGGGTGGTAAATCAAGGCGGCAACTGGGATTCGAACCCAAGTCCCTTTGTTAGGGGACACCGTGCTTGACCACTTGAGCCACTCCTTGTCGGCTATAATGTGTGTATGTGTATGTATATGTGTATGTGTATGTGTGTATGTGTATGTGTATGTGTAAATCAAGGCGGAGGCTGAACGCCCGGGAGGGTGGTAAATCAAGGCGGCAACTGGGATTCGAACCCGGGTCCCTTTGTTAGGGGACACCATGCTTGACCACTTGAGCCACTCCTTGTCGGCTATGATGTGTGTGTGTGGCTGAACGCCCGGGAGGGTGGTAAATTAAAGCGGCAACTAGGATTCGAACACGGGTCCCTTTGTTAGGGGACGTCGTGCTTGACCACTTGAGCCACTCCTTGTCGGCTATAGTTTGAGCGTGTGTGTGTCCTTCCACAACCTCTCACAACCTATAGCAGAGGTCAGACGCCCAAAGGGGTATTAAATCGAGAAATACTTTACCAGAGATTCAAACCCAGGTCTTTTCATTGGAGAACACCTGAATTGGCCAATAGAGTTATCCCTCGTCAGCAATGTAGCTGCATATGCGGCCATGGGCGTATACCATAGTTGTTAAGGTGGTTAGGAGCTAGGCGTTTCTTAAGTGGCACCTAGGAGGGCGCCCAGGCGTTTCTAGGCATTTTGCTTTTTATATAAATAATGTTGATTTTTTTTTACATTGATAATTTCAATTATGTAAATATTAAATGATGACATTATTATAGTATTACATAGAATTTAGGCAAAATCATATCTAACATGGCCTACACTAGAACTGATTGGCCCTAATTTAAACTCATTTGATACAAATTTTATCTAATTTAACCTAGTTTGCCGTAATTTGGCCTAAATCAGACCTAATTTTGTATAACATGACCTAACAAGACCCAAATTCCCTAAATTTCCCTAAATTGACCTAAATTAGACCAAATTTGGCCGAATCAGGCCTAATCTTCCAAAGTTAGAACTTTACCCCCCAAATCATACTTGTTTTCCCCAACTTAGACCTAATGTGGCCACATTTGACATGATTTGGCCTAAATCACACCTAATGTTGCATAATATGGCCCAATCAGACCTAACTTCCCCAAATTTTCCCTATATCGACCTAGACAAGATCTTATTTGGCCAAATCAGACCTAACCTCACCAAATCAGCCCCATTTCCCCCAAATCAGACTTGTTTTCCCCAAATCAAACCTAATCTCCCCATATTTGACATAATTTGGTCAAAATCAAATCTAATTTTGCATAACATGACCTAATTAAACCTAACTACCCCTAATTTGCCATATATTGATCTAAATGAGGCCTAAAATGGTCAAATTAGATCTAATTCCCCAAATAAGATCTATTTCCCTCACATCCGGCATGTTTTCCTCAAATCAGACCTAATTTACCGTGATTTGACCTAATTTGGGATAAATCAGACCCATTCCAACCATAAAATGACTCAACTTGATCAAATCCAGACCAGGCGACCACTTAGGTCACTTATGGGGTTGGACGCCTAGTCTGAAGCGGCATGTCAAGAGCCTAGGCACACCTAGTCGGGCGCCCTGATATCTAAGTTGTATAATGGGCCGCTTATAGGGCAGAATACTACTAGTTGATGCAATTATGTTCCTCACATCAAGCCCAACAAAATGCATCTCTTATCGGTCATCAGTTTGTACCTCCCATGCCTTCAAAGCATCAATATCATCATGGCTTATCAAGTATCATGGGACAAATCATATCACAGCTACACATAAATGAATATGCACCAATAATACCAAAAGGCATTTACCCAATATTACATTCCACAGTCGTTATCCAAGATAGTGGAACAATAAAGCCCTTACTGAGTATTTCTCTTGATATAGCCTTGTATATCCCAAAGTTTCTTTTTAACCTAGTGTCCATAACAACTCGGTAATTTACTTAATGTTTTTGTCACCTTTTTGCCTCATAATTCTATTATACAGCTCTTGAAATAGCAAAGGCAAGTAGCAGTGGCCAGTGGCTATGAGAATGTTGGTCTTTACTACCTTGCGAACCTCGGAAGGCATGTGTAATTGTGTCCTTTGCATGTCCACAGTCGTCTCCATTATGTCTATGGATAAGGGTTTTGGTTTCCAAGTACTCCAATTTGGTAAAGTTAAACCTAAGTTTTATCAGTTCAGCAAACACCAACTATCCCTTCAGGCCTAGGGGCCCAAAAAGTTTGAGTCGCATTTTTGTCAACAAAAAAGAGGTGCTATACAAGGACTTCCACAATGTCAGCCATCCTAGTACTACTCTCGTACAAGCATGCTTAACTACAGAGTTCTGATTGGATCCAGTGCATTAGTGCTAATATGATCGTACCTTAGTATTGATGGGGTTGGTTAGACAACCTCACGGCCTTCTCAGGTCAGCTCAAAGTTGGCTTAGAACGATCCTCCACAACCACAGGATAAAACCCCAGTCGTTAATCACCGTCGGGCAGTGAGGCTTCGTGTCTCACATAAGTTGGTTAAGTTGTAGTTTCAAATCATTCATTCAAATGTATCGGGCCATACGTGTCCCACACAAATTTGGTATAAAAAATAGCCACTTTTATAGATGATTACTAGCAGATCATATGATTGCATCTTATTCAGGATAGGTAAGGGAAACCATCATAAAACAGTAAAGTTTTCTAAAAAAATATGTTCATCTATACTAAATGTAGGTTTTTCAAAACCAAACTGAAATGATTGGTTGAACCGTTTGAACTAGGAATCGGCAACTAGGACAGTTTGCTTCACTCAAAAAGCCAGAAATACCTGCAAACGGAACAAAACGTGTCAGTTGGTCGGTTGGACATGTGAACCAGTCCTGACTTTCTCCAACTTGCCGATTCTTGGCCAAGTGTATACCTTGATCCACCGAGCCATTTTTATAATTATTTCCACTTGCTCTTTGCATGTTTTCATCCCTCTTTGCTTTTCCACCATAATTTGAAGGAAATTTAGTATTTAATTGAATTAATTTCGATTTTATGATGTTTTCTGATATTCTACTTAAAATGTTTATTTTTCCTTGATTTTCATATATTATAAGATTTTAATCATAATTTATGGCGTCATGCTGACGTCGTGGGTCAAACTGGTCCAACCGCTAGTTGAACTAATGAACTAAAAACGAGAAGCCTCATTGGTTCCGTCATTGGTTTAGTTCTACCAACCTTTGGAGTTAGTCTATTCCAAATCCTATGAAAATTTTGGTAGATCTAGTAGAGGGATAGATATGGTACTCTTTAGCTAAAATAATCAAGAAAATAGATACCTCAAGTTTAAGAATGGTTTTAGGCCAAGTTTCTCTAAGCCTTTAAAATGTGTACAATAACAACTAAAGCATCGTTAACGAGATGGACTTCTTAAACTAGGGTGGGCGAGAACTAGGTTAAGGTTGTTGATATGGGTTGACAAGTAGGCCACAAGATAGAACCTGGAAGCTTGATGTCAACAGACGTAGACATGAATAACATTGAGGGTTCGATTGCTAGATGTTGAGTATGTTTAGTACCATGCTTATACGGCTCTTTGAGAAGACACGGAGACTTTGTCTCTCCCAAATGTCATTGAATCTATTCGGCCATGAGTCATCTCAGATTTAGATGTTATGCTACCTTGGAATCCACCCATTTAATCACCAAGTTTTAATCACCTAATCATCCACCCGGTATGCATGTTTAAGTGCGTCAAAAGGATACTCGAGTAAATAGGCAATATAGAATAAAATGCAAGTCTAAACACCTTGCAATAATCACTCAATTTGATGATCCAATGGAAACAAACAATCTTGATGAATTGTGTATCGGTCTGAGGAAAGGTACCTCTCACCCCCATTCCAAATTTTGTTTCATATGACCACCTATCTCCTTCTTATACTGCTTTTTGTCCTCGTTGTACTGGTTACAATACTCGCTTCAGCTTTACAGATCCTAAGTAACCTACGGTGGTAAAATAATGGAGAGGATGGTTGCTTTGATGGACAATCAGGCATGGTCTCCTGTTCCACACCTACTAGGGAAGTTAGTTGTTGGATGCAAACAAGGACATTACTCAAGATCAAAACTTTTTAAGGAAATATGTGTGTGCATCTTCTTGAAAGAGAGATAATAGTTAAATGTGGCTATGCACACCGAGATGCCCTCGGTGTTAGAAATCATTTTTTGAAAATGATTGATAAGGAACAAAAAAGTCCTTGTTCCTTGCAACCTGAGAGGAGATTAACAAATCATGCATTGAGAAAATATTCAACATGAGACCCATAGGTTCATATGCATTATGCATAGTTGATACTTGATGACGTTGATGCTTACCACCTACACTATTATACATCTTGTGCTCATCGCATATTTAGTAGTGCAATCAGAGGTTCCCACATATAAGAATGGGGATAGGAGCAGATTCAGCAGAATGAGTGGCTATTATAAGATTTGGCCTACTCAAGTATGTGGGGGCAATGGTTTGCAGCATAGTTATCGGATTGATATTCATTCAAAGAGGTTATATAATCCTAACAATGCGCATTATGTGGGAAATTTGTATGCAATCAAACAACAAATGATAAAACCAATTAACTATTTAGGAAACAACTTTGCAATGTGTCCTCATGTCTTCTGAGTGACAGTCTTTTGGGCAACTGCCCTTCAGTTTCTATATGGAAGGAAGAGTATCACTCAAAATGTTCATTGAAGGGATTGGGGAGGCTACAATTAATGTGGAACTGTGGTCCTTGTACAATGTTTAAGATTTATGACACATTGTGTGCTTGCATTTTTGGGAGTGCAATGAGATGTTCCCATGGAGATGAGTGGTAATTGGGGCTGAATGAGAGGCTAATAATGAGATTTGGTATCTCCAACCATGTAAGGGCAATTGTTTGCAATACAGCTACAACTTAGGGCTCAAGATCCATTTAGAGAGGTTCAGAGTTTGACAAAGGGAATCAAGTGGGAAACTTGTACAAAATATGGCACCATGACACAAAAATCCAACCAACTATTAAGGAAAGCAACTTTGACGTGTATCCTCATATATTCCAAGTGATAGCCTTTTGGGAGATTGCCCTTCAGCTTTTCTACAAAAGAAAGAATCCTACTCTAGATGTTCATTGAAAAGGTTAGGGAGGCTTATTCAATGTGTAATTGTGGTATTCCTTTATTACAAAATTGAATACTATACATCCTCAAGCTCACAGCGATAGGGGTATACCTACTAGGAAAAGCAAATGGCCTTCATCATCTTTTTTGTTAAGCAATGAGGCATCTTCGTTCAATCGGCCCTCATGCAGACCAAAAAGAGGATCTACTTGCCGCTCATGCTCACGAGAAAGCCGAAGGAAACAGATCCTAAACCCAAACATGTTAGAGAAAGCCCTACTTGTCGACCAAAAAAAAGGAAGGGTGCCTATCCGTGTGAGAAATCAAACAATATCGTGGGAATGGCGTTGAGACCTATCTATGTATTACGTGGTTGAACATAGGGTTTGTTAAAACCAAATCACACCAACTGATTGAACGGAGAACTGGTAACTGGGACAATTCGGTTCACTCAAAAACCCAAACATGACTTCAAACCAAACAAAACATGTCAGTTGTCTAGTTGAACCTGTGAAGCGGCCTTGATTTTCTCCAACTGGCCGATTATGTGTATACCTTGATCCCCAGACCCAATTTCATTTTTGTTTCCACTTGCTCCTTCCATGTTTTCACCCCCCCCTTGCTCTTACACCATAATTTGAAATGGGAAATGTAGTATCCAATTGAATTATTGTCAATTTTATGTTGTTTTCTTATATTCTACTTGGTATGTTTACTTTTCCTTGATTTGTATATATTATATATAAATAATTGACTTCATGTTGATGTTGCCAGCTAAATCGATCCAACCATTGGTTGAACTAATAAACCGAAAACCAAAAGCCTCACCGGTTCGCTCATTGATTTGGAAACAAAGCGCTATGTGCATCAAACCAAAAGAAGGAATGAAGGCCCATAAAACTCTCCATTATTCATACTAAAATCAAAGATCCAATGTATGGGGTTGCAAGGCAAATCGGAAAGGACTAAACAAGGGGGGAATGGCTCATTTCATTTCCTTTAGTGTTCAAAATTTAACTAGATGGAGGCAAAAGGGAGATACATTCTTCTAATTTGGTTGAGTTTGTAAGCATAAAGGGGATTAATATAGTGGACATGAATGGGCCTATATTGAGAATTGGAATCATGGAGCTGATCATTTAGGAATAGAATAATGTGTTCGGTGAAATCAACTTGGAAGTTTTCTTCTTTTCTTTTCTTTTTCTTTGTTGTGGGGGGGTACTTCCATCACTTTCTTCCTCATATATTCACTCTTTTATATGAAAATGAAGTTTTTGAGTGTTCATTTGAAAGAAAATCAAGAATACAATTGAAATTGATGTTTGCTTTGTGCAATTACTCTATGCAGATCTTTAAGCTATAGTCAATAATAGTAGTAAAGTCAGTTAGAGTGGCGCTTACCCCAGACATTTTGCATGAACAATGTTGGTTTAATAGGCAAGAATAAATCACAAACACATCTGGAACGGAACTTACAATGGCATCTATCTGTGGTGGGCTTATAAATTAGAAATCATAAGGGAAAACATCCTTTGAAATCCTACTCTCTCTTGCAAATGATTTTGACATCTAGTTGTCATTTCTTGTATATTGTTGGAGCCCCCCTCTTGTTTAACGTCTTACATACAAGATGTTAATATCAGATTTACTGGTTAATTGTAAGGTTTGCACCATGGCACGTTGCGGTAGCCCTCTTACTTACACCTGTGTCAGGCCTGCACGGGGTTATCAGGTCCTAGCAAAGTTCTTTCTCCAATGGGCTACCTTACATAAAAGATGATGTGGAATGAAAGATAAGTTGTTCATATAATTCACTTTACAGCAGATATAAGTTTCATATTCGGTATCTATTAGAGATATTCGATTCTGTATCAATATGTATGTTAAACATAATATGTAAAGTGATGGATATGCATTATCATATCCATATGGAATATCCAATGAACAATTGACAAATTGAACTTTGGAATCCCCGGTGTACATATTTCACATCGTAACATATATGTTTTCGCATCTATAGTCTGAACTCTGAAGACACTATGAATGTTTATAAATCTTACAATTAGAACAGACAGCATAAAGATCAAGCGGCAAATTGAGCGTGTCTATAATTTAGTAAAGCTCGGCAAATACCACACCAATATTTCTGAGAGGCGGACAATGCAGCTGGAAAGTATATTGGCAGACAAATAGAATCTAACATATAGAGCCAAAAATAAACAAGGGAAGAACAGCTTAAGGAGGCAGGCTAGCGCTACGAATGAAACCAAACAAGCACAAAGACAGCAATACCTCGACCGCAGGGCTCGGACGTAGACCAGCTTATTCACACGCTCAACCACCCCACATAGAGTCGCGACAACCTCTCCGTCCCGGTCGGACGTCCCGTGGCCCCTGCAACCCCGTGCCCAAACCGACCAGAAAACTTGTATCAGAGCGGTAGTAGACCAGTATGGAACAAGGAAATGATTGAGAAGCAACGTGCAAGCGAGCGTGAGATAGAGACAATGTGGGGAAATGGGGGGGGGGGGGGGGGGGGGGGGGACTCAAAAGGCAGAGATCGTTTTATACTTGAGCACGCCGTCTTCATGATTAACGGGTATGGTATCAGCGACGGCGACGGATGCCGAAGCGGCGGAGCCCGACGCCCTGGAGTATAGGTCCTGCAGCTGTTGAAGGGCTGTTTGGAGGCGGACCTTCTGCGTTTGGTTCAGTGACTGCTGCACATCCCTCAGGTCTCTCATTGTTGATGCTTGGCGGCTTTCGCGCTGCGACTGAAGAAGCCAAAAAGCATGATCGAGTTGAAAGCAGGAACAAATGCAAAGCCGTGCAGGTTTACTTAGGGTCAGACAGCTAACCAGGTGATCACTGCGTTGCCCGAGTTGGCGGTGCCGGCGCGGTCCGTCTCGCCCGCGTAAAGAAGAGGGCAGTTTTCAGCCGCTCTCCGGTTTATTTAACTAAACCTGTAATCGAATCCAACCAATATACACAGAAATTGCACTGATGAAATTACTTGTAAGTTTTTCTTAAAAAATCGAAATTGCAGTGATGGAATTACTTGTAAGTTTTTCTTAAAAAAATCATTAAATAGGTCATCGATACGGGTTTTTGGCGTGATTGTTTCGTGTTGGTCTAGTTTACCATCTCTTATTATATTAAAAACAAGTCTTTGTTTATCAATCTGTTTCATATAATTTCAAGTGACCCCTTATGTGTCATGGTTTAAAACATATCTTTGAATCATTCCTTATGTTAGTGAAAAAACAAATGTTAAGCATGGTATACAATAGAATAGGCACGGTACATTCAAGATGAATATACCAATTTATTAAAAAAGCTATTTAATTATAAATCTGTATGTTTGTATATCAATAGATGCAATCTAAGTTGCCATTGTATCAACATGTTTGTATATTTCAAGACATTTATGAAAGTTGTGTATGCATGTTCCAACAAGTATGTATTTGTGCTTCAGCAGTCTATTTGTGAACTCTCGTTGAATACATCAGTGTAGTGTGTGTGCGGCCCAAAACATCTAAGGGCATCACAAACCTATTATAGCCTCACTCTGTAGCCTATGTGACCATAGTCCCCCTAAGAAGCTGGCAACAGAGAGTCGGCTCCGTATAGCTAGTTAGCAAACTCATTGATTTAGTTTGCTTATTAATTTTCATAGAGCAGAGCTAATTTTAGTAATCATACACTATAGGTTGCATGGAGTTAGGTGCAGTTGTCATATTCTTATCTTTTGATGGGATGTGTTCAAATTGTTATAAGTAATAAGTAATGTCAGTCGTCAATTGGCACAAGCCCTAGAAGGGGAACATATATAATTTTGGGAATGAGGTTGTTTGGAGGAAGGATTCAGGTGACATTTAATTGAGTCTTTTAGCGGGTTATAGTAGTTTGCATGATGGCTCATTATATCAGTATATTTGTCCACACCTAGAGTATGTTTGTGAGTTCTGTTTGCATACTTCATCAACACAACTATGTACTTTAGCCACATGACTACATACTTCAGCAGCATGTATGTGAACTCACTAGTCCAGTTTGTTTACTATTTTTAGTAGAGATAATTATTATCTCAGTATTTAGATGAACTATTACATTTCTAACCTCTAATGTCATTTTTTTAACGTCAGTTCCACATAAAAACCGACACCTGAACATGTACAACGTCGGTTGAAGAGTACAAACGTCACTATTGGTCAAGCCATGCCACTTAACAAAAACATGGATACCGATTTTGTATAACACCGTTTATCTCTTAACGAAATTAAAATCCTAGATAACCGCAATATATAACTTTTCATTGAAAAAATTGCCTCTAAAAATATTTTAGGTTAATGCCAGTTGTCTAAAGGTTGATGATACACCACTTCCCGTGAAAAAAAATTTCCTCCAAAATACCTCTCATGTCAGTTTGGTAATAGTGAAATCAATGTCGTATTTCTTATCAACCACAAAAAAATTGCACAGGCAGTGTCGGTTTGCAGTCAATAAATTGACGTCAAAGGCCATGTGCCATGTCCCTACAAAAATATAGTTCCCCCAAATTTCTATATGGTGTCGGTTTGACCAACAAAATCAACATCTAAGTCCTTAATGAGGTTGACTTTTTTGTTTGAATTTGGGCCTCTGTCATCAGTTTTTTTTTTTACAAAACCGACGTCTAAATCCTAACTCAATCGTCGATTTAACTCTCCATGACCAATGTCTAAGTTCTTACTGAGGTCGAGTTTTTTTATTTCGATAAGGACTTTTGTCATCGATTTTTGGGCAGAACTGATGTCTATGTCCTAACTTAGTTGTCAATTTTGTATGAATGATCGACAACTATGTCCTTCGTCGTCAGTTTTAGCAAACAAATGACGATTATGTCTAACTTATTAGTACTCACAAAGTAGACTTTTCTTCAAAGTATGTTTCATTATTCCTCTGATACCTAACTCTGGTGATTTTGTTGTTGTCATTGCTACACTAGTCATGTTGTTGTCTAGTCGTCGTCTCGCTCTCTGCCTCCGCCATCTGTTGCCACCGCTCTATCGTCGGAGTTGTCTAGTTGCTGCTTCTCCATCTGCCATCGGAGCTCTATACTTTTCTGCCGTTGGAGCTTAGAGCTAGGACGTCTGATGCTGCTTGGAGGCTTAGACGCTACCTCTTGGAGTGTAGACATCGCCACTCTCAACCTTTGTTTGAGCCCCATTTGTTCTCCATTCCCCTAGCCTAGGTAAGATATCTAAGTGACTAGGTGTGCTCTTCCATGCAGTTTAGTCAAATTTATTGCTTAGTGGTTGATTGTTACCTATTCCTAAAAATACATTGTACTTTCTTGAACCCTATTTTATTCTATTTCTAGTAATTTTCTTTATTTACTAAGGTTGCTTGCCTTGTTTGTGATAATTTGTTCTTATTAGAGTAAGTATCCCTTTTTTTAGTTGCTTAAGTTAGGTTTGTCAAGTTAATTGCTTACTTTACTTCTTGCTTATTTCTTTAGTTTGTTACTAGTTTATTTTAATTAATTAATCTTGCTTGCTTTATATCTTATTAATGATTGATTTAACTTAGTTCAATTGCTCTTCAAAATTGTGTATTTGATTAGTATTGATTAAGTAGGGTTAATGTTAGTTTGATTGTTATTTGCCTTCTGTGTTTTCTTGTCTTCCTTAGTGTAATCAAGCCATCCCAAGCAGACCCTAAAAACCCTAACTCCTTGCTCTAGAAACCTAAAGAATCAATCTCTAGTTGAGTGTTTCTCCCATTCCATGTGGATTAATCCCCATTCTTGCCACTTCTTGTTATACTACATCCCAAATATATGCATGAATGAACTAACCCAAATGGAAGAATGAATTAAATTAAATGTTGTTATATAAAACCTAGGATATGAATGATGAAACTAGGATCATAGGTATAGAAATGACAAAATACATGTATTTTGTTGACCTAGATCTCATTTAGGATGTAAGTGTATAATGTGGATTTAGTTATCAAGATGTTTCGTTAACACTTCTTTGTTTGTTCTCTAAGTATATATGTCAGTGGATATCTGCCCATCTACATCGGTGTACTTGGAGAACTGTAGGGAAATGTTGTCGAAATTTTCTTGAAAGCCAAATACACATTATACAATTAGTGAGATTAGGTGTTCAAGAATGGGGATGAAGGCTAAGAAGATACATGCATGCCTGAATGACTGTGTGTTATTTTAAAGGCACTATGTTGTTTTGAAAGATTGTCCAAAATGTGGGGCGTCAAGGTATAAAATGATGACTTTAGGAAGTCCAAAAATGGCTCTCCCGCCAAGATGATGTGGTATCTACCTATAATACCACAGTTTCAACACTTGTTTCCCAGTACCATAGATGTAGAGAATTTAAGGTGACATACAGAGGCAAAGAAAAATAATGATGGGATCCTACAACATGTATTTGATTCCTCACAATGGAGGAAAATTGATTTATTGTACCCTGAATTGGTGAAGAAGTCAGGAATCTAAGACTTAGACTTTGTACCGATGGGATGAAATCATACCACACATTGAGCAGCCAATATATCACTTTGACTTGTTATGGTTATTATATACAATCTTCCTCCCTAGTTGTGTATGAGAAAAAGTATGGCATGCTGTCATTGTTGATATCGAGCCCTAAACAAACTGGCAATTATATCAATGTTTATCTTGAACCTCTGATTGATGACTTAAAGAACTCTGAGGAGAAGGTGTGATGACCTATAATACTTAGCGTAGAGAGACGATTTGTTTACATACTATGTTGTTTTGCACTATTAATGACTTTCCCGCTTATGGGAATTTGTTTAGATACAACATAAAAGGATCAAAAGCATGCCATATACGTGAGGAGAATATTAATTCAATATGAAAATATATTGTGGAAAGACTATATGTCTTGGTCATCAATTGTTTCTTCCAAAAGTCCATCCTTGCCAAAGGTTGTGTTTTTCATTCAAGACTATAGTCTGTGAGCTTTGTCTACATACTTCAACTTTTGTCCCATTATGATTGTTCTCTTTTAGCGAGTTATATGTATAGTATTATGAGTATTGATTATATATTATCATCAATGGTAACAACACCAAGAAAGGAAGCACATGCAATTATTAATGATATTCTACAAGTTGGAGGCATTCAACTGACAATTAATTGAGTTGTTCTATTTTATTAGGTGTATGTAATTTTTTGTGAATCTATAATCTAACTACCTTATAAAAAGTAACATATGTGGTATGTGTGTGCTTTTTCCTTAATAGTTTATTTGACAAAAAAAATCAACAATGTTTGCTTTAAAAACCTTAGAGATATTTAGCTACTTAATTCTCAACAGCTTCCGTGTCTAATTGCACCATTTTAAGCCCTTCTTATATATTTTGTCATTATTATCAGATGATTGGTTGATTCTAGTTGTTTATTTGTTATGTAGAGAACTTTTTTTTGTATATGGAATGTCTTGCTTACCACCTTACATCTTTTTTGTTTCTTAATTTCCAACTTCTACTAGATTCGCTTAGCACAATTTGCTTTTTGTTTTTTCTATGTCAAAAATGTAATAGTTGAACCAATTGATTGGTTTTATAGTATTTTTTGTATGTGGTGTGTGTGCACTTTTAGTTCCAGTCATTCTTAAAGTGGAGTTCAATGTAGAACTAGTGTATATGTCAGTACAATTGTGGACTAGACCGGATCAATCTAACAAATTGACTTTGGTCAATTATATCATACATTTAAATTTAATAGTTGTATATTAGATTAATTAAATAATGTAATGCATGTTTAGCACGTATCTTCCACTAGTTTTACTGAAACAAGGTAGCTTCTTGAGAAAGGTTTTCCTTTACAACATATTTCTATATTTTTTATATAATATATATAATGACAATATAAGGAAAACTCAACGCCACATCATTGAATATTTATAAATAGAAATACATGTTGACTTATAGAGTATATACGAATGAATTAGATCATTTTTAAGAAGTCTAACTCTAATTCCATAATATTGTATATTTGTTCAAATTATAAGTTTATCATGTTGGTTATATGCCATGAGACCCTTCATGTGATGATGAATGTAATATGGATACATTGTTCGACTGTTAATAAACACAATTCCACTTATTATATAATTATTATTCTTGATTAATATTATAATAGTGTCCTAAGAATGTTTTTACTCAATGACATACAGTTTGGTTTGAGGACGGGAATATAAGATCAAATGTATACTCAAAAGTATTCAGTATTGTTATGTCCCTAGTCATTTATTATTGTGGATTTATAGGACGACAATTGTACATAAGACTAGTGTGTATGTTGAATGATGATTGTGTCTCTATAATCATAATATTGGATATCAATTCAGATACATGGGTACTTGTTAGATAATAAGTTGTAGTGGACATGCCCACTTTGAGAATGACACATGAAAGCCATGGCATGGAAGTCATAGTTATATCTCAAATGTGATAGTGGTGACTGTGATTTTTAGACTTGGTCGCTACAATAACCAAAATATAGTTATGTGTACTTTAACACTACCCAACATGACTGTGAATAAGGGTTGCCAATTGGTGCATTGTGACACTTTTAGATTTTTGTGAGTGATTGTAGAAAGAAATTTTTCTTTCATTGGAGTGATTTCATGTCCACTTGATAAGTGAGACTATGAAATGTATGGACATGCTCAAGTGAGTCAATATGTCATATTAGCTAATAAATAACTTAAGTCCAAAAGGGAAACATACACCATAAGGAAAAGGCCTTTAGCTAATAAATAAACATGTAGCCAAAACCACATATTTTGTTGCTAAAGACTTCATTCATATTTATCTTTCAATATAAAATTTGTAATGTGCGTGTTGCTAATTTGTTTGACTACATTTTTGTATACGAAACTTAATGATAAATTAGGTAAAATGCATGTGTAACCAGGAATGTAGCTAAATAATGCCTTACATATGTAAAAATATTATGAATGTAGCTAAATATGTTAGTATAGTTGCATGAGTAGTTAATGTGTAGAAAAAAATACCTTTACTAGAACTCTATGTGTAGCTAATGTTTAGCAAAAATGATATTTTCCATACATATATATGTAGTTAGATTATGCATCTAGCTACATACATAGAGAAATATACTACACATACATATGTAGTTAGATTATGCATATAACGAGTAGTCTGTCAGGTTACAAGATTTTGTAATATAATATCAATAGTGACTTAGATCATGTTATGGTTATAATGCAAATAATTACACTGTCATTTGTATTAAAATATTGAATTTACATGGAGAGAAAATATACCTCGACCCAATTACACAATGCACCTAGAAAATATATACATATTGACCCTTTGGTAAGAAGTTGAAATATTATTATCATAGCGCTAATAGGTATTATGCCCCTGTCACCTTGATGTAGATCCTCTTGTGTTCCAAAAAAATTGTATGCAAAGATTTTATCCATACTATTTTGATACAAACCCCCATGTCTTTTAGTGTTGTCATCATGACCTTGAATGCTTCATGTTTCAACATCTAAACATCAAAGGCTTTCACCTAATGTTGCACTACTTCTTCCACTTTCCATACTGGCTGCATCCATATCTCGAATAGTAGCTATAAAATGCAATGGTTTTCCCTAATGTTGCTCCTTCAAAACATAGTCAATATAAAAAATGATTTAATAGAAGCTCAAGAGAAAAAGGATCTTAAACAATCTCGACGAAAGACGTTCAATCTTGTAAACAAAAAGGAAAGTTATCTGCCATAAGGCTCCATATAGACATGCATAATTCTTTGTATCCATCACCGCCTCATATCATCATCTGCCTCTATTGAATAAGCCAACATGTAACTAGAAATGTCATAAATTAAACAAAGCAGTAGCTCAATCTGCAAGGCATCAATCAATTAAAAGGGGGAATTGTCATTTCACTTTATCATAGCATACACACCTCCCAACTTTCTTTATATTGTTCTCCATATTATCATAATACTTTAGAAAATATTCTATAAGGTAAGACAGTTTGGATCATTTTCCTCTATTGAATTATAATCATAACAACCACAACACAAATTCAAAAATCAACTTCTCAAGGTACTAAGAAAATATATCATAACCATTCAATAGCTTGGATCGGCCCACACACACCCTTGCACCAATGTGGCATCAAAAAAGCACAGCCTTGTCAAAATAGCATTTAAATAGGCGTTAGAAAGTAACATTAAGAAAACTAGTAGCTCCCAAAACATACATTCATGGACTAAAAAAATGGACACTCCATGTAATCATGATCCACACAAAGGTAACTTCAGAAAAGCCTTCCTCCTTGAACAGACTACCTTACATGTTTAGTTCAACCAAGCTAAGACTAAAGAACAAGGGAATGTGAGTCCTTTCCTCACTTTCACCTGTAACTAAAATCAACAACAAGATAGTGATCAACAACTTGTAGATTAGATCTACATTAGCAACCTACTAGCATCCATACATTAATAGGGTCTGAATACCCAACATCAAGGCAACAACATCCCAACAACAAATCCATTTATACTACAACCCCTTGAAGCATTGATCTCAACTCAAACCACAAACTCAGTATGCTCAATGCACTCCTCTGAAGCACATGATAGAGTTAAAAGTAGTGACACAATAATCTAGAAATGATATCAACATATCATATCAGGAATAGGCCCCTCAAAAGGATGAGTTGATAACTCAAAAGCATGATTTCTAGATTGACTTCCCCCATATCATGAATTATAACTATAAGTTGGTTTTCCTTGATGTTGTTCCTATCAAGCATATCAAAATAACAAATGCTTTAATAAAAATTCAAGAGAAAATAGATATGTAAACAAGCTCAAGGAAATCAAGCTCGCAAACAAAAGGAAAGGTATTTGTCATATGGCTTGACATATACTTACATAAATATTTTTAACCATCACTACCTCATATCATTATCTACCTATACTAAATAACCCCGCAAGTGACCATCAATAACATATACTAAACAAAGGTAGCAACTCAATCTTTAGGGTATCCATTGGTGAAAAGGAGAAAACTCTCACTTCACTTGTCAGATCATTTGCACCAAATAGCATTATTAATGTGCTCCACACTATCACAATACTTCAAAATCTTAAGTCAAGATAATCTAGATCACTTTCCTCTATAGAAAATAGTCATAACAACAACACAAGTTCAAAATCCAACTTCTCAATGAACTATGAAAATAGAGCATAACCATTCAACAACTTCAACTAGCCACTAAACACCCTTTCAACAATGTACCATGAACAAAAGCACAACCACATCAAAACAAAGATTCAAGAGGCATTTGAAAGTTATAGTAAGAAGTTCAACAACTCCCAAAACCTAGATTCATGAAGGAGAAAATGAAATTCTATGAAAAATTATAAGTCACACAAATGTATCTTCATAAGGGCCTTTCTCCTTGAATAAACTATCATACATCTTCAATTCAACCAAACAAAGACTATAGAACAAGGACATGATAAACCTTTCCATACTCTCACCACATACTTGATTTCATTGCAAGATCGTCAACAACATCTTGAAAATCAGATCTACACCAACCACCTACTGACATTCAGACATTGCTTGGGCTTGAATACCAAACTACAAGTTAACAATATCTAACAGAAAGTATGTGTCTACTACAACCCCTTCATGAATTGATCTCAACTTGAATCATAAACTTAGTATGCTCATCACACTCCCCAGAAGCACAAGAAAGAGTTAAAAGTAGTGCCAAAATTAACTAGCAATAACCATCAACAATTCATATCAAAAATAGATCCCTCCAAATAAGGATTTGATAAATCAAAACATGGTTTAATAACTAAAAATTATGATCTATACATTGATTGTCTCCATATCCCTAATAGAATTTGTAAGATTTAAATGTTTTTCCCTGATGTTGCTCCTCCAAAACATAGTCAATATAAAAAATGTTCTAATAGAAGAATAAGAGAAAAAAGATATGTGAAACAAGCTCGAAAAAAGGCATTCAAGCTTGCAACTAAAAAGGAAAGTTATTTGGCATAAGGATCCATATAGACATGCATAAATATTTGTAGGCATCACTATTTCATATCATCATTTCTCTACCAAATAACCCAACCGATGAGTAACAACAACATAAACTAAACAAAGGCACAACTCAAGATTTAGGGTATCCATTAGTGAAAGGGGAAAAATAGTCACTTCACTTCATGAATGCATCTGCACCAACTAGCATTCTGCAATAGTTTTCCACACTATTACAATACTTCAAAATTATGAGGCAAGATGATTTGGATAATTTTTCCTCATAGAATGAAAGTCATAACAACAACACAAATTAAAAAGTCAAATTATCTAGGCACTATGTGTAACATCCCTGACCTGGGTTATGCTCTAACCCTAGATGTTTTGCTTAATAAAATTGATTAGATGCTTGTTCATATTTCTTGAAAAGTAATTAAGGCTCAAGAAGAACTTATATTTCAATTTTAGTCCTTTTTGAATAATGTTAAAACATTGTTTTATTTATTTTGGACTAAAGTACTAATAACCCAAGTTGAGGGGTTAACTTGCAAATTGTACATGATAAAATTTTCCTCAGATGTTGAAGCATCATAAGAATGAGAATTATGCAATGGTATAGTTTCCACAAGCTTGAGCACCAAGATAAAGCTTGTTGAGCAATCCTTGTAAATTTAAACCTAGTTTAGGTGTAATGTGCAATTTATCCAAAACCTAGGGTACAACATACAAAATACCACTTCTAGAGGGTCCCCCATGTTTCTTGGCATCAATTAGAGAAAATAAAATGGGAGGGGCGCCTCATTTTGAGTTTTTTTGGAGGAGAGAGAATCTTGGTATCAAAATAATCAAGATTTAAGAATAAAAGAAACGTTACTTAATTTAATGCAAAAAGATAAACATTAATTGAAGATCCCTTCAACCAAAAGTTGAGGGATGTGTTTGTAAAAGGATTGGACGTTCTTTGTGCCTTGTAAAGGCAATGAGAATATCAAAGGGAATGGATAACTCACTCCCATTATTAAAGGAAAAAGAAATATCCACTAAAGAGAGGATATTAATATAATATGTTTAAGGTGCTTAATTCCTTTTCTTTTAATCTTTGGATAATGAAGAAGTTTGGCAAGTGAGTAAAGGTGGCTTCGTGGCCAAATAATGGAGGGGAAGAGGTGGCACTAATTTTGGAAATTAAAGGAATTAATTCCATTTTCTCTTTCCTTGGAATTCCCTTATACATATCTCATTTCCTACCCACTTAAGGATCTTTTTCGGAATTCCTTTTCTCCTCTTGCTTGCAAACCGACCAAAGGATCTAGGAGCAAATGGATGACGACCCCCAACCTATTGGTAAGTTCTTGATATTCTTTCACCTCAATTTCATGGTGAAAATCATAAAACAATGCATAATTCTTCTCTATTTCACTCCCTCTTCAATCCTATCCAACCTTTTCATTCAAAAAGCTTGAGAACGGACCTTGGGCAGTTGCAAAAGCTTCATCCACCATTGGAGTCGTGGAGTTTGAAGCTTGGAATCAGATTCAAATGCGGGTTATATAATTTAAACCCTTAAACATTGATATTGCATTCGATTCTCCAATAATTGTTGATTATTTTCTTCTATTTGGAACTCTTTTGATTCATTGCTGCAATTTCCATGAAAATGACAATATTTCTTGGATGAACGAAGGAAGATGATGATGACATCATCTTGGACACTTTTCCACAAGAAAATTCTAAACTAAACGGTTTCAACTTAAGTGCTCAATCGGTTTTACAAACTGTTTGGGAGTAAACGGTTTCACAAACCGTTTGGAAGTAAACGGTTTCATCAAACCGTTTGGAAGTAAACGGTTTCAAACCGTTTGGGAGTGTTGACCATTTGGATATTTGATGGTAATGATGATGGTTAGTGACCCATTAAATATAATTGATTAGTTTTAAAGGGTTCATTAGTTGAAGGTCCATCAATCACCAAACCCTAATCGGGTTAAGTGTTGATTTCTTAATTGATTGACTTAGAACTTTGGGTTGATTGACCCAAATGGTTTCAAAACCGTTTGGGGATCACCCAATCGCTCTCCAGACCTTTTGGAGGTCAACCAAGACCGTTTGGAGGTCTAGGGTTAAGTAGGGTTAGGTATTTGAAGATCCAAAGATACCAAATTGTAATACAATCAATTGATGATTTGATAATTAATCCAATGACCTAAACCCTAATTAGACTTCACCAATTTTGATGATAATTGGGGAAAACAGTCTCAAGACCGTTTGGAGGTCATCCAAACGACCTCAAGACCGTTTGAGGTCAGGTCATGCCCAATTTGATTGGTGATCCAATGATTTTAAAGAAATTAGTTTCACAATATCTAATATTAAAGGTTCATCGATTTCAACCCTAATTCAATTGGGTTCAAACCCTAATTGGTGATCAATTGAAGATTGAATCAATTGAAGGGTGATTCATGAAGCTCACTTGAAGCATGGTGCCTAGGTTCAATTGATGAATAATTACATGGATTCAATTAATGAAGGAGTTAACCTAGGAAACCCAAAATCCATTAGAGAGGTTGAGACACTTTTTGGTCCATTTGTTTTGAGGAGGTTTGGACCAAACGGTCTCAAGACCGTTTGGGACCAAACGATCCCATACCGTTTGAGGCTCAAACGTTTTCAAATGCTTACTTTAGCAAACGTTTTCAAGTGATTCACTTTAGCAAACATTTTCAAGTGATTCACTTTAGCAAACGGTTTCAAGTGATTCACTTTAGCAAACAGTTTCAAGTGATTCACTTTAGCAAACGGTTTCAAGTGTTCACTTTAGCAAACGGTCTCAAATGTTCACTTTAGCAAACAGTTTCAAGTAACTACTTTGCTAAACGGTTTCAATTGTTAGACTTAGACCATTTGAAGGTTATCCATGCAAGACCGTTTGAGGTCTGATTTGGTCAAGACCGTTTCGGGTCTAAGTGACCAAGACCATTTGAAAGTAATTAACCCTAAAACTGCATGAACAATTAAAGTGTTTAAAGGTCAAATGTTTAATTTATTATTTATGATGCCATCCAAGGGTGATTATGGTAATTATACCCTTAATAAGATAGGGTGATTAATACCTTGTGAATGATTAATCTTTAATGATTAAGGAAGTAATAACATAATACATGGTGTCAATCTTTCAATCAAGTTGAGTGGACTTATCCCAATCAAGACTGATGTACATATAATTCTATAAAGGATGAGAGAGAGAGAATTTATTACATTAATGATAATCATGTGGAGGTTAAGTCTCAACACTTTCAACATATGTGAATGTGTAATTAGGGTATGATCCTTGATAAAGAGATCATGAACCCTAATTAGGAAGGTTAATGAGACCTAACCCTAGTTAAGGGCAATAATAAGTGAAATCCTAATCCATGATGACAGTAACCCTAGTTGAGGGCAATAAAAGATGAAACCCCAATCTATGGTAATGATACGACCCTAATGAAGGGTGATGACATGAGAAACCCTAATTCAGGGTATTTTGATAATAAACCCTGATTGAATGTGAATAGTAAACCCTAAGTAAGGATGATGTTATGAGAAACCCTAATCAACGGTGAAATCATGTGAAACCCTAAAGCAAGGGTGATGTCATATGAAACTCTAGATAAGGTTAAAAATGAAATCCTAATGCAAGGATGAGATGTGAAACCTGATTCAAGGTGATACTATATACTGGTATGTAATTCTTTAAAGTGAAATCCTATACTGATATAGGATAAAGATGTGTGGAACCCTAATCTTGGGTTGTTTTGTATGAAACCCTAACTTTGCGCAATATGATTATAATCATAACCCAAATCTGGGTAATGAGATTAAGTATTCCTATTTGATATAAATTGGGAAATCTTAGCTCCAATAAGGAAATAGTGATGATGTTCTTACATACATAGTGCTGATTGGTAATTGATATAATTGTTATCATGTGCACTATTATGCAGGTTTCATGTGATGGTGAACATAGCCAGGTAAGAGCTATGATTCTTTAATACTGAATTTGCTTTATGGGTCTTTTGAGCCATAACATGTTGCGTTGCCTAGTGAAAGATAACAAGAGATATTATTGTGCTTTAAGAGCCATATGAGATACCTGCACTGCAATTATTATGTTTATATTGATCAGTTAACCTGAAGGCATAAAAGTTTCCTGATAAATTGGTACCAAGTGTTTGAGGACTTGAGGGTTTGAATACCCATGTTTTATAATCATGATGATGAGACGACAAGGGATGAGATTACCCTAATGTGATAAGGGATTGAGATCCCAATGTTTAGCAAAGCTTTGAAAAGAACTTGATAGAAACAATATTCCTTCTTTGTGACAAATGTTAAAATGTTTTATTATTGAAAACATGCTTGATGCTAAAAGAATATTGTAATGTACTTAAATAATCAAGTGAAACAGTATCATGTAGAGCCCTGACCATAGATCCATCATCGTCAGTAGTTAGGTGATGGTGAAACAAGTTTTCCTAAGGGAACTTCTAGAGGGCATACTTTTGAGTATGTGGGGGTTATGGGCGTGAATATCATTACACCCTAATGGAGGAATTGATGTGAGATAAACATTAAATCTCTCAATCCTTCATTATATGTGACGGGATGGATGTATCACTAATCTCCTGAATGTCAGGATGGATGTACCATTAATTTCCCAATGATCTTAATGCCAGATCGATGTGAGATAAATATAATATCTCTCGATTGTGAAGAGAGTACAACATGCCACTGTAACTCTAATAGCGAAGTTGCCAGTATACCGTGGAAAGCTATTTAGCAGAGACACAAGATGTCCTATAGTTGGTCCTCACACTGACTGAGGAAGATGAGGTCATGGAAATTCGGCTCTTCTATTGATCTATGTATGGTACCGATTTTGATTTTGCAATGGTCGGTTGGAGTATGAGCGGTATACCTCATCTCCTTAGGGCATTAAGTATGTTTGCAAAATGTAATCAGCCGTGTAGCATAATTGCTTAGGCCTAAAATACGAGAATCAGTGGTTGATGATACATTGCTTAGTATGTCTTAGTTAGCTAAATGCTATACATGTTCTTTATACTCCTTATTAAATGAGTGACATATTGCTCTATCTAGATATAGCTGAAATGACTTGAATAGAGAATACTGCTCTAAATTGTTTAGTCCATAATTTAGCTGTTGTTGAATACTTATGATTCTTCTGCTAAGTTTTATTCTATTATTTGTAATAATAATATTTCTGGCGGAGAGTTATATCTCTTGCTCGGAGAAATTTTCAATTGTCTCACCCCGGTGGGATTCAACATTTTAGGTAGACGCAGAAGAGGCAGGAACCCTACAACAAGGGAAGAACAACATCAATAGTAAAACCAAGGACAACAATGAATTCTCAGGTGGAGACACTGGTTGTCATGTCATGTATATAGAAAGTCCTATGTGTCATCTCTGTACTCTCAGGTTCTAGGAGTCAGTAGTTAGTTTTATATCGATCTGAGATTTTGGTTTGATGCCTCGAGATTTTTGTATTGTCTTGTATAGTCTAACAGGGCAGCTGATGTTTGTAATTCTAGAGAAGGAAGAGTACAAGAGATGTACTAGTAAACCAACATGTATTTGAAATACTTTGGTTCTTATATGAAAGAGTTAATCATCTTATGGATCTATTTGTAAAAAGTTTTAATTTTTAGTGATTTTCAGTAATTCTGCTGCTAACGATACGCTTCTGCTTTAGTTAATCATGTTTTAAAAGTTGGATGTCACAATTTAGTGGTATCAGAGCTCTAGGTTCACTGAGTCTACAGAGACATAGGATTAAGGTTGTTGAGTCTGTTCTAGTGTCTTCTAGTTTATCTGATAGTGTCTTCTGCTCATATAAGAGGAGAAGAAAAACTAAAGATGTCTGGGTCACACGACGAACATGCTGCCGAGAGCAGCATTGCTGCACCAGGAGGAGGTGCAAGAGATTATGATAGGGAGGAGCCCGTACCTAAACAACCCCAGTTCAATCAAGCAGATATGGGGAACCCAACCTTCCCAGCTATATTTGGACAGTTTATAGCAGCAATGACCCATATGACAGATAGGATGCCATTACTTGCACCTAGGGGCTAGGGCGCCTACCCGCCATGAAGGACAAGGAGCCGGCAAGACCTTTGAATGACTTCGTCGGGTTGGAGGCACAGAATATGCTGGTACAGCTGACCCAACATATGCAAATATGTGGCTGACTGAGCTGGAGAAGGCCTTTAGAATCCTTAACGTCCCAGAAGCTGAGAAGGTTATACATGCAATGTATCTTCTTAAGGGGAGTGCTGGTCACTGGTGGACCATAGAGGAGGGAAAAAGGCAAGGTGTGGAGATCTGATGGGAAATATTTCGATGAGAATTCGTCAATAGGTACTTTCCTAAGACGTTCCTAGATGAGAAGATCTCTCAATTTGAGAGATTAAGTGTGACGTCCCCGGATTTTCTAAAACTTAATCTATTGTGTGAGTGTCCAAATTGAAACCCTCACCTCAGCGAGAATCCCAATTTATACACCCCACACCAGGTTAAGAAGAAGAAAATCAAGGGAGTTAGAAGGAACACAATCAGTAGCACATGTACATGAACAATAATAAAACCATACACACATGTTCACCATTCAACATATAATTACAACATGAATTGTTTCAACATTTGATATTACATATTGAACAACAAACTATACATATACATGTACTACCACTAAACTACATGATCTTAAGACAACAGGTCCACCTGTACATCAGCTCGCCACACAACTCTCAACTATCCTGGATCTTCAAGAGCATAACCACAACCTAAACAAAATATTACATGCGGTACACGTCAGCACAATATTCAAGAATATTGTACTGAGTACGCCTACATGTATTTAATATACCTCTCATCATATCTTGGCAATAATATAAAACTAATACTTGGCAGTTATAAGAAAATATAAGAAAAACATACTTGAACAAGAATGTTTATTAACAAAAGAGAACACATGTCTTTTAGGCATATTTTCCATTATATCATCCATGCATTTACTACCTGAGAGTTGAATGCATTAGGGCCTTTATGATCTACTACCAAAGAGTTGGATCACTTCCGAGTACTTTACTACCAAAGAGTTGAAGTACTTCTTTTCCAACACTTTACTACCAAAGAGTTGAAGTGCTTGGATATAATGGAAAAGATATATTACGTGTCATGTGTTCATAGCAATAAGTATGGAAAATCAAGCAACATATCATACAAGAACAATCATTTCATCCAATACCATATGCTAACTATTTTACTATGCAAATAACACAAGCATATTGTACAATAAACCAAGTAAGAGGTAATGGCGTACCTTGACCAAGAGATCAACTTAAACATCATATTCCTCATGCCAACTATAACTTTTTCAAACCTGATTAAGACAAGACCATGTACTATCATCAGATTCTCATCTTCTTACATCTCATCTTGACCCTATTTATATCCATTTTAGGGTTTACCTTATCTCATTATGATATTCTCATGATTACTTGTATTCTTGTCTTAGAATTATCTTACTAATGTCATATTCCAGATTATAGTTCATTAACTGGACATACTCCTGTGTCACATTATTATGTGAACATATTTAACATTATGTCACTTTTATTAACCATATCAGGGTTACATCACATGTATTAAGGATTCTCTTCATATAACACAAATTTCATGTATATAACTGATCTCAGTTTTATATATTATCTTCCAATTACAGATATGAGGGTTTTCTGTAAATCTCATCATTTATTGAGCCTGGATGTATTAATTGCATCATCTTTAGTGTTATTAGCCTTAATTAGACATATTAATCAAATTACATAATTTCGTACATCAACATGACCATATCTGACATCATATCCATTATAAACATGATTATAGACTTACTGATATTTTTCCATAATTTTAGGTCGTTGTTTGATATTTATTACCTATCATTAAGCATTTCACAACTAATAAGATATCACTGATATTCATGCATTAAAAGCCTGATATTATCATTCAAATGTGTTCTACTCATTTTTGTGAGAATTTCGGTACCTTATTTGTATTTTTCTGATAATCGTACTATTTTCTATGAATTATATACGAACTGAGAATTTTAGGGATTTTACCTTTTTCGGGCCAATCGCGGGCCGCCACGTGGCTCTAGGGCTGCACAGCTCCTTTGCTTGCTTTGTTGGGGCAGTTCGCATTTGGTCTAGTCTGGTTCAAGGCTGCAGACCCGGTTCAGGTGGGTTGAATGGGAGTCGGACCGGTCCGCTTTCCCCTCTCTTTCATGATCTCGCCTGATGCACGACTCTATTGCGTGAATCTGGGACAGAGCCACCGCCGTGGGCTTGTCTCCGACGAGCGATCAAGACCACCGAGTCCTCCCCCGACCTTGTGCCTGCCAGTTCTCCAGCGCACGAGACCTCCATCGCGGCTACCTGCTTCTCCGTCAAGCAGTGCCACAGTGCAGGGAACCGATGAGGGATCGGCATCCCTCCTCCTTACCGCAGCTTCGGACGCCTGCTGCGTCTCTACATAGCCGCCGTTACACTTCTGGGATCGGCGGTTTGTTGCTCTTCACAGGGATCTTGGCTCTCTCTCTTGTTCTTGCGAGTCTTGTTGGTGCCCGCCTCGCGTGTGCCGCCGTCGCGACTCATGGCGTCGCTACGTTGTTGCGATCCCACGCTGCCGCCGCAAGGCTTGGCCTCGCCCCTTCATCCTAACTTTGTCACCTACGTGACCTTCTATGAGACTTGACCAAGGAGTCGCCGTACCACGGCATATAACTCAAACGAGATGAAGCAGCGGCTCCAAAACTCATCGTCCGCGAGCATCGTCGCCATGGTGACGAGAACTCATTCTCAGCACTTGTGTTGTCGCACCACTTCATCTAAGGGATGCGAGAGCCGCCAGGCTTCTGCTGCAGAAAAAAGGCCAGGTCAACCGCTAACCCCCACTTCCTCTTCCTGAGGTCTCCATCATCCAATCTTCCAATCACCATAGTATTAGATAGAGGTACCCAGTTCACGAGTCGTTTTTGGGAACGACTGCACAAAGGTTTAGGCACCCAGTTGAGGTTTAGTACCGCCTTTCACCCTCAGACCGATGGACAATCGGAAAGGACTATACAAACATTGGAGGACTTGTTGAGAGCATGCGTTCTTCAGCTTTCTGGGAGTTGGGATATGCACCTAAGCTTGATAGAGTTTGCTTATAACAATAGCTATCAACATAGCATTAACATGGCACCTTATGAAGCTTTGTATGGTAGACATTGTAGATCACCGGTATGTCGGTATGAAACCGGTGAATATCATCTGTTAGGTCATGATCTTGTACAGCAGACTACAGAGAAGATCAAAGTAATTCAACAATAGATTAAGACTGCACAAGATAGGCAGAAGCCGTATGTCGATAAACGTCATAGACCCTTAGAGTTCCAGGTTGGAGACAGGGTGTACCTCAAGGTCTCGCCTTGGAAAGGAGTTCTTCATTTTGGAAGGAAAGGGAAGTTAGCTCCTATATTTATGGGGCCTTATCCAATCATTGAACGGGTTGGAAAGGTAGCCTAGAGTTATAGAAGTTACACCTTGTGTTTCATATTTCTATGCTAAGGAAATGTCACCCTGATACCGAGTCAGTTCTACAACCTATGGAGGTAGAATTGAATGATGACATAACTTATGAGGAAGGACCAGTGTCGATCCTTGATAATAGAATTAAAAAGCTAAAGAAGAAAGATATAAGTCTTGTGAAAGTCCTCTGGAATCATCGTGGAGTCGAAGAAGCCACTTGGGAACTAGAGGGAGAAATGAGAAGGAAGTACCCTGCTCTTTTCTCTTAATATGTTTTATCGATTTCGGGGATGAAATCCTTGTAAGGGGTGGATAATTTGTAACATCCCTGACCTGGGTTATAAGTTAACCCTAGGTGTTTTGCCTAAACTATGTAATTAAACGTTTGTGATTATTCCTTGGCATGTAATTAAATTCCTGAGGAACATACATTTCCATTTCTGTCCTTTTTAAACAATGTTCTAGTATTGTTTTGTAATGCAGGGACCTATGTGCAAATTACCCAGTTGGATGGGGGGTTAACTTGCAATTTTCACATGTTGAGATGTTCCTCTGATTATATGACATCATATGGGTGAATATGATGAGGCATGATGGATTCTCCAAGCTTGGGCATCAAGATGCAGCTTGTGGAGCAATCTTTGTGCTTGAAACCCTAATTTTGGAGTAAAGTGCAATTTACCCAAAATGTGGGGTGAAACTTGTAAAATACACCTTCTAGAGTATATTTTGTGACCCTTGACATCATTTAGAGTATAAATGATGAAGTGGGGCGCTTCAATTAAATAATTAGATAAGAAGAATAACCTTTGTAATAAAATCACCAAGTTATAGGTAAGGGAACCCTTATATTTGTGCACCTTAGTGATAAGATAACTTTCTTTGCCTTTAGTTCTTAGTTCCAAATAGAGTTTTACCTAATATATGAGGAGGAGGGACGCGCAAAGAAGAAAGGAGGCACCTAGATGAGACATGGAGTAATTAGAGGCCCTTATGGTGGAATCTAACCCAAGCTATATAAGCTCCTTCTTTGCAAACCAAGTAAACGCATTTCCTTCACTTCTTCACTTGTCACCTTGTTTGGACCGCCCAAGGCAGAGCTCTGGAGCTAGAGAAGACGACCAACTTGTTCTAAGGTAAGAAGAGACAATCTCCTAGCTCAGATTCATGGAGAAAGTTGGTTTATAAGGTTGGTTTTATGGTTAACTCACTTAGGTTTCTTGTTCTAGCCGACCTTCCCCAACCTTTTCTTGGAGAATCACCCTTGGCCGACCTGTGGAGCTCAAGACGCCATTAGAAGCTTGAAAACTTGGGAGCTTGGAGCTCTAGGGACGACCTTTGAGGCGGGTTTTATACCTCTAAACCTCTTGTTTTCTTATACATATACTTGTTCTTGCATGTAGTAGTTAGTCCTTCTTCTTCCCCATCTTTCCTTGCCTTCTTGCAAACAAATCCATGAAGTAACCTACCTGTTTTGAGGTTGAAGATGATGGGTGTGAGTTCCTAGGTATCTTTACGAAATGACCTTGGACCCTTTGGTCTAAACGGTTTGCAAATCGTTTGAGACCGTTTAGAATCAAACGGTCCCAAGACCGTTTGGGAAGTTTGACCAAGGGAAGACCGTTTAGAGGTCTGTTGTACACATATTGAATTAAACATCTACAAAGAATTGTAACCTAATTGCAAACCAATCATAAGTTGAAGGCACCTCAACCCTCTAAACCCTAATCGGGTGAAATTGCTGATTTCATTGACCAATTTTGGTGAACTTTGGGTTGAAGGGCCCAAACGGTCTCAAGACCATTTGGGGGTTCACTCAAACGGTCTCAATACCGTTTGGTGACTACCCAAGACTGTTTGGAGGTCTAGGGTTAAGATAATTTGATCAATTGAAGGTCTAATCACAATAGGTTGAAGAATTGATTAAAAGTGCTGATTTTAGACCTAATTTGGGTTCAACCCTCATCAACTTGGCTTAGATTTTGATCAAACTTTGGGCAAACGGTCACAAGACCGTTTGGAGGATGTCCAAACGATCTCAAGACCGTTTGGGCCAAGTTTGGGCCCAATTGAGTGCCAATTGATAGGTTCAACTTCAATTAGATTCATGATTATCAATGTTGATGGTTAATTGATTACAAACCCTAATTCAATCGGCTTCAACCCTAATTGGATAGCAATTAAGGGTCAATTGAGTGTCCAATTGGTTAAGGATAACCATAATTAACTCAATTGATAAGTGTTTAGCAAGGATGTGGCCAATTGAAGGCTTCAACATGGAAAACCCTAATCGATTACAACCTTGGAATCACCTTTGAGGTCCATGCGGTTTTGAGCCCATTTGGACTAAACGGTCTCAAGACCGTTTGAATCCAAATGGTCTCAAGACCGTTTGGGACCAAACGGTCTCAAGACCGTTTGGGCTCAAACGATCTCAAGGTCCTTTGGTCCAATCGATCTCAAGGTCGTTTCAACTCATGCGGGTTCAAGGTCGTTTCATCCAAACGGTTTCAAAGTCAACACTCTCAAACGGTCAACACACTTAAACGATCTCAAGACCGTTTAAGGGCAAACAATCTTGAGTGTTATGCGGTCTTGAGGTCAACCTAACCAAACGGTCTTAGGACCGTTTGGAGGTTGAAGTGTGTAATCGTTTGGGGATCTTTAGGGCCGTGTTTGCTTAGTAGTTTGAGGGCTTAATTGGTCCAATGGTGAACTAATCCAAACCCTAATGGTACCCTAAGACATGAAGGGGTTGAGTGAATAATAGCTTGAACCATGTTGGGGATCAATGGTGTACATTACCAATGTGCCCTTGAAGGGTTCAAGTAGATGACACCTTTGTTTAATCAAAACCCTAATGACTCGATAGTGGTGAATTAGCTTATGTTAATCAAAAGTGACTTGACCTAACCCAAGCTATAGTGATGTAATCACCACCTATTAGTATGAGGAGAGAGAAGGTCCCATTTATGGTTGAAATTCAAGTAAGGTACCTTCAACATATATGAATGTGCATGATTAGAGTATGATCCACCTATGTGAGATCACGAAAACCCTAATTATGATAATTGATGAATCTTAACCTAACTTGAAGGCATCTAAGATGATAATTTCATACATGGTGATGCCATGAACTCAAAATCACTATGAAGTGAATAAGTAAACCCTAATTCTAAGGCAGTAACATGAAATGTGAATAGTAAACCCTAATTGATGCTAATGAAGGAGCCTAGCCTTAGTAAAGGCATAAAGGAACAACCCTCGGAATAGAATGTTATTACTGTCTTATAAACTACTGATCTGAAAATGAATTGTATTATTATCAAGTTGAATTGACTGTGCATGTTCTTATGAGAGATTAATCATAACCAGGTAAGGGTTATGATAAAGTATTCATGGAAAGTATGTTGTAGACTTTATGAATAATGATACATGCTATGTTGCTTATGATCAAGTGACAACATATAAATATGATGGGCTGTAAGAGCCAAGAGTAACATCAAGGTCATGCTGGTTAGATGACTTGTGATGAATTAACATCCTTTTGATAACTGATGAGAGTTAAACTTGATACATTTAGTATTCTTCTGTTATAGCAATGATTTTATACTTAAATGTTTGGAAACATGTTTGATGCTAAAAGAATATTGAAATGCACCTAAGTAACCAAGTATAATCATATCATGTAGAGCCCTGATCATAGATCCATCATTGTCAGATGTTAAATGATGGTGAAACAGGTTTTCTCAAGGGAACTCCTGGAGCACATACTTTTGAGTATGTGGGGGAATATGGACGTGAATATCCTTACGTCCTAGTGTAGGAGTTGATGTAGATGTATCTTAATCTATCAACCCTGCACTATGTGTTTATGCCGGGATGATGTACCACTAATCACCCGAGGAATCTTTTATGCCACATCGATGAGAGATAAACATGAGATCTTTCGATGGTGAAGAGAGTACAGAATGCCACTGTGACTCTAATAGCGAAGTACCAGAATACCCTGGTGAGCTATAGTAGCAGAGACACTAGATGTCCTGCATGTTGATCCTCATTCTGACTGAGGAAGTTGAGGTCATAAGAATCCAACTCTTTTGATGACCTAGTATGATACCGATGCGACTTACTAGTGATCGGTTGGAGTATGAGCGGTATACCTCATCTCCGCAGGGCATAATGATATTTGTAAAACGTAATCAGGCGCATAGTATATCTGCTAGGGTTGAACTACGAGACACAATGAATGATGTTACATTGCTCATTTTAGTATACCTGTTCTTCTTGTCTTTAAATAAAGATGCTTTACATATTACCCAATCTGTTGTTGAGTAACTTAGATTACTTACTCATGTTTTACTTATATGCTATAACAAAGCTTCTGGCGGAGATTTATAACTCTCGCTGGGACAATTATTTGAAATTGTCTCACCCCGTAGATTTAAATCTTTTAGGTGGTCGTCGGGGGCGAAGGAACCAGTCTACAGGAGAGCAGTACTAGGAGCAACAACACCAGAGACAGCAATGAGTCTCAGGTGGAGATCCTGGTTGTCCAGTCCTTTAGTTGGATAGTCTTATGTCGTCTATGTACTCTCAGGTCCTTGGAGTTTGTTGATATGAGATTTTGATATTTAAATCTTGATATTTTGTATCTTGTTGTATATAATCACTCAAGGAGTGATTTAACAGAGATGTAAACTGTTTATCTTGCTTTTATGAAAGAAGTTTCGTGTTTTCAAGATCATGTCTCGAAAAGTTTTAATTTTTCGTGATTTTTCGTATTTCGCCGCTAATCGAATGCTTCCGCTGAGTTTATATCGTGCTTTGGAGATCGGAGCCCACAATTAAGTGGTATCAGAGCCCTAGGTTCGCTGAGTCTACAGAGACATAGGACTTAGAAAGTCGAGTCTATTCTTAGTGTTCCTTTCTTATCTAATAGAGTCTTCTGCTCCTCAAGAGAAGAAGATAATTAAGGATGTCTAAGCCACATGCAGAGTACGAGGCCAAGAGTAGTGTAGCTGCACCCCGGAATGGTGCAAGAAACCCAGAAGTGGAGCAGCCTGTACCTGAGCCACCTGTACAACCACCACATTTTGACCCAGCTGATATGGCAAACCCAACTGTTCAAGCTATGTTCGGGCAGTTTATGGCTGCCATGACACGCATCACCGACAGGATGCCCATGCCTGCACCTATGGCACCTGCCCAACACGAAGGATAAAGTATCGCCAAGACGTTCGAGCGACTTTGTAGAGTCGGGGCGACTGAATACTTTGGGATAGCTGACCCCGCAGATGCAAATCTGTGGTTAACTGAGTTGGAGAAAGCCTTCAGAATCTTGAACATCCCCGAAGCTGAGAAGGTTAGACATGCTGTCTATCTTCTCAAAGGAAGTGTTGGTCACTGGTGGAACATGGAAGAGCAGAAGAGGCTTGGAGTAGAGATCTTGTGGGAAGACTTCCGTCGGGAGTTTGTCAATAGATACTTCCTAAAGACATTCCTGGACGAGAAAATCTCTCAGTTCGAGAGATTAAGGCAAGGCATGATGAACATTAGCGAGTACGAAGCTAAGTTCATGGAGTTGTTGCAGTTCTGTCCGCACATGGCCGCCACAAAAGAAGAAAGGATCAGGAGGTTTGAGAAGGGTTTGAACGCCGACTTGTCTACTCCTGTGTCTGCCCTAGAGAATCGGGAGAGGTTCGCTACCTTCGTCGAGTTAGTCCGAAGGATAGAGAGTTCCATAGTCGAGAAGAGGCAAACCCATAAGAGATATCCGCAGATCCAGGGTTCTTCATCTAGAGACTTTAAGAAGCCTAGATTCTCTGCACCTACCCCTCCACCACCCAGATCTAGTTCTTAGACTCAGTGGAAACCAAGTAGAGGTAGAGGACAGAGCCAACCGTCACAAGAGACTCACAGTTCAACATTGATGTCAGTCACAGGGCCACCTAGACCACAACAAGACAGAAGCTGCTACAACTGTGGGAAAGTAGGGCATCTGATAAGGACTGCAGGTCTAGGCCTGTCAGTGTGACACAACCTCAAAGACAGAGTCAACAGGGATCCCAGAGAAGGTAGTTCCAAGGAGCAGCTAGAGGACGTGGACAAGCGTCCCAAGCTGGATCACCATCACCGACTCAACCTCAGGCGACAACAAGGTTCTATGCTATGAACCCACCAGATGCAGTGATCAACCCATGAGTTGTGGTAGGTCAGATGGAGTTGTCATATTCTGATATGTCTAAATCCTGTGTTGTATCTGTTTTGATTGATCTGGGTGCTACCCACTCCTTTATCACTCGAAGAGTGATTCGTGACTACAATATGACAGTTAGTCATAGGGCATGTAGCTTGTTGCTTGAGACTCTGTTGAGTGGGTCTGCTGTGTTGCAGGAGGTATGCTCTCCCTGCATCCTCTTCTTTTCTAATCATCGCATTCAAGTGGACCTTATACCACTTGATATGCAAGGATTTGATATAATCCTTGGGATGGATACCTTGGAAAGGTATAGAGTTGTCTTGGATTGTGAATCCAAGCAGGCTGTGTTTGCTGATGATAGCAACACATGGATCTTTCAAGGAGAGAGAAAGATTCTACCTACCTATCTAGTGTCAGCTATGGTTGCTGAGAAGCTGATGAGGCAAGGATGTTATGCATTCTTAGCCCATGTGGTAGATACTACCATGGAGAGTCCCAACCTTGCTGAAGTTCCTGTTGTCAGGGAATTCGAAGATGTATTTCCTGAAGAACTTCCAGGTATACCACCGCCTCGGGAAATTGATTTTGAAATCAATTTGATTCCTGATACACAACCCATAGACCATACACCATATGATGGCGCCTTCTGAGATGGCAGAACTCAAGAAACAGCTTTAGGAGTTGCTTGAGAAGGGTTTCATCCGACCGAGCACTTCACCTTGGGGTGCACCGGTCTTGTTTGTTAAAAAGAAAGACAGATCAATGCAGTTGTGCATTGATTACAGACAACTCAATAAAGTAACAATAAAGAATAAGTACCCTCTGTCGAGGATTGATGATCTCTTTGACCAGTTGCGTGGCGCAACCATCTTCTCGAAGATAGACTTGAGGTCTGGATATCATCAACTTTGTATTAAGGACAATGACATACCCAAGTCTGCCTTTAGAACAAGGTATGGTCACTATGAGTTCACAGTTATGTCTTTTGGACTAACTAATGCACCAGCTGCATTCATGGAACTCATGAATAGAATCTTTCGACCTTTCCTCAATCAGTGTGTTGTTGTCTTCATAGATGACATTCTGATCTATAGTAGAGATGCTCAACAGCATGAACAACATCTTCGCCAAGCTTTGACCCTTCTAAGAGAACATAATCTATATGCTAAGTTCAACAAGTGTGAGTTTTGGTTGTCGGAGGTGTCTTTTCTTGGACATGTAATATCTGCCTCAGGTATTCGTGTTGACCCTAAAAAGGTAGAATCTGTTTTACAGTGGGAGCAACTGAAGACACCGACGGAGGTCCGTAGTTTCTTAGGGTTGGCTGGCTACTACCGGAGGTTCATTCAAAAACTTCAGTTCTATAGCCCTACCCTTGACCAAGTTGACCCGAAAAGATGTTCCTTTTGTTTGGAGTGATAAGTGCCAGCAGTCTTTTCAGTTGTTGAAGGAGAGGTTGACAAGTGCACCTGTACTGGTGCTACCTGAGCAGGGCAAGGGATACGTAGTTTTCTTTGATGCCTCTAAGAATGGACTCGGATGCGTGTTGATGCAGGGTAAACAAGTGATTTCTTTTGCTTCCCGACAGCTCAAGAAACACGAGGAGAATTATCCAACAAATGATCTGGAGCTAGCTGTCGTGGTTCATGCCTTGAAGATCTGGAGACATTATCTCTACGAAGAGACATTCCAGATTTTCACTAATCACAAGAACCTTAAGTATATCTTCTCTCCACATGAGCTTAACATGAGGCAACGTCGCTGGATGGAGTTAATCAAGGACTACGATTGTACAATCAATTACCATCCAGGGAAGGCCAATGTAGTTGCAGATGCTCTGAGTAGGAAATCAGCAACACCATCTTCTGGCAGGGCACAACTAAAATCTTTAGTATGCCCTAAGAGAGATATGCTTATCTCCTTAAGGCAAGACAATGTACAATTGAAGGTGTCATTGTTAGCCAGGTTGTTGGCTGAGATAAACATTAAACCTACCCTCAAAGAGCATATTAGAGAGGCACAACAAGTTGATGCTGCAGTTCAGCAGATCAGATCGGAGTATGGTAATGAGAAGCGAGATGGTTTCCATGATTCCGATGATCAGGTGGCATGTTATCATGGTAGGATGATAGTACCGGATGTGGATAACTTGAGGAAGTTAGTTCTGGAGGAAGCTCATTCTTCGATGTATGCCATGCATCCAGGAAGCACCAAGATGTATCGAAACTTAAAAGATATGTATTGGTGGCCTGGGATGAAGAAGGATGTTGTTGAGTTTGTTCTGAGGTGTCCTGTGTGTCAGCAAGTTAAGGCTGAGCACCAGAAGCCTGCTGGAACAATGCAACCTTTACCCATACCACAGTGCAAGTGGGACCATGTGACCATGGACTTTGTTTTTGGCCTACCTAGGAAAAGCAAAGGACATGATTCCATCTGGGTAATTGTTGATAGGTTGACAAAGACAACACATTTCTTACCTGTCAAAACAACCTATTCTGTTGAGAAGTTGGCACAGTTGTATGTCCAGGAGATAGTATGTCTACATGGAGTTCCAGTCACCATAGTATCAGATAGAGGTCCCCAGTTCACGAGTCGTTTTTGGGAACGACTGCACAAAGCTTTAGGCACCCAGTTGAGGTTTAGTACCGCCTTTCACCCTCAGACTGATGGACGATCAGAAAGGACTATCAGACTTTGGAGGACTTGTTTAGATCATGCGTTCTTTAATTTTCTAGGAGTTGGGATATGCACCTAAGCTTTATAGAGTTTGCTTATAACAATAGCTATCAACATAGCATTGACATGGCACCTTATGAAGCTTTGTATGTCAGACGTTGTAGATCACCGGTATGTTGGTACGAAACCGGTGAATATCAGCTGTTAGGTCCTGATCTTGTGCAGTAGACTACAGAGAAGATCAAAGTAATTCAACAACAGATTAAGACTGCAAATGATAGGCAGAAGCCGTATGCCGATAAATGTCGTAGACCCTTAGAGTTCCAGGTTGGAGACAAGGTGTAGCTCAAGGTCTCGCCTTGGAAAGGAGTTCTTCATTTTGGAAGGAAAGGGAAGTTAGCTCCTAGGTTTATGGGGCCTTATCCAATCATTGAACGGGTTGGAAAGGTAGCCTATAAACTAGAGTTGCCACCAGAGTTACAGAAGTTACACCCTGTGTTTCACATTTCTATGCTTAGGAAATGTCACCATGATACCGAGTCAGTTCTACAACCTATGGCGGTAGAATTGAATGATGACATAACTTATGAGGAAGGACCAATGTCGATCCTTGATAACATAATTAAAAAGCTAAAGAAGAAAGATATAAGTCTTGTGAAAGTCCTCTGGAATCATCGTGGAGTCGAAGAAGCCACTTGGGAACTAGAGGGAGAAATGAGAAGGAAGTACCCTACTCTTTTCTCTTAATATTTTTTATCGATTTCGGGGACGAAATCCTTGTAAGGGGTGGATAATTTGTAACATCCCTGACCTGGGTTATAAGTTAACCCTAGGTTTTTTGCCTAAACTATGTAATTAAAAGTTTGTGATTATCCCCTGGCATGTAATTAAGTTCCTGAGGAACATACATTTCCATTTCTGTCCTTTTAAACAATGTTCTAGTATTGTTTTGTAAATGCAGGGACCTATGTGCAAATTACCCAGTTAGGGGGGGGGGGGTTAACTTGCAATTTTAATATGTTGAGATGTTCCTCTGCTGATATGACATCATATGGGTGAATATGATGAGGCATGATGGATTCTCCAAGCTTGGGCATCAAGATGCAGCTTGTGGAACAATCTTTGTGCTTGAAACCCTAATTTTGGAGTAAAGTGCAATTTACCCAAAATGTGGGGTGAAACTTGTAAAATACACCTTCTAGAGTATCTTTTGTGACCCTTGACATCATTTAGAGTATAAATGATGAAGGGGGGCACTTCAATTAAATAATCAGATAAGAAGAATAACCTTTGTAATAGAATCACCAAGTTATAGGTAAGGGAACCCTTATATTTGTGCACCTTAGTGATAAGATGACTTTCTTTGCCTTTAGTTCTTAGTTACAAATAGATTTTTACCTAAGATATGAGGAGGAGGGACGTGCAAAGAAGAAAGGAGGGATCGAGATGAAAAATGGAGTAATTAGAGGCCCTTATGGTGGAATCTAACCCAAGCTATATAAGCTCCTTCTTTGCAAACCAAGTAAACACATTTCCTTCACTTCTTCACTTGTCACCTTGTTTGGACCGCCCAAGGCAGAGCTCTAGAGCTAGAGAATATGACCAACTTGTTCTAAGGTAAGAAGAGACCAACTCCTAGCTCGGATTCATGGAGAAAGTTGGTTTATAAGGTTGGTTTTATGGTTAACTCACTTAGGTTTCTTGTTCTAGCCGACCTTCCCCAACCTTTTCTTGGAGAATCACCCTTGTCCGACCTGTGGAGCTAAAGATTCCATTAGAAGCTTGAAAACTTGGGAGCTTGGAGCTCTAGGGACGACCTTTGAGGCGGGTTTTATACCTCTAAACCTCTTGTTTTCTTATACATATACTTGTTCTTGCATGTAGTAGTTAGTCCTTCTTCTTCCCCATCTTTCCTTGCCTTCTTGCAAACACATCCGTGACGTAACCTACCTGTTTTGAGGTTGAAGATGATGGGCTTGAGTTCCTAGGTAACTTTACCAAATGACCTTGGACCCTTTGGTCTAAACGGTTTGCAAACCGTTTGAGATCAAACGGTCTCAAGACCGTTTGATCTCATGTGGTCTTGCAAGACCGTTTAGAATCAAACGGTCTCAAGACCGTTTGGGAAGTTTGACCAAGGGAAGACCGTTTATAGGTCTGCTGTACACATATTGAATTAAACATCTACAAAGAATTGTAACCTAATTGCAAACCAATCATAAGTTGAAGGCACCTCAACCCTCTAAACCCTAATCGGGTGAAATTGCTGATTTCATTGACCAATTTTGGTGAACTTTGGGTTGAAGGGCCCAAACGGTCTCAAGACCGTTTGGTGACTACCCAAGACCGTTTGGAGGTCTAGGGTTAAGATAATTTGATCAATTGAAGGTCTAATCACAATAGGTTGAAGAATTGATTAAAAGTGCTGATTTTAGACCTAATTAGGGTTCAACCCTCATCAACTTGGCTTAGATTTTGATCAAACTTTGGGAAAACAGTCTCAAGACCGTTTGGGCCAAGTTTGGGCCCAATTGAGTGCCAATTTATAGGTTCAACTTCAATTAGATTCATGATTATCAATGTTGATGGTTAATTGATTACAAACCCTAATTCAATCAGTTTCAACCCTAATTGGCTAGAAATTAAGGGTCAATTGAGTGTCCAATTGGTTAAGGATAACCCTAATTAACTCAATTGATAAGTGTTTAGCAAGGGTGTGGCCAATTGAAGGCTTCAACATGGAAAACCCTAATCGATTACAACCTTGGAATCACCTTTGAGGTCCATGCAGTTTTGAGCCCATTTGGACCAAACGGTCTCAAGACCGTTTGGGCTCAAACGATCTCAAGGTCGTTTGGTCCCATCGATCTCAAGGTCGTTTCAACTCATGCGGTTTCAAGGTCATTTCATCCAAACGATTTCAAAGTCAACACTCTCAAACGGTCAACACACTTAAACGGTCTCAAGACCGTTTAAGGTCAAATGGTCTTGAGTGTTATGCGGTCTTGAGGTCAACCTAACCAAACGATCAACGCCCCCAAATGGTCTTAGGACCGTTTGGAGGTTGAAGTGTGTAATCGTTTGGGGATCTTTAGGGATGTGTTTGCTTAGTACTTTGAGGGCTTAATTGGTCCAATGGTGAACTAATCCAAACCCTAATGGTACCCTAAGACATTAATGGGTTGAGTGAATAATAGCTTGAACCATGTTGGGGATCAATGGTGTACATTACCAATGTGCCCTTGAAGGGTTCAAGTAGATGACACCTTTGTTTAATCAAAACCCTAATGACTCGATAGTGGTGAATTAGCTTATGTTAATCAAAAGTGACTTGACCTAACCCAATCTATAGTGATGTAATCACCACCTATTAGTATGAGGAGAGAGAAGGTCCCATTATGGTTGAAATTCAAGTAAGGTACCTTCAACATATATAAATGTGCATGATTAGAGTACTATCCACCTATGCGAGATCATGAAAACCCTAATTATGATAATTGATGAATCTTAACCTAACTTGAAGGCATCTAAGATGATAATTTCATACATGGTGATGCCATGAACTCAAAATCACTATGAAGTGAATAAGTAAAACCTAATTCTAAGGCAGTAACATGAAATGTGAATAGTAAACCCTAATTGATGCTAATGAAGGAGCCTAGCCTTAGTAAAGGCATAAAGGAACAACCTTCGAAATAGAATGTTATTCCTGTCTTATAAACTGCTGATCTGGAAATGAATTGTATTATTGTCAAGTTGAATTGACTATGCAGGTTCTTATGAGAGATTAATCATAACCAGGTAAGGGTTATGATAAAGTATTCATGAATAATGATACATGCTATGTTGCTTATGCTCAGGTGACAACATATAAAGATGATAGGATGTAAGAGATAAGAGTAACATCAAGGTCATGCTGGTTAGATGACTTGTGATGAATTAACATCCTTTTGATAACTGATGAGAGTGAAACCTGATACATTTAGTATTCTTCTGTTATAGTAATGCTTTTATACTTAAATGTTTGGAAACATGTTTGATGCTAAAAGAATACTGAAATGTACCTAAGTAACCAAGTATAATCATATCATGTAGAGCCCTGATCATAGATCCATCATTGTCAGATGTTAAATGATGGTGAAATAGGTTTTCTCAAGGGAAATCCTGGAGCACATACTTTTGAGTATGTGGGGGAAATATGGACGCGAATATCCTTACATCCTAGTGTAGGAGTTGATGTAGATGTATCTTAATCTATCAACCCTGCACTATGTGTTTATGCCGGGATGATGTACCACTAATCACCCGAGAAATCTTTTATGCCACATCGATGAGAGATAAACATGAGATCTTTCGATGGTGAAGAGAGTACAAAATGCCACTGTGACTCTAATAGCGAAGTACCAGAATACCCTGGTGAGCTATAGTAGCAGAGACACTAGATGTCCTGCATGTTGATCCTCATTCTGACTGAGGAAGTTGAGGTCATAAGAATCTGACTCTTTTGATGACCTAGTATGATACCGATGCGACTTACTAGTGATCAGTTGGAGTATGAGCGGTATACCTCATCTCCGTAGGGCATAATGATATTTGTAAAACGTAATCAGCCGCACAGTATATCTGCTAGGGTTGAACTACGAGACACAATGAATGATGTTACATTGCTCATTTTAGTATACATGTTCTTCTTGTCTTTAAATAAAGCTGCTTTACATATTACCCAATCTACTGTTGAGTAACTTAGATTACTTACTCATGTTTTACTTATATGCTATAACAAAGATTCTGGAGGAGAGTTATAACTCTCACTGGGACAATTATTTGAAATTGTCTCACCCCGTAGATTTAAATCTTTTAGGTGGTCGTCGGGGGCGAAGGAACCAGTCTATAGGAGAGCAGTACCAGGAGCAACAACACCAAGGACAGCAGTGAGTCTCAGGTGGAGATCCTGGCTGTCCAGTCCTTTACTTAGATAGTCTTATGTTGTCTCTGTACTCTCAGGTCCTTGGAGTTTGTTGATATGAGATTTTGATTTTTAAATCTTGAGATTTTGTATCTTGTTGTATATAATCACTCAAGGAGGGATTTAACAGAGATGTAAATTGTTTATCTTGCTTTTATGAAAGAAGTTTCGTGTTTTCAAGATCTTGTATCGAAAAGTTTTAATTTTTCGTGATTTTTCGTATTTCGCCGCTGATCGAATGCTTCCACTGAGTTTATATCGTGTTTTGGAGATCGGAGCCCACATATTACATGCGGTACATGTCAGCACAATCTTCAAGAATATTGTACCGAGTACGCCTACGTGTCTTTTATACACCTCTCATCATATCTTGGCAATAATATAAAACTAATACTTGGCAGTTATAAGAAAATATAAGAAAAACATACTTGAATAAGAATGTTTATTAACAAAAGAGAACACATGTATTTTAGGCATATTTTCCATTATATCATCCATGCATTTACTACTTGAGAGTGGAATGCATTAGGGCCTTTATGATCTACTACCAAAGAGTTGGATCATTTCGCAATGTGATCTACTACCAAAGAGTTGGATCACTTCCGAGTACTTTAATACCAAAGAGTTGAAGTACTTCTTTTCCAGCACTTTACTACCAAAGAGTTGAAGTGTTACAACCCCAATTTTTTGGGTTCATCTGGTGAGAAATGTAATTTCTCATATTAAAGATAATTGAACAAAGAATGGTATAATTTGTTTTGAATACATGGATTTTGTTTACAATAGCCTTGATGTCTGTGTTGTGGGCTTTATTGGCTATTGGGCCCAAATAACAAGGAAATTCAATTAGTAAAAGGATAATTGAATTTTTTAAGAAAAGAAATATGTAGAAACCTCTAGAAGGTAAATCCAAAGAGGATTTCGTGCCTCTTGGGTTCCTTGGGTACCAAGGAGTCCAAAGTTGCAAAAAGAAAGCAATAAGAAAAGAAAAGTTCAATTAAGTATTTCTTTATTGAGAAAGAAATTGAAAATAATGATAAAATGTGGTAAATGAGTGGAAAGAGGCATAAATGAGATTTCTTGGGGAAATTTCGTATCCATGAGGTTAATAACATTAAAAGGAATGCCAATGAGGAAAATAAAAGAGAAATAAAAAGAAATCCTCAAAAAGAGATATTTAAATGAGAAATAAACAAGATAATGTGAAATAATGCATAATGATGCATCTAGAAGGATAATAAGTATCCAATAAAAAAGAATTTCGAAATAAGGTAGTGTCTTGGGATCCAAGGAGTCCCAATAAGGAGGAAAGAAAGAGAAAATACTAAAAAGGCAAAATAAGAGGATAATGTGTTGCATTATTAATTAATTATGTGGTATTGTTCAAAAGGATGATATTTTCTATAAAGGAAAATAGGATTTCATGATCAATGGATTAAAAAGCAGGAATAAAGAGAGTAAGTAAAAGGAATTTTGAATTCCTAAAACATCCAAATAATAAAGGATATTAGAAAAGAATAATGAAGAGAGAGAAAGGTTGTTGCTTCACAACCAAGGAAAGTGGGTTTCCTTTCGAGTTGGGACTTGAGTCCTCATGAGGCACGCCTTAGGGCTTCATATACACCCCTATAAGAAGGGTGGAACCCCTGCTTCAAGATCCAGAGGGATTCCACGCCATGCTACCTCTTCTTCTTCTTTCCGTCTTAACCCTAACCAAGAGGGTATATCCTTGTTCTAGGGCAACACGAGGCTTTGTTGTGGTCTTACTGGAGGAGGGAAGCTTCCACCATCACCCAGATTGATCGCCTGCTTCCCCTTTGGCCCCGGCTTCGTGCAGTTGACGCGGACCTGCTGCAGTTGCAGCAGTAGTCGTGCACCTCTCCCGCATGGGAGCGCCCACCTCGGCCGCACCCTGAAGCTTCTGCAGGCGCGGAAAGGGTCGCCACACCAAGGGGGCATGTCCCTGAGGGCTGATGAGTCGGGAAGGAGGAGGGGGAGCCCCCCTCGGCTGTTAGGGCGGCATCCGACCGCTGTCGCGAGGAAGATGAAGAGGAGCTCCGTTGGACGAAACTACCCCTCCGAGTATTCAAAAGCCAACAGCTTACGTGAGGGTAAAGGAGTAATTCGGTTATGTTTTTAGACAAGCCAATGTTGCATGAGCCTGATGACGTGGCATCCTCCGATTGGCCAAGTAAGTAAAATCTTGCAAAAATTGTATCTAATAAACCGTAGCTCGGATAAATGCAAATAATATATGTATTTTGATCAGAAGAACACAAGGAATCCGATAAAAATAATTTTATAGCCTCAATCTGATAATAATTCGAAATTTAGTGTAAATTATCATCTTTAATGCTTTAATTCTTAAGGAACCCTATTTTGAAATGAATAAAGTGTTTAATAGGGTTTAATGGATCATTAGAGTTGATGTTAACCTGTTAAATGTAAAAAGGTACAATATGTTCAAAAAGGAAGAACTTTGCACATGATTAGTCTAATTTAGAGTTTATGTGCTTGAAATTTGAAAAGGACATAAATTTATCATCTTTAATGATTTAATTAAAGAAAAACCCTTAGATTTGATGATAGATGGACTGAATGACGTTATTTGGATAATTCAAGTTAATATTAACTTGTTGTTAATAAAAGTGAAAATAGGATCTAAAAAGATGATCTTTTTATATAATTGGTTTAATTTGGGATTTCGTGCATGATTATGCATTAATGAGCTTAAAGACCCTAATTTAGGAGAATATGTCTTTTAATTGGTTTAAGTGTCCAAATCCATGAATGAATAGGGACATGATGATCCTAAGTCAATTTGGGTATAAAAGACTATTAAAATGAATAGTTGAGCAATTAAGGTTCATATAAATGGAAAAGCGTATTTTAGGGTTTGTTAACCTAAAAGGGATAAAGTTTGAGGAATTGATCTAAGAAACGCTAATGAATATTAATGAAACCTTAATGCAGATTAGAAACCCTAGAAAGAGAATCCAAGTCAATATAGTAGATTCTTGATAAAGTGTGTAATAAACAGAGTACATATTCTTTTCAGGAATTATGTGGTGATTGAATTACTTGCTTGGATCTGTTGATTAGTTTGATGGTATATACATGAAGTATATGTTGAATAATCTGCATGACTCACCAAATCAGGTATGTGGTTACGCTTATGAATAATCACTCTAGTTTCACGGCGATTCCCGAAGTTTTAATCGGTTGCTTGAAAATAAATGTTGGATGTTTATTTATTTCAGGCAACTATAAAGTGACTATGATTATCATTATAAATGTGAATATATAACATACTAGATCCGGGTCCACCTATATTGCTTTGAAAAGGTTTAAAAAAGGGGTAATCCTAGAGCAAGGTCTAGGTTAACGAGAGTTAGAAACTGGGCTACCTACGTGTAGTGCCATGAGACTCATTAGCCTGCCATGAGTTAAGGAGTGGGCTACTTACGAGTAGTGCCATGTGACTCAACCCTAGAAATTGGTTTACTTATAGGTGGATCATGAGGGGTTTAATGGGGACAACGTAGAGGATAGGGTATTCTTGGATCACAGAGTTATATCTAAAATGTAATCTTGGTTGTTAAATGATTAATTGAATGATTACATTGTTAACGTATTTACATAATTATTGTTTCCCCCACATACCAGCTTTGACTGACCGACGTTTTGTTTGTCGGTGTTTTAGGAACAAGCCAAAAGGACAAATAGTAAATCGTCATATTGTGAAATACATAAGAAAAATACAAGGAGGATTAGTTAGAGTAGAATCCTTAAGTGGATAGAAGTTTAGAGATCCAAGTTTTAAAAAAGGTATGAAAAACTTTATTTTCTTACAACTTTTAAGTATAGTCTATTAAAATTTGATAATTATTCTTGGTTAATTGCCGAACCTTTGATCCGGAAGTTATGGGTGTGGCTTCGACCTCTCGGTCTCCCTTAATTGGGGGTTATCGGAGGTGGGGTCGTAACATTTGGCATCAGAGCTTGGGTCCCTCAGTTAACCATTAATAATTATTAAATTTTACAAACTCCATAGAACCCAAGGGAGTTATTAGAGGATTATCCGAAAGATAGAGGTGTCTAGAAAAGGATCACGACCGGGGGATGGCAATATTTTCCTCCGCACCGCTAGTCGGAATATGAGGACTCCCAGATATGTGTGACTGCCTGGCCAAAGTCTTAGGGTATGAATCTAAATAAGATACCTTTAGGACTTCTCATCTTATTCATCCCTTCTCATCACAAAATTCTGGTAAGGACCTAAAGGATTAGGGTTTTCTTTCTTCTCCTCACCCTCTTGAGGTATGGGTAAGGTTAATAAGGTTTAAGGAATCCTCCACCAAATTAATGAAAGGCATGTAAATAAGATGTCATGGACATAATCTTAATAGATTAAGCGCAAACTAAAGAATAGATACATGCTTAGGCCGTATGACATAAGTTGTCATGTCCTCAGAAGAGACCTGAGGCTGGACCTTCTTGTCAGGAGGATAAGTTAGTCTTGGAGATAGAGATCTCCATTGCTAGTAGTGACCTGGCACATCCTCTGAGGATGATGCTAACCCTAACCCTAAGTGAAGGTTAGAGAGAGATGAGTTGGACCAGGTGTTTGAAAGGACATGCCTTTGGGATGCCATATGATCCATGGGTGACCTAGCACCTTTGGCGACCCAACCCTGGGAAGGGTCGTGCATGTTAGGGTAAAGGATAGCTCCTTAGATGATGATGTTAGTGAAGGACCTTAGAAACCCTATGGGCTTATGCAAGTAGGGTATAGATGGCACCTAGGGCACATCATAGTGCTGACAGTAGGATGAAACCCTGGATAAGGAATTATGATGGATCATAAAGGGTTATGGATGATCTTGAGCAAACATAAGTTCGAACCTAGGCTTCACCCATGTAGGGCATGCTTTTGAGGTTGATCCTTCATGAAGAGAGGACCTCTAATGGTGAGGTTGGATGTAGGGTTATCTCTAGAGAGAGCAGGAAACCCAGCAAGAAGGTTGGAAGCCTAAAACCCTGAACAATGGATGATAGTGGTTGCCTCATGATCGATCCCTGAAAGTTGATGATATCTTGGTTGCCTTTAGAGGGACCAAACCCTAGAGAGAGAAGATGAAGCTTCTGGTACATATGTGCCTACGGTATAGGTGTTTACCTTTTGAGGTAGGAAGAAGAGTTCCTTAGACCTAGAAAGGTTTAGTGAACATGTTACGAGGCCTTATACCTTGTTGGTTGTCCTTAAGGAGGACCCAACTCTAAGTGTTGCTCGAGTTGAAGGATGACAAGGAGTGCATGTCATGCCTTTTGCATGCTTGGTTCGTAGTTAAGAGATAGAGCATGCGGTTGGACACCTACAAGTGAACTTAGGGTTCCTAGACCTAAGAGGGGAAGTGGTGTACCTAATGCTCATGATGAGAAGTTGAGTTCCTATAGAAGCAAGCATGGTACTCCTTATATATAGAGGAAAAGGGAAGTCCCATAAGTTATAGGTATGTTTGATGAACCCCTCAAAGCTAGGTTGATGATAAAGGAAGGTGTGATCTTGATCCATCATTGAGGAAAGAGGACAAGTATGATCTAGCATGGTTTAGTAGGTGATCTGTTGGTGCCTTCATAGCTTGCTAGGGTTAAGTAGGCTCATGTGGATGAAAACCCTAGACCTAAGAGCTTTTGTGACCTTGTTGTCAAGAGACAGTTTTCCTCCCATCCTGGGAGAGGGACCCCTTTGGTAGGGTGTATATCAGTTTTGTTGGTTTAAGGTAACCTAATGAGGTCTCATAGGATCTTGAGAAGCTAAGTATATGGTATGAGAATGAACCTGTAGACCCATAGATATCCATCTCTAATTGCATATGAATGTGTTACCATGGAGGTAACCGGTATGGGGCTTGACCAAGGTAGGTAGGTTGCCATGATCCCTATGAAAGGATGAAAGCCAGCCCATGAATGCAGAAAGAGAGATGATGAAGACTTGGGTAAGGTTCTAAGTGAACGTGTACTATAATGGTGAATCCTAAGTCTATCCTAGGGTCAGGTAGGGATAAGACTGATGAAAGTAGGAGTTTCCTAATTCCTCAGTTGCACATGACCATAGGGTCGGGAGGTAACAACTATCATTGTCTGAGGACCATGGGTTAGGAGATTGATCACCTTCATGAACTCATGGGACCCAAAGGGCAGATGAGTAGGACACTCTCTTGATGCATGAGGGAAGAGGGATGACCCCAAAAGTGTCGGCACCCTATAGACCTAGAGGAGATGACCACGGGATGTGTGTAAACCTCAGTAGGTTCAAGACTAGTTTGATATCATGATGTTCGTGATGTAGAGACATATGTGGCACGTTGCAACTTAGATGTAAAGGTGTATTGGTAAGGTGGGATGTACCATCTCTACTCTTGGAATAGGAAGAACTCTATATTTGGACTGCAGCCAAATGCTTATTTCCTCTTGTTATGGGAGTGAGAGATAGGACATTACACATGCCATACACCAAGGATAAGAGATGATGTAGGTTGGAACATTGCCACGAGAAATGGGGATAGAGAAGATAACCTACCCTGGTAAAGTGAATGATACATGGATGGCTTGCAAACACTAAGAGGAATGAGGTAGTCACCTTATGAGGATGTTTTTTTATCATGAGCTATGTGGAACTTACAAGTTATACCAGTTTGAGTTTGATCACCACGATGATGAAATCAGAGAGTGTTCTTAATGAAGATAGATAGAGAGTTTAAGGTGAGATAATAAGTGAAATACACAGAAGTGTATGTCTTCAATGTTACCTAATACCTAAGGATGTGAAGTGGTAATGGATGCTCTGGTTGAGATACATCTGACTTGTTTGACTAGAAGCTAGAAGAGGTTGTTTGGCTAACCCTAAGTTTGAAAAGGAGAGGTGTTTGGATAACACTCAGATGTAACATGATACATTGAAAAGTTAATGGTTGTTTGGTTAGCCAGAGTAGTCCTTGATACAATGAAAGGATGGTTGTAGAACCTCAGATGCACTTCTTTAGAAAGGAAGGTGATGAAACCCCAACTAGAGTGGTTTAGGGTTTTCGAGGAATTGATCTTGCAGAATAATGACATACAGGAGATCATGATTTTAGGATCCCCATACACCATACTATGAAGATGATGAGTGGCAGTGGTACTTTAGATACCTAAGATAAGGTTGCATGTGGTATATGGCCATGCAAGCCGAGGGTGAAGGACGAACACCAGTAACCCCGTGCATTGATATAAAGGATAAAGAGTCCCCGAAAGAGAGAGGGAGTTCATCACTATGGATGTTGTGATAGGTCTCCCCTAGACCAAGGAAGGTCGAGATGCAATATGGGTTATGGTAGATCGCCTTACCTAAATGACATGAGAAAGAAAGAGTACTGTCAAGGGACAAATCGGGTTGAGCTACATATGAGAGAGATGGTTCAACTACACCATGATGTGAGTTCAAAGGTTCTTGAGTTTGACCTAAAGGTTTCCTTCCAAAAGGTGGAAGTAGGTACATGAAGAACTCGATGTTAGTATAGTTTATCACCCCTAACTATGGTTAGTATAATCCAGACTAAAGGGTCTGATGAGGGAATATGTGCTCGTTTTGGGGTGATAGTTAGAGACAATTTTTGTCCTACAAAAGATGTGAAGATAACCACCATAGCCAATATCGGGATTTATAAGAAGCTCTGTAAGGGAGGTTGTGTCGGTCACCACTTTAGTAAGGTGATGTTGGTGAAAGGACCACATGATGGTTAGAAAAAGGCCACAATGCGTATAGATGAAGTCCCTTTGATCGTGCAATGGCTGAAAGGAGCCTAGAGATGACGAAAGTCATGAGCAAATGCGAAGTAGACTGACATGTAGTTCACTGTGGGAATATGTGACAAGAAAATCCGACCCCTCTAAGTTATAACTAAGAGAGCTGAGTCCCCGATGCATGGGTTCTTTTGACATGGTTTGGTGGAGAAGGTTTAGTTTGACCTTACCCCTCAGGATAAAGTAACGTGTGATGAGTTCCATGTGTCCAATTTAGAGCACTATGTGAGGTACCCTGACCATGTGCTGAGCAATGAACCTGGTGAGCCCAAGGGAGGCTGACATGGCCTGAGTCACCTGTGCAATTTATAGACACCGGGATGAAAGAACTCAGAGAAAAGAATATGTGATGATAAAGGTTTTGTGGAAGCGCCATGAGTACGGTAAAGCCACATAGGGGCCAATGATGGACATGGAAAAGTCTTATCCTGAATTGTTTGTTTGCTTGATAGAATTTTGAGGACAAAATTCCTATAAGAGGGGAAGGATGTTACAACCCCAATTTTTTGGGTTCATCTGGTGAGAAATGTAATTTCTCATATTAAAAATAATTGAACAAAGAATGGTATAATTTTTTTTAATACATGGATTTTGTTTACAATAGCCTTGATGTCTGTGTTGTGGGCTTTATTGGCTATTGGGCCCAAATAACAAGGAAATTCAATTAGTAAAAGGATAATTGAATTTTTTAAGAAAAGAAATATGTAGAAACCTCTAGAAGGTAAATCCAAAGAGGATTTCGTGCCTCTTGGGTTCCTTGGGTACCAAGGAGTCCAAAGTTGCAAAAAGAAAGCAATAAGAAAAGAAAAGTTCAATTAAGTATTTCTTTATTGAGAAAGAAATTGAAAATAATGATAAAATGTGGTAAATGAGTGGAAAGAGGCATAAATGAGATTTCTTGGGGAAATTTCGTATCCATGAGGTTAATAACATTAAAATGAATGCCAATGAAGAAAATAAAAGAGAAATAAAAAGAAATCCTCAAAAAGAGATATTTAAATGAGAAATAAACAAGATAATGTGAAATAATGCATAATGATGCATCTAGAAGGATAATAAGTATCCAATAAAAAAGAATTTCGAAATAAGGTAGTGTCTTGGGATCCAAGGAGTCCCAATAAGGAGGAAAGAAAGAGAAAATACTAAAAAGGAAAAATAAGAGGATAATGTGTTGCATTATTAATGAATTATGTGGTATTGTTCAAAAGGATGATATTTTCTATAAAGGAAAATAGGATTTCGTAATCAATGGATTAAAAAGCAGGAATAAAGAGAGTAAGTAAAAGGAATTTCAAATTCCTAAAACATCCAATAATAAAGGATATTAGAAAAGAATGATGAAGAGAGAGAGAAAGGTTGTTGCTTCACAACCAAGGAAAGTGGGTTTCCTTTCGAGTTGGGACTTGAGTCCTCATGAGGCACGCCTTAGGGCTTCATATACACCCCTATAAGAAGGGTGGAACCCCTGCTTCGAGATCCAGAGGGATTCCATGCCATGCTACCTCTTCTTCTTCTTCTTTCCGTCTAAACCCTAACCAAGAGGGTATATCCTTGTTCTAGGGCAACACGAGGCTTCGTTGTGGTCTTGCTGGAGGAGGGAAGCTTCCACCATCACCCAGATTGATCGACCGCTTCCCCTTTGGCCCCGGCTTCGTGCAGTTGATGCGGACCTATTGCAGTTGCAGCAGTAGTCGTGCACCTCTCCCGTGTGGGAGCAGCCACCTCGGCCGCACCCTAAAGCTTCTGTAGGTGTGGAAAGGGTCGCCGCACCAAGGAGGCATGTCCCTGAGGGCCGATGAGTCGGGAAGGAGGAGGGGGAGCCCCCCCCTCGGCTGTTAGGGCGGCAGCCGGCTGCTGTCGTGAGGAAGATGAAGAGGATCTCCATTGGACGAAACTACCCCTCCGGGTATTCAAAAGCCAACAGCTTACGCGAGGGTAAAGGAGTAATTCGGTTATGTTTTTAGACAAGCCAATGTTGCATGAGCCTAATGACGTGGCATCCTCCGATTGGCCAAGTAAGTAAAATCTTGCAAAAATCGTATCTAATAAACCGTAGCTCGGATAAATGCAAATAATATATGTATTTTGATCAGAAGAACACAAGGAATCCGATAAAAATAGATTTATAGCTTGAATCTAATCATGATTCGAAATGTAGTGTAAATTATCATCTTTAATGCTTTAATTCTTAAGGAACCCTATTTTGAAATGAATAAGTGTTTAATAGGGTTTAATGGATCATTAGAGTTGATGTTAACATGTTAAATGTACAAAGGTACAATATGTTCAAAAAGGAAGAACTTTGCTACCAAAGAGTTGAAGTACTTCTTTTCCAGCACTTTACTACCAAAGAGTTGAAGTGCTTGGATATAATGGAAAAGATATATTACGTGTCATGTGTTCATAGCAATAAGTATGGAAAATCAAGCAACATATCATACAAGAACAATCATTTCATCCAATACCATATGCCAAGTATTTTACTATGCATGTAACACAAGCATATTGTATAATAAACCAAGTAAGAGGTAATGGCGTACCTTGACCAAGAGATCAACTTAAACATCATATTCCTCATGTCAACTATAACTTTGTCAAACCTGATTCAGACAAGACCATGTGCTATCATCAGATTCTCATCTTCTTATATCTCATCTTGACCCTATTTATATCCATTTTAGGGTTTACCTTATCTCATTATGATATTCTCATGATTACTTTTATTCTTGTCTTAGAATTATCTTACTAATGTCATATTCCAGATTATAGTTCATTAACTGGATATACTCCTGTGTCACATTATTATGTGAACATATTTAACATTATGTCACTTTTATTAACCATATCAGGGTTACATCACATGTATTAAGGATCCTCTTCATATAACACGAATTTCATGTATATAACTGATCTCAGATTTATATATTATCTTCCAATTACAGATATGAGGGTTTTCTGTAAATCTCATCATTTATTGAGCCTGCATGTATTAATTGCATCATCTTTAGTGTTATTAGCCTTAATTAGACATATTAATCAACAACATGACCATATCTGACATCATATCCATTATAAACATGATTATAGACTTATTGATATTTTTCCATAATTTTAGGCCGCTGTTTGATATTTATTATCTATCAATTAAGCATTTCATAACTAATAAGATATCACCGATATTCATGCATTAAAAGCCTGATATTATCATTCAAATGTGTTTCTACTCATTTTTTAAAGAATTTTGATACCTTATTTGTATTTTTCTGATAATCGTACTATTTTCTATGAATTATATACGAACTGAGAATTTTAGGGATTTTACCTTTTTCGGGCCAATCGCGGGCTGCCACGTGGCTCTAGGGCTGCACAGCTCCTTTGCTTGCTTAGTTGGGGCAGTTCGCATTTGGTCTAGTCTGGTTCAAGGCTGCAGACCCGGTTCAGGTGGGTTGAATGGGAGTCGGACCGGTCCGCTTTCCCCTCTCTTTCACGATCTCGCCTGATGCACGACTCTGTTGCGTGAATCTGGGACAGAGCCACCGCCGTGGGCTTGTCTCCGACGAGCGATCAGGGCCATCGAGTCCTCCTCTTGACCTTGTGCCTGCCAGTACTCCAGCACACAAGACCTCCACCACAGCTACCTGCTTCTCCGTCAAGCACTGCCATAGTGTAGGGAACCGATGAGGGATCGACATTGCTCCTCCTTACTGCAGCTTCGGACGCCGGCTGCGTCTCTACATTGCCGCCACTGCACTTTTGGGATCGACAGTTTGTTGCTCTTCACAGGGATCTCGACTCTCTCTCTCTCTCTCTCTCTTGTTCTTGCGAGTCTCGTTGGTGCCTGCCTCACGTGCGCTGCCGTCGCGACTCATGGCGCCGCTACGTTGTTGCGATCCCATGCTGCCGCCGTGAGACTTGGCCTCACCCCTTCATCCTAACTTTGTCACCTACGTGACCTTCTACGAGACTTGACCAAGGAGTCGCCGTACCTTGGCATATAACTCAAACGAGATGAAGCAGCGGCTCCAAAACTCATCGTCCGCGAGCTCCATCGCCGTGGTGACGAGAACCCATTCTCAGCACCTGTGTTGCCACACCACTTCATCTAAGGGATGCGAGAGCCGCCAGGCTTCTGCTGTAGAAAAAGGCCAGATCAACTGCTAACCCCCACTTCCTCTTCCTGAGGTCTCCATCATCCAGTCTTCCTGCGAGATGTTGTGATGCTCTATCTCATGTTGTCGGTCAGGAAAGTTCTAACTCCTTACTCAAGCGCTACCGAAGCTAACTACCCCAACCTCTCGCTCCTTAATCGCACGTTCACTGATCGTGGATGTGATAAATGTGCTACTTCATGATCTTAGAACGGTATTGTGGAGGCGACCCATATTTCTTCCACGTGATCATTCCCAACAGAGGGTGTTAATAAGAGTGCCAATAAGGCTAGACCATGGCGCTCCTCAAACCAAAGCGCAGACCATCTTATACATGTCTATGATACTAGTTGATTAACAATTTGGTCTAAGATGGTAAAACTATGTTCATCAATCACCAAATACATCCATAACTTTACCATATTCAAGCCTACATAACTCTTATTAGGAGCATTCAAAAAGTTCTAAAAGTCCACTCCATCACATCCTACACACCTTAAAGGATGTTTCGTCCTCGAAACTAAACCAGAAAACCCACTTTTTCACATCATATACATCTTAAAAGAACTTTGGTCCTCGAAAGTCAACCATACTCATACTTCAAAGGAAAAATCTTAACTTTCCTTCATCCACATGTTGGACACTACTCTACGTGTAACATATTCAAACACACAATTCCATAATCATATCCAAACCACTCTTAAGAGGTTTTGAAAGCATCTAGGGTGAAACCTCACTTCATAGAAGGCTCAACAAGGGTTTAGAAGCTTAGATTATGTCATTACATATCTCATATATTTGTTGCTCCCTTATCTTAGCTCATGCATTATTATTCAATATCATATTAACATGTTCCATAGAATTTAACTGAAGTTAACTGATTATATCAAGGTGTCATCAACATATTATGGAGCTAATATTAGAACATGTTCAAAATTAACATATGTCTTTTAAGAGGGAGTTAATTATCATTAACTCTCTTTGTCCATGTGGATCATATCAAGGTGTCAAAAGCATTATGTTGTGCTAACTGTCAAATTGTATATTTCATCTTTATTAAACACTAATATTAACACCTCATGTAACATGTTCCATTCATATGATCTTATTTCATTTCTCATAATAAATTACAACATTTAGTAGTGAATTCATTACAAGTTAACAAACAAAATCACATTGTAGTCTTTATTCATGTATATGGGTAACCATTTATACATTGATATTTATTAAATCATGTCTAGGGTTCCATAATATAATGTATTAGTAACATCTCAAGATTATATCACATCCTTACACATATTATATCATGGTTGTGCTAAACAAAATTATGTGAGTGGATTGTCAAACATATATCAAAACTTCATCTAGTCCAATTGAAGTTCTCCTGACACATACCATGAGGGTAGTACCATGCTCAGTCCCTCTGAGCTCACTCGACTATATGGGTATCTCATATGTACAAACTATATATTCCCTCTCGGTCTAGGGTTCTTATATCTACCTCATTGGCACTAGATAATAGCTTCATTAGCTCTAGCCACATAAGCACAAACCAAAACATGCTATGATATTCTCATCATAGATCTCTACCTATGAAACATGCTTACCCAAAACTCTCTTATATACACCACTAGATTCCTATGTGGGAAACCACCAACCCGAACATGAGGCTTCACAAAAAATAACATACTACCTCCTCCAGGGTCTTGAGCTCTCTCCCTCACCCAGATGGAAGGCACTCATATTCTTATTCACATATGCACATATATAACCAACCTTCATCTGTCTCTAGGGTTTGGTCCTCCCAAGGACATCTAGGGTTCAACAAGACTATAGGAATCATGCATAAAGTGACTCAACTCAATCATTCAGGAGTAATCTAGTTTAGGACATATCATACCACATATTTCTCATAATTCTCATATCTTGGAGTTTAGGTTCTCTAACCTTCTCCCTGTGGGTTTCTCTCTCTCTTGAGCTAACCCCAAAACTGGTCCTAACACTAGAGGTCCTCCTTTGTAAAAGAGATTGAGGCTCATTCCGACTCACAACCTAGTCTTAACTTAAGATATCTTATCTCATAAAAGCCTAGTTACTTGCATCATCAAGACTTATCTCAAAACCTCAAAATTGAACTTAAGTCCTCGAAGACAAACATAGATCATCGTAACCATATTATGTCATCTATGTAAGACTTACATCATATCATCAAAACTTATATCATCTATTCCATCTAACATACATATATTCCCACAAGGCTATAGACATCTAGTCTAGAACTACACTCTCTTCTAGACTGATGTCATTCACTTTCACTTAGGTTGCATGACCACCTCCTACTCGTACATGTATGGGGACACATTTTTGTAATACATATACATAATAAAATATTATATAGTTTTTCTCCGATAAAATAAGCGTCAGAGAAAACAATCGAGGTTCGATCCGTTTGGAATCAAAAACCAAATTCTGAAAACGAGTGTCCCACACATAGTAGAGAGTAAACTGCCATGAAAACTAGTGAAAAGGGTGAGAACAAGGGGTAGACTAGTGTAGCTACTCTAGACAACATGCATAATATGTCTAGGGTTTCTCTTCCCTTGATGCACGTCATTTCCAAATAGTGCAATGTCCCATACCACTACAGTACAAGGAAAGAACGACATATAAGGACTTACTACTCAACATGCACCAGTCTAGACCTAGTTCTCCGACATATAGGTGGAAACCTAGAGGCTAGGTCAGATCTAAACTCTAAAAGACAACTAATCTATCCCTAAAAGATTATTATGTTCAAGGTTCTTTAGTTTTGAGTTGCATAATGAGCACATGTCAGGCTTTACTATTGTTCATGCTCTCATACCACCTGTGATGTCCCCTGATTTTCTAAAACTTAATCTACTGTGTGACGTCCAAATTGAAACCCTCACCTCAGCGAGAATCCCAATTTATACACCCCACACCAGGCTAAAAAGAAGAAAATCAAGGGAGTCAGAAGGAACACAATCAGTATCACATGTACATGAACAATAATAAAACCATACACACATGTTCACCATTCAACATATAATTACAACATGAATTTTTACAACATTTGATATTACATATTGAACAACAAACTATACATATACATGTACTACCAAGAAACTACAGGATCTTAAGACAACAGGTCCACCTGTATATCAACTCGCCACACAACTCTCAACTATCCTGGATCTTCAAGAGCATAACCACAACCTAAACAAAAGATTACATGCGGTACACGTCAGCAAAATATTCAAGAATATTGTACTGAGTACGCCTACGTGTCTTTTATACACCTCTCATCATATCTTGGCAATAATATAAAACTAATACTTGGCAGTTATAAGAAAATATAAGAAAAATATACTTGAACAAGAATGTTGATTAACAAAAGAGAACACATGTCTTTTAGGCATATTTTCCATTATATCATCCATGCATTTACTACCTGAGAGTTGAATGCATTAAGGACTTTATGATCTACTACCAAAGAGTTGGATCATTTCACAATGTGATCTACTACCAAAGAGTTGGATCACTTCCGAGTACTTTACTACCAAAGAGTTGAAGTACTTCTTTTCCAGCACTTTACTACCAAAGAGTTGAAGTGCTTGGATATAATGGAAAAGATATATTACGTGTCATGTGTTCATAGCAATAAGTATGGAAAATCAAGCAACATATCATACAAGAACAATCATTTCATCCAATACCATATGCCAAGTATTTTACTATGCATGTAACACAAGCATATTGTATAATAAACCAAGTAAGAGGTAATGGCGTACCTTGACCAAGAGATCAACTTAAACATCATATTCCTCATGTCAACTATAACTTTGTCAAACCTGATTCAGACAAGACCATGTGCTATCATCAGATTCTCATCTTCTTACATCTCATCTTGACCCTATTTATATCCATTTTAGGGTTTACCTTATCTCATTATGATATTCTCATGATTACTTGTATTCTTGTCTTAGAATTATCTTACTAATGTCATATTCCAGATTATAGTTCATTAACTGGATATACTCCTGTGTCACATTATTATGTGAACATATTTAACATTATGTCACTTTTATTAACCATATCAGGGTTACATAACATGTATTAAGGATTCTCTTCATATAATGTATATAACTGATCTCAGATTTATATATTATCTTCCAATTACAGATATGAGGGTTTTCTGTAAATCTCATCATTTATTGAGCCTGCATGTATTAATTGCATCATCTTTAGTGTTATTAGCCTTAATTAGACATATTAATCAAATTACGTAATTTCGTACATCAACATGACCATATCTGACATAATATCCATTATAAACATGATTATAGACTTACTGATATTTTTCCATAATTTTAGGTTGTTGTTTGATATTTATTATCTATCAATTAAGCATTTCACAACTAATAAGATATCACTGATATTCATGCATTAAAAGCATGATATTATCATTCAAATGTGTTCTACTCATTTTTCTAAGAATTTTGGTACCTTATTTGTATTTTTCTGATGATCGTACTATTTTCTATGAATTATATACGAACTGAGAATTTTAGGGATTTTACCTTTTTCGGGCCAATCGTGGGCCGCCACGTGGCTCTAGGGATGTGCAGCTCCTTCGCTTACTTAGTTGGGGTGGTTCGTGTTTGGTCTACTCTGGTTCAAGGCTGCAGACCCAGTTCAGGTGGGTTGAATGGGAGTTGGACCGGTCCGCTTTCCCCTCTCTTTCACGATCTCGCCTGATGCACAACTCTGTTGCGTGAATCTGGGATAGAGCCACCACCATGGGCTTGTCTCCGACGAGCGATCAGGACCACCGAGTCCTCCTCCTGACCTCGTGCCTGCCAGTTCTCCAGCGCACGAGACCTTCACCGTGGCTACCTGCTTCTCTGTCAATAACTGCCGCAGTGCAGGGAACCGATGAGGGATCGACATCCCTCCTCCTTATCGCAGCTTCGGACGTCGGCTGCGTCTCTACATAGCTGCCGCTGCACTTCTGGGATCGGTAGTTTGTTTCTCTTCACATGGATCTCACCTCTCTCTCTCTCTCTTGTTCTTACGAGTCTCGTTGGTGCCCGCCTCACGTGCGCCGCCGTCGCGACTCATGGCGCCACTACGTTTTTGCGATCCCACGCTGCGGCCGTGAGGCTTGGCCTCACCCCTTCGTCCTAACTCTGTCACCTACGTGACCTTCTATGAGACTTGACCAAGGAGTCATCATACCTCGGCATATAACTCAAACGAGATGAAGCAGCGGCTCCAAAACTCATCGTCTGCGAGCTACGTCACCGTGGTGACGAGAACCCATTCTCAGCACCTGTGTTGCTGCACCACTTCATCTAAGGGATGCGAGAGCCGCCAAGCTTCTGCTGCAGAAAAAAGGCCAGATCAACCGCTAACCCCCACTTCCTCTTCCTGAGGTCTCCATCATCCAGTCTTCTTGCAAGATGTTGTGATGCTTTATCTCATGTTGTCGGTCAGGAAAGTTCTAACTCCTTACTCAAGCACTACCGAAGCTAACTACCCCAACCTCTCACTCCTTACTCGCACATTCACTGATCGTGGATGTGATAAACATGCTACTCCATGATCTTAGAACGGTATTGTGGAGGCGACCCATATTTCTTCCACATGATCATTCCCAATGGAGGGTGTTGATAAGAGTGTCAATAAGGCTAGACCATGACACTCCTCAAACCAAAGCGCAGACCATCTTATACATGTCTATGATACTAGTTGATTAACAATTTGGTCTAAGATGGTAAAACTATGTTCATCAATCACCAAATACATCCATAACTTTACCATATTCAAGCCTACATAACTCTTATTAGGAGCATTCAAAAAGTTCTAAAAGTCCACTCCATCACATTAAGGCAAGGACCAATGAACGTTAGCGAGTATGAGGCTAAGTTCATGGAGCTTCTGCGGTTCTGTCAGCATATGGCAGCTATCGATGAAGAGAGGATACAACATTTTGAGAAGGGATGGAACGCCGATTTGACCACTCCTGTGTCTGCATTAGAGAACAGGGAGAGGTTTGCTACCTTTGTAGAGTCTATGAGACAGATAGAGAGGTCTGTGATAGAGAAGAGACAAACTATGAGTAAGAAAGTGTATCCTTAGTTTCATTGACAAGGATCCAAAAGCTTTAAGAAACCGAGGTTTTCTACACTAATAGCACCACCAAGGTTCAATACCCAGACATAGTGGACGTCTAATAGGGGTAGAGGCCGTAGTTTACCACCGGAAAGAGCCTATAGATCAACATCAGTATCGGTAACAGGACCATCCAGACCTCAGCCAGGGAACATATGTTTCTTTATATGTGGAAAGATGGGGCATTTGATGAAGGATTTTCGAGCCAGAGAGGCAAGTGTGACTCAACCACAGAGGTAGAGTCAGCAAGGCTCTCAGAGGCAACAGTTTCCAAGTGGAGCTAGAGGACGAGGACAAGCGTCCCAAGCTGGATCGTCGGCACCCAGTAATCGACCACCGAGTCAACCACAGGAGACAGTGAGATTCTATGCGATGAATCAGCCTGATGCAGTAGTCAACCCTCATGTTGCATGTCAGATGGAACTATTTTACTCTGATGTGTCTATATCCTGTATTGTATCTATTTTAATTGATCTAGGTGCTACACATTCTTTCATCACTGAAAGAGTGATTCTAGACTGCAATATGACAATTGGTAATAGGGCAGAGAGTTTGAAGCTAGAAACTCCTTTGAAGGGATCTACAATGTTGCGGGAGGTGTGTTCTTCCTGCACACTCTTCTTTTATGAACATTGCATTCAAGTGAATCTTATACCACTTGAGATGAATGGGTTTGATATAATTCTTAGGATGGACACCCTAAAAAAGTATAAGTTTGTCTTGGATTGTGAGTCCAAGTAGGTTGTGCTCATAGATGATAGTGACACATGGATCTTTCAAGGAGACAGAAAGATTCTTCCAACCTGTCTTGTGTCAGCTATGGAAGCTAAGAAGTTGATGAGACAAGGATGTTTTGCTTTCCTGGCACATGTGGTAGATACCATAATGGAGAGTTCTAATCCTTCCGAAGTTCCAATAGTCAGGGAATTTGAAGATGTGTTTCCTGAAGAACTTCCAGGTGTACCTCCGTCCTGAGAGATTGATTTTGAAATTAATCTAGTTCCGGGCACGCAACCTATAACACAAACACCGTATAGGATGGCCCCTGCTGAGATGGCAGAGCTTAAGAAGCAACTGCAGGAGTTGCTTGAGAAGGGTTTTATCCGACCGAGTACTTCACCATGGGGTGCTCCGTTCCTCTTTGTTAAGAAGAAGGATGGATCGATGTGATTATGCATTGACTATAGACAATTAAATAAAGTAACCATAAAGAACAAGTATCATCTGCCAAGGATTGATGACTTGTTTGATCAGTTACGTGGTGCAACTATCTTCTCTAAGATAGACTTAAGATCGGGATATCATCAGTTGCGTATCAAGGAGAGTGACATACCTAAATCTTCCTTTAGGACCAGGTATGGTCACTATGAGTTCATAATTATGTCGTTTGGACTAACTAATGCACTAGCTGCATTCATGGAACTCATGAATAGAATCTTTTGACCTTTCCTTGATCAGTGCGTAGTAGTCTTTATAGATGACATCCTGATCTACAGTAAAGATGCTCGACAGTATGAGCAACACCTCCGTCAGGCTTTGACTTTGCTAAGAGATCATAAGTTGTATGCTAAGTTTAGCAAGTGTGAGTTTTGGTTACTAGAAGTTTCCTTTCTTGGACATGTAATATCTGCTTCAGGTATTCGTGTTGATCCTAAGAAGGTAGAGTCTGTCCTACAATGGGAGCATTCTAAGACACCAACAGAGATACATAGTTTCTTAGGGTTGGTAGGATATTACATGAGGTTCATTAAGAACTTCAGTACAATAGCTTTACCCCTAACCGAGTTGACCAGGAAGGAAGTTCCTTTTGTCTAGAATGACAAGTGTCAACAATCTTTTCAGTTGTTGAAGGAAAGGCTGACAAGTGCACCTGTGCTGGTGCTACCTGAGTAGGGAAAGGGGTACATAGTTTTCTGTGATGCATCTAAGAATGGCTTAGGATGTGTGTTGATGCAGGATAAGCAAGTGATTTCTTTTGCTTCTCGACAGCTTAAGAAACACGAGGAGAATTATCCAACACATGATCCAGAGCTAGCTGTTGTGGTCCATGCTTTGAAAATCTGGAGGCATTATCTCTACGGAGAGACTTTCCAGATTTTCACTGACCATAATAATTTAAAATACATCTTTTCTCAGCATGATCTAAACATGAGGCAACGCCACTGGATGGAGTTAATCAAGGACTACGATTGTACAATTGATTATCATCCAGGGAAATCCAATGTGGTTGCTGATGCACTAAGTAGAAAATCAGCAACACCAGCCTTAGATAAAACACAACTGAATTCCTTGGTGTGTTCTAAGAGGGATATGTTTATATCCTTGAGGCAAAATAATGTACAATTTAAAGTATCATTGTTAGCCGGGTTGTCAGCTGAGATGCACATAAAACCAACTCTGAGACAGAAGATTAAAGAAGCACAACAAACTGATGCTATAGTTCAACAGATTGGGTCAGAGAATGGTAGTGAGAAATGAGATGGCTTCCATGAGTCAGAGGATCAGGTAGTTTGTTACCATGGCAGGATGGTAGTACCTGGTGCCAATGATTTGAGGAAGTTAGTCCTGGAAGAAGCTCATTCTTTGATGTATGCTATGCATCCAAGGAGCACCAAGATGTATCATAATTTAAAAGACATATATTGGTGGCCTGGACTAAAGAAAGATGTGGCTGAGTTTGTTATGCGGTGTCCAGTGTGTCAGCAGGTTAAAGCTGAACATCAAAAGCCCACATGAACAATGCAACCCTTGCCTATACCACAGTGGAAATGGAATCATGTAACCATTGACTTTGTGGTTGGTTTGCCTAGAACAGTCAAAGGTCATGATTCCATATGGGTGATAGTGGATAGGTTGACAAAGACAACACATTTCTTACCTGTCAAAACAACCTACACTGCTGAGAAGCTGGCACAGTTATATGTAGATGAAATAGTGCGGTTGCACGGGGTCCCAGCCACTATTGTTTCTGATAGAGGTCCTCAGTTTACAAGTCATTTTTGGGAACGACTTCATAAAGCTTTGGGTACACAATTAAGGTTTAGCACAACCTTTCACCCTCATACTGATGGACAATCTGAAAGGACCATACAAACCTTGGAGGACTTGCTTAGGGCATGTGTCCTTCAATTTGTTGGAAGTTGGGATCTACACCTGAACTTGATAGAATTTGCTTATAATAATAGCTATCAACACAATATTGACATGGCACCATATGAAGCATTATATGGTAGACATTGTAGATCTCCTTTGTGTTGGTATGAAACTGGAGAAAATCAACTTTTGGGTCCTGAACCAGTGCAGCAGACAACGAAAAAGATTAAAGTAATACAACAATAGTTAAGGACTGCACAGGATAGACAGAAATCATACGCCGACAAACGGCGAAGACCTTTAGAATTCCAAGTTGTAGACAGAGCATATCTCAAGGTCTCACCTTGGAAAGGAGTTCTTAGATTTGGAAGGAAAGGAAAGTTAGCTCCTAGATTTATGGGGCCTTATCCAATCATTGAACGGATTGGAAAAGTAGCTTATAAGCTGGAGTTACCGCCTGAGTTGCATAATTTGCACCCAGTTTTCCACATCTTGATGTTGAGAAAGTGCCATCCTGACACAGAATTAGTTCTACAACCTGTGGAAGTAGAAGTAAATGATGATATATCATATGTTGAAGGACCTATAATGATCCTTGATAAAAGAATTAAAAAGCTGAAAGAGAAAGACATCTGTCTTGTAAAAGTCCTCTGGAATCACCGTGGCATTGAATAAGCTACATGGAAACTAGTGGAAGAGATGAGAAGGAAATACCCTACTCTTTTCTCTTAAAATGTTTTTGTAATGATTTCGGGGACGAAATCCTTGTAAGGGGTGGATAATTTGTAACATCCCTGACTTGGGTTATGCTCTAACCCTAGATCTTTTTCTTAATAAAGTTGATTAGATGCTTGTTCATATTTCTTGGAAAGTAATTAAGGCTCAAGAAGAACTTATATTTCAATTTTAGTCCTTTTTGAATAATGTTGAAACATTGTTTTATTTGTTTTGGACTAAAGTGCAAATTACCCAAGTTGAGGGGTTAACTTGCAAATTGTACATGATAAAATGTTCCTCAGATGTTGAAGCATCATAAGAATGAGAATGATGTAATGGTATAGTTTCCACAAGCTTGAGCACCAAGATAAAGCTTGCTGAGCAATCCTTGTGCATTTAAACCTAGTTTTGGTGTAATGTGCAATTTACCCCAAAACCTAGGGTACAACATGCAAAATACCACTTCTAGAGGGTCCCCCATGTTTCTTGGCATCAATTAAAGAAAATAAAACGGAAGGGGCGCTTCATTTTGAGTTGTTTTGGAGGAGAGAGAATCTTGGTATTAAAATAATCAAGATTTAAGAATAAAAGAAACTTTACTTAATTTAATGCAAAAAGATAAATATTAATTGAAGATCCCTTCAACCAAAAGTTGAGGGATGTGTTTGCAAAAGGATTGGACGTTCTTTGTGCCTTGTAAAGGCAACGAGAATATCAAAGGGAATGGATAACTCACTCCTATTATTAAAGAAAAAAGAAATATCCACTAAAGAGAGGATATTAATATAATATGTTTAAGGTGCTTAATTCCTTTTCTTTTAATCTTTAGATAATGAAGAAGTTTTGCAAGTGAATAAAGGCGGCTTCGTGGAAAAGGAATGTAGGGGAAGAGGCGGCACTAATTTGGGAAATTAAAGGAATTAATTCCATTTTCTCTTTCCTTGGAATTCCCTTATACATATCTCATTTCCTACCCACTCAAGGATATTTTTTGGAATTACTTTTCTCCTCTTGCTTGCAAACCGAGCAAAGGATCTAGGAGCAGCTGGAGTACGACCCCCAACCTGTTGGTAAGTTCTTGATCTTCTTTCACCTCAATTTCATGGTGAAAATCATAAAACAATGCATAATTCTTCGCTATTTCACTCCCTCTTCAAACCTAGCCAACCTTTTCATTCAAAAAGCTTGAGAATGGACCTTGGGCAGTTGCAAAAGCTTCATCCACCATTGGAGTCATGGAGTTTGAAGCTTGGAATCAGATTCAAAGGTGGGTTATATAACTTAAACCCTTAAACATGGATATTGCATTCAATTCTCCAATAATTGTTGATTATTTTCTTCTATTTGGAACTCTTTTGATTCATTGCTGCAATTTCCATGAAAACGGCGGTAGTTCTTGGATGAACGAAGGAAGATGATGATGACATCATCTTGGACACTTTTCCCCAAGAAAATGCTAGACTAAATGGTTTCAACTTAAGTGCTCAATCGATTTTACAAACCGTTTGGGAGTAAACGGTTTCGCAAACCGTTTGGAAGTAAACAGTTTCATCAAACCATTTGGAAGTAAACAGTTTCAAACCGTTTGGGAATGTTGACCATAGTTTACCATTTGGAGATTTGATGGTAATGATGAGGGTTAATGACCCATTAAATATAATTGATTAGTTTCAAAGGGTTCATTAGTTGAAGGTCCATCAATCACCAAACCCTAATCGAGTGAAGTGCTCATTTCTTAATTGATTGACTTAGAACTTTGGGTTGATTGACCCAAACGGTTTCAAAACCATTTGGGGATCACCCAAACGGTCAACCAAGACCGTTTGGAGGTCTAGGGTTGAGTATGGTTAGGTATTTGAAGATCTAAAGATACCTAATTGTAATACAATCAATTACTGATTTGATAATCAATCCAATGACCTAAACCCTAATTAGACTTCATCAATTTTGATGATAATTGGGGCAAACGGTCTCACGGCCGTTTGGATGTCAATTTTGATGATAATTGGGGCAAACAGTCTCAAGACCGTTTGGAGGTCATCCAAATGACCTCAAGACCGTTTGAGGTCAGGTCATGCCCAATTTGATTGGTGATCCAATGATTTTAAAGAAATTAGTTTCACAATGTCTAATATTAAAGGTTCATTGATTTCAACCCTAATTCAATTGGGTTCAAACCCTAATTGGTGATCAATTGAAGATTGAATCAATTGAAGGCTGATTCATTAAGCTTACTTGAAGCATGGTGCCTAGGTTCAATTGATTATTTATTACATGGATTCAATTAATGAAGGAGTTAACCTTGGAAACCCTAAATCGATTAGAGAGGTTGAGACCCTTTTTGGTCCATTCATTTTGAGGAGGTTTGGACCAAACAGTCTCAAGACCGTTTGAGTCCAAACAGTCTCAAGACCGTTTGGGACCAAACGATCCCAAACCGGTTGAGGCTCAAACGTTTTCAAATACTTACTTTAGCAAACATTTTCAAGTGATTCACTTTAGCAAACGTTTTTAAGTAATTCACTTTAGCAATTGGTTTTAGGTGATTCACTTTAGCAAACGGTTTCAAGTGATTCACTTTAGCAAATAGTTTCAAGTGTTCACTTTAGCAAACGGTCTCAAATGTTCACTTTAGCAAACAGTTTCAAGTAACTACTTTGCTGAATGGTTTCAATTGTTATACTTAGACCATTTGAAGGTTATCCATGCAAGACCGTTTGAGGTTTGATTTGGTCAAGACCGTTTGGGGTCTAAGTGACCAAGACCGTTTGAAAGTAATTAACCCTAAAGCCGTATGAACAATTAAAGTGTTTAAAGGTCAAATGTTTAATTGATTATTTTATGATGCCATCCGAGGGTGATTATGGTAATTATACCCTTAATAAGATAGGGTGATTAATACCTTATGAATGATTAATCTTTAATGATTAAGGAAGTAATAACATAATGCATGGTGTCAACCCTTCAATCAAGTTGAGTGGACTTATCCCAATCAAGAGTGATGTAGATATCATTCTATAAAGGATGAGAGAGAGAGAATTTCTTACATTAATGATAATCATGTGGAGGTTAAGTCTCAACACTTTCAACATATGTGAATGTGTAATTAGGGTATGATCCTTGATAAAGAGATCATGAACCCTAATTAGGAAGGATAATGAGCCCTAACCCTAGTTAAGGGCAATTATAAGTGAAACCCTAATCCATGATGACAGTAACCCTAGTTGAGGGCAATAAAAGATGAAACCCCAATCTATGGTAATGATACGACCCTAATGAAGGGTGATGACATGAGAAACCCTAATTCAGGGTATTTTGATAATAAACCCTAATTGAATGTGAATAGTAAACCCTAACTAAGGATGATGTTATGAGAAACCCTAATCAAGGGTGAAATCATGTGAAACCCTAAAGCAAGGGTGATGTCATGTGAAACTCTAGATAAGGTTAAAGTCAAAATGAAATCCTAATGCAAGGATGAGATGTGAAACCTGATTCAAGGTGATACTATATACTGGTATGTAATTCTTTAAAGTGAAATCCTATACTGATATAGGATAAAGATGTGTGGAACCCTAATCTTGGGTCGTTTTGTATGAAACCCTAACTTTGGGCAATATGATAATAATCATAACCCAAATCTGGGTAATGAGATTAAGTATTCCTATTTGATATAAATTGGGAAATCTTAGCTCTAATAAGGAAATAGTGATGATGTTCTTACATACATAGTGCTGATTGGTAATTGATATAATTGTTATCATGTGCACTAACTATGCTAGTTTAATGAGACGGTGAACATAGCCAGGTAAGAGCTATGATGCTTTAATACTAAATTTGCTTTATGGGTCTTGTGAGCCATAACATGTTGTGTTGCCTAGTGAAATATAACAAGAGATATTATTGTGCTTTAAGAGCCATATGAGATACCTGCACTGCAATTATTATGTTTATATTGATCAGTTAACCTGAAGGCATTAAGTTACCTGATAAATTGGTTACAAGTGTTTGATGACTTGAGGGTTTGAATACCCATGTTTTATAATCATGATGATGAGATGACAAGGGATGGGATTACCTTGATGGGATAAGGGATTGAGATCCCAATGTTTAGCAAAGCTTTGAAAAGAACTTGTTAGAAACAATATTCCTTTTTTGTAACAAATGTTAAAATGTTTTATGACTGAAAACATGCTTGATGCTAAAATAATATTGTAATGTACTTAAATAATCAAGGGAAATAGTATCATGTAGAGCCCTGACCATAGATCCATCATCGTCAGTAGTTAGGTGATGGTGAAACAAGTTTTCCTAAGGGAACTCCTGGAGGGCATACTTTTGAGTATGTGGGGGTTATGGGCACGAATATCCTTACGGGCTAATGGAGGAATTGATGTGAGATAAACATTAAATCTCTCAATCCTTCATTATATGTGACAAGATGGATGTATCACTAATCTCCTGAATGCCGAGATGGATGTACCATTAAGCTCCCGATGATCTTAATGCCAGATCGATGTGAGATAAATATAATATCTCTCGATTGTGAAGAGAGTACAGCATGCCACTGTAACTCTAATAGCGAAGTTGCCAGTATACCCTGGAAAGCTATTTAGCAGAGACACAAGATGTCCTACAGTTGGTCCTCACAATGACTGAGGAAGATGTGGTCATGGAAATCCAACTCTTCTATTGACCTATACCGATTTCGATTTTGTAATGGTCGGTTGGAGTATGAGCGGTATAACTCATCCCCTCAGGGCATTAAGTATGTTTGCAAAATGTAATCAGCCATGTAGCATAATTGCTTAGGGCTGAAATACGAGAATCAATGGTTGATGATACATTGCTTAGTATGTCTTAGTTAGCTAAATGCTATACATGTTCTTTATACTCCTTATTAAATGAGTGACATATTGCTCTATCTAGATATAGCTGAAATGACTTGAATAGAGAATACTGCTCTAAATTGTTTAGTCAATAATTTAGCTGTTGTTGAATACTTATGATTCTTCTACTCATTTTTATTCTATTAGTTGCAATAATAATGTTTCTGGCGGAGAGTTATATCTCTCACTGGGACAATTTTTCAATTGTCTCACCCCCGTGGGATTCAACTATTTAGGTAGACACAGAAGAGGCAGGAACCCTACAGCAAGGGAATAATAGCAACAACAATAAAACCAAGGACAACAGTGAATTCTCAGGTGGAGACACTGGTTGTCATGTCATGTATATAGAAAGTCCTATGTGCCGTCTCTGTACTCTCAGGTCCTAGGAGTCAGTAGTTAGTTTTATATCGATCTGAGATTTTGGTTTGATGCCTCAAGATTTTCATATTGTCTTGTATAGTATAACATGGCAGCTGATGTTTGTAACTCTCGAGAAGGAAGAGTACAAGAGGTGTATTAGTAAACCAACATGTATTTGAAATACTTTGGTTCTTTTATGAAAGATTTTATCAGCTTATGGATCTCTTTGTAAAAAGTTTTAATTTTTAGTAATTTTTAGTAATTCAGCTGCTAACGATATGCTTCCTCTTTAGTTAATCCTATTTTAAAAGTTAGATGCCACACTATGCAACTAGATCATAACCATTTTCCAACTTATATTAGTCACTTTCACCAAGGAACTATCAACAAAATCACGTCCACAATTAGAGAGTGTTAGAATTAATAGTCATATCATGTCATACGATATATATATGTTGAAGTCTGTAGGACCATACACAGATTGGTCAAGTTTGGAAGTCTCTAGAGTCATGTCTACATGATCCTATATAGAGGAGAGATGTCCCTTGTATCCAACACATCATCACTACACTATCATTATATCATCCTTACTATTTTCATATCGTCATCTCCATCATCAAATCTATGTCATATTTATAGTCCCATCATCTGTCATCTCCCATTTATCCATGTATCCATAGTTCGTCTTCTCTGGGTTCATCTTCCTCGAGTTCATCTTCCCTAAGAATAAAGTTCAGACACAATCGTCTAGTTGTCACCCTTCTTATATAGTTATTACCAATCACAGTTTTGCCACACCTACAAGTGGAAGTTCTCTCCAACATCAACTACCCCATGGTGATCTTTTACATAGTGGAAGTCATCTCGTCCAGTAGACATATCTACCTATTATGACACATATAAGTCAAAAGATCATTCATCCAAGGTCCACTTCTATCTACAAAAATCATCCATGGAGATAGGGTGGAAGTCCTCCACTATGTGAATGTTGGTCTTGGCCATATCTACAGGTCATTACTACCATGTTGGTAGGTTACACACCGTGTAAGTAACCTACACATTGTACAACTTCATTCACATCAAAGTTCATCAAAAACGCACTATATAGACATTCCACATGGTGTGTCACCAGAAGTTTGTCCATTCAACATGTCGTGTAGGTGTCCAACATGGTGTGTTACCATTAGGGTTTCAATTCACTCACTGGTGGCAATGCCAGACATGATGTGTCACCCAATTTACATAGTGTGTTGTTGCTTGGGTTTCCAATCTTCCATCACAGATGATATGTTCAACATTTTGTGTCCAAAATTAGTTCTCTAGGCATCCTCAAAGGTGTTGTGTCTGTCAATTGACATGTCATGTCAAAGGTCAAAAGCTTCCCAACATGACATGTCATTTTATCCCACGCAGTGTGTCTAGTCTTGAAAGATCAATCTTTATTAGATCTTTAATCAGATATATTGTTTGACTGAGTCCATGCCGCACGGGCTTCTCCCTCGCACCTATTTTGAGTCACACATAGATCCATTTGTTTCTTCACTAGATCTTATAATTGGGTCACATACTACACTGAATATGGTTATTGGTTCTTCTATTGTAGCTTCCTTTCCAAGTCAACCTCTCTTAAGCACCAACATGAAGTCATATACTCACATGTGTGACGTGGTTTTCTCCCATGAACAAGATCAACCTTTCTCGTGTGTGATGATTCATCCCTTTCAAGCTTTGTTAAGCATGAGGTCAAGTTCTCTCAAGCTTGTCATACATCTGAAATTCACAACTTCTCCAGGCATATCAAGCCAATCCTTCTCCAATCCTTTCTTCCCTCTCCACCTCATGTACCTAATTCTATTGAAGTCTTGTCACATGGGAGTTTCATAGTCTTTGTACACCCAACCACTTTTTTGGCCCCTTCATGGTTGGTGTGCAATGAAGAAATAGAGGAGACAGGAAGTGGAGTATGAGGAGAAGAGATGGGGTGTAGAGTTCAAAGTTAAAATAGGAAAGAGGAATAAGGGCATTATATACATATGAAGTTTTGTGTACTTAACATGTTGTTCATATATCATTATCCAATTCAAGGCTAACGTCCATCCTGGACATTCTGAGTTTCCAAGTCTTAATCTATTATTCAAAAGTCATCTTCTCACATCATCGTTAACTAAAGAAGATGATTTCTTAGTTCAAATGGATGTCATATGCTCTATACATAAGGGAAATACGTTTCTTCATTGGACATGTCTTGGTCATTTTTCTATGGCAACATTTCAGTCTTCTATAATTGGAGCATCTTGGATTACACAGACATTTGGTTGTATGTTGATCTATCACACCTATCTTTTTGACAAGATCATTTGGTTGGATACGTTAGCAATGTTTCTCCTTGTTCATCCATGCCCTATAAAGCACATTAACCATCTAGTATAACCTAGTCTTCCTATAGAACATGTCCTATTGAGGCCACTACATGGTGGTCTTCTTTTGGAAACTACTTCAAATGATAGTAGCAACTGAGTTGGTGACTCATGATCTTTGCATGTTCCTTCAACATACTCCAAGATACAAGCTCCAACCTAGTCAAAATTCTATATATCTCAAAAATCCAATGTTCGTCAATCTTACGAGAAGCTTCGAAGTTGAAAGTGCCAAAGTCCAAAGGAGAGCACATGTCCTGCTATGTCAGGGGATAATATGTTTTTTTCATTACTTTTTTTTCTATGTCTTGTTTATGAATGCCATACAAGCTAGCCATGTGATCCTCCCATGATATAGTTTGTGGGAGAGTGTTATAATTAATAGTCATATCATATCATATGATATACAAGCAGAGTCTTTAGGCCCAATTTAAAGTCTAGTCAGGACTAGAGGTCTCTAGAGTCATGTCCACTTTCTCCTATATAAAGGATAGGGGTTCTCTTTTATCCAACACACCTTCAACACACTATCAATATATCATAAATATTATCTTCCCTTCTAGAAAGAGGAAGTAAAAAGTAACATTAAGAAAATAAGGAAGTTACAAAGCTCAAATTCATGAAGAGAAAAAAATTGAAACTTCTACAGAAGCATAAGACACAAAGGGAATCTTCATATTGTCCTCCCACCTCAAACAAAGTATCTTACATCTTCAACTCAAACACAGTGACAATAAAAAATAAGGGCATGCCAATCCTTCCCTCACTTTCACCACAAACTTACATCAGTCGCAATACAATCACCAACAGTTTGGAAATAAGATCTACATCAATCACCTATAGACATTCAAACATTCCTTGGTATTGAATACCAAACCACAAGTTAGCAACATCTCAACAACAAGTCCATGTATACTGCAACCCCTCCAAGCATTTATTTCAACTCACATCACAAACTAAGTATGTTTAGCACACTCCCTTAAAGTATTAGCCAAAATAAAAATAGTGCCACGGTTCAAATAACTGTCAATGCATCATACTGAAAATAGATTCCTCAAAGCACGAGTTGATAACTCAAAAACACTAATAGATAATTCATCTTGAAAGTAAAACATTGCAATTGAATCAACATCACAACAAATAGACCTTGCCCCATAAGTGTAGGTAGCACCTAAAACACACTAGTTTCTTTATGCACATGAAAATTTATACATATCGCTCAACATTTAATAAGAAAAATAGGGAAAATAAAACATTCATTGAAGCAAACGTTGGATAAATCTCAACATAAAACTTCATTAGCAGAAACTCCATCAAACAATGATCATTAAGATATTTGTAGAGTTGAAATAACAATAGTTTCTAGAAGTGAAAATCCACCATCTGAGATGTTGTTTTGGATGGTTTTTGGGCTTGATTTCTAATACGGTAATGTTCAATTCTAACAAAATTAGTGCAAGCATAGATCATGGTATGTACTAAAATTCAAGAAGCATCAACATGTAACTCATTTACATATGTAGATTTAGATAATAGAAAACTTCAGGATATTAAAAATGCTTTGTATAAAAGCAAAATTTTATCTTTTACTGGATACATGTTGTTAGCACCATGTCCATTCTTGACTAGTTCTAGTTATGTTTGTGTTTATTGGTTGTATTTTATCCTTCATTTTTTTAACATTTATTGTTTCAATTTATCCTAAAATATAAATTAGGATAGGATCTACAATGTGGTCATAGAGAATATTTTATTAAGACGGAAGAGATAATAGTCAATATGGACTATTTCTTTACCATCAACTTCATGAATTATATGCATAACTAGGACATGAGGAAGCAGTAAAAATTGAGGCAAATGAGAATCAAGCATATAGATATTGTAAACAAAAAATCAATGTATATTGTGTTTTTTCAAACATAATAAGATTGAGGAAGCAAATAACATGTCACTAAATACTACCAAAGTAAATTATTTATAGAGTAATCTGGAATGATTAAGAAATATATACACAAGCTCAAATATAGGGTATTGGTTAGAAAATATATTAACTATTGCATTCTTGGAGAGTTTCAAACTTATGATGTGTGTATACAAGTTTCTCTACATAAAGAGAAATTTCACCAAAGCCTTTCAGTCACCCTCTAATTCATTTTCTTTGTGCACTTCATGCAAGTTTTCCTAAGTAACAACCAAAAAGTCATGCACTATATATCTAATAACAAATAATTTTTTTTGACACACATGGTTATATTTGATCCTATTGGATTGTTGATTATTAGCACCCGAAAAGCCAAGGTAATGAAAGTCTTAATACATATGCATAACACCAACAAAGTCTTGAGTATGGTCAAACTTGTGAGTATAATTATGTTATAATTATGTCCTTTTTTGGGTGTTAGATGGCAAGGTTGGTATTTGGGAGATGATATTAGTCGTGTGTTATTTTTAAAGATGCTAGAGTAGGAGGGTGATTCAAAGATGAAATGGACTTAGTAACATGCATGATATCTACATGAATTCCCATGATTGGAGAAACAATTTGATTTTAGGGTATCTTACGACCAAGCACGATACACAATATATAGAGTGTGTAAAAATGATTATTTGAGGATTTCTAGGCAATAGGCACTATCCATTCAAAATTGCAAATAACATAAGCAACTTCCAATATAATACATAAAACTATAGTAGCCATTGATGGGATTGGTATGCAACTAAAGCTAAAAACCCACATGTTGAGCATACTATAGAGTATGCAGCAATTAAATGTCCATTAAAGAGTCTTCATCAAAACCAAGTAACTTTTTCTTCCACCGGCCATTGTATTGACAATAAGGGAAGCCCAGGGATCTAATAAGAGATTGGGAAAGCAACAACACCCTTGTTAACCATTCAAAATAAGCAATTCTCTTTGCTCATTATCACATCATGGGTAGATTTATTTTATAATATAAAGTTTTTGAATGTGTTGAACTTACATAAACTTATCAATAACTTTAGGGCAAGGTATATGCAATGACCCATTTTCAGATTAACCATCTAATTAGGGTTTACATGAATGATTATATTGTAACATCCCTGACCTGGTGTAACGACCCCGCCTCCCGGTAACCCCCAATTAAGGGAGACCCGAAGGTCGGAATCGTTAATCAATTTACAGGATCAAAGGTTCAGCAAATAATCATTTATAATTATTAAATTCTACTACTAAACTGAGTATTGGCAGTAAAAATTGAAACTTTATTTACCTTTTTGAAACTTTGGGAAACTATCTATCCCAGAATGTAAATCCTCTATCTAATCCTCCTTGTACTTTATTCTTACTTTCCAGATGTGTCACTTTACTGTTTGTGCTTTCAGGGTTATACCTAAAACGCCGACAAACAAAACATCGATCAGCAATTGCTGGTATGTGGAGGCAATCAAAATCTCACAAATAAGTTTAACAATGTAACTATTGCAATCAAGGTAATTAACAAGTCAATTTACATTTTCCAAGTGACAATCCCCACCGCTTTTGCCCTAACCCTGGATTTGACTTAAGGCCACCTTCTCAATCCCGAGCTTGGTGCCTGGGAGTCACCTCTCAGGGTGCTCCTTAGTCTTGCCTCATCAATCACCTTCTCATTCCCGAGCTTGGTGTATAGGGTCACCTCTCAAGGTGCCCATTGGTCTACCCTCCTGGGCCTGACCTTTATGACATCTTCCATCAGGGTGGCATGTAGGTGCGGGATTTACACATTTATATTAAATGGTGATAATCATAGTCACTTTATAATTGCAATATGAACATCCAAACAGTTAGTTGCATTCAATGCGATTAAACATTCAGGAATCTTTCGGGAAACTAAAGCGGTTACTCATATTTAACCACATACCTGTTAATGAGGACTTGAATGCAGAACTAATTTAATCAACCAGGAAATCAAGCAAGCACACACACAATTTCCTGAAAAATACATTTAATTCCTCTATTATTAATCATGTCATGATGATTCAATAATACTAAGGTTTCCCTAGGTTAATTGTCATTTTTAGGGTTTCAACCATAATTAGGGTTTCATCTCTTTTTTATTGCTTTTACATTCCTTTTATTAAATTATACATCAAACCCTAATTTTCTTGCTTTATCAACTATTAGGATTCCTAGGATCAGACTTATTCCAATAAATCCTAATTTCGAATTACTTCATCATTTCTTTTTTTCTAAATTAGGGTTTCCAACCTTTAATCCACATATGGAGTCATAAAACCCTAAACTTGCAATTCTATCATCACAACAGGTTAATAATTATCTAAAATAGAAAATAAGTTAACCATCTTCGAATTATCTTAATTGCAAGATTAATTACCCTTTTTTATCAACAATTAGAGTTTTTTATCCACAAATTAACTCTTTTTCTTCCTCTAGAAATACACTTTCACAAACTAGTCAGATTCAGGGTCTCAAACTATTTTTATTAAATCCCTCATATTTTTCTGATCATTTTTCATGTATTGAGTTTTTCCATACGAGCCTCCTAGCTCTAGATATAATTTTTCTAAGATAAATCCTTTTTATCCAATTAATAATTGATTTAAGAAAAACGCGGACCACACGATCAATGGTCCGGTGGTCCACTCAGGATCCATCGGCCATGATCGCGCGCTCCCTTAACAGCGCTGTAAGAGAGAAAAGGACTGAAATGTCCTTACTACTTCATGGGAATGCGGAGGGCAGATTGGTAATTCTACTCTTCGTCTCCTTCCTTGATCTCGCGCGAGGTCAGCTCCTTCGACAGTCAACCCTTTGAGTTGACTTCGAGTTCTAGCCTTCCTGCGAGCGGGATGAGGGCACAGGGAGCTTCGGATCTTTCAACCGAAGTTGCTCCGGGGCTCAATTCCTTGCCGAACGCACGTCGACGCCGCCTCCAAGTTGCCGGACTCCGGCAGGGCTCGTGATGCCGACGAGGGTCAGGATCAAGACCTTAGGTGCAATTGAACCCACGAACGAGTTCCTGGAGCTCCGCCACAGAGTTTTGGCTATCAAGATGTGATGTTGGTGCCCTCCATCACCCTCCCCTATTTATAGGGTCGAGGCCTATACCTGCCCAGTTGGGCGTTTCCCGATTTGGCGATGAAACCCAGCGATATTGGGATGGAATCTTCACGATTCCATCTCCTGAATTCAATGGGATCGAAATCCAGTTGTCATGATCATTAGATCGCGAGAAATATGGGTTGCAAAAACACCCTGTAAACATCCACAGTCCTAGTCCCAGCGGGACTTAGGCGATGATTGACCACCGTTGGATCAAGATCCAACTGCCAGAAAAGCTTGCGTTCTAAGGAAACTGAATATCCTTTTTTATTTAATTCAAGAGAATTCCCAAATTTGCAAAATTAATATCTCTCAATCTATAACTCTGATTGGTCTCAAAATTTAAAGGAAAGTTCCTTTTAATATTTTCTATCTTTGAACGAAAATTGGGAATCAAAAAGCAATATATGAATAGGATTTCTTCTCTCCCAAGATTTCTTATTAAATACTCCCAATTAATTCATATCCTTATTCCTTTTGCCTTTATCTTATTAATTTGGGTCCCTTGGACCTCAAGGAAACCCAAAGGCACGAATTCCCATATTGGGGAATATTAGTTTAGCATTATCTTCTTTTAATTATCAGTTTCTCATATTTCCCTTTTATTATTCAATTTCTTTTCCTTGTTAATTCCTTTTTCTTTTCAATTGGGCTTTATGGTCTCCAAGGCCCAAATCAAACAATCAAAGCCATCTCACACGAAAATCATCACAATTCAAAGAAAAAGATCTCATTTAGTCATTAAAAGAGAAAAACCTTTTACATTATATTTTCAGAAATTTGAGGTTATAACATCCTCCCCTCCTTATAGGAATTTTGCCCTCAAAATTCAAACAATCAAGCAAACAATTCCGGGTATGTTTTCTCCATGTCTGCCTTCAGCTCCCATGTGGCCTCATCCTCTCCATGGTGCTTCCAAAGAACCTTTACCGTCTCTATATTCTTGTATCTGAGTTCTTTCACCTTGGTATCTAGAATCCGCAAAGGTGACTCAGGATAAGTCAGCTTCCCTTGAAGCTCAATAGGTTCAGTGCTCAGCACATGGCTCAGATCTTGCACATAACGCTTCAGGTTAGACACGTGAAACACATCATGCATCATGCTATACTGAGGGGGTAACGCCAAACAGTATGCAGCTTCACCAATCCGTTCTAACACCTCAAACGGACCCACATATCGGGGACTCAACTTTCCTCTGTTCTTAGCTATAGCTCGGAGCGGTCGGATTTTCAGAAACACATGATCTCCCACAGTGAAATGCACATCAGTCCGCTTTGCATCACCATACGACTTCTGTTGATCCTAGGCTCTCTTTAGCCTTTGCTTGATCAAAGCCACTTTATCAGCATACACTTGGAGCTCATCTAACCTCAACAAGGTCCTCTCACCCACATCATTCCAGTGAAGTGGTGACCGACACAGTCTCCCATACAAAGCTTCATACGGAGGCATCTCGATACTGGCTTGGTAGCTGTTGTTATAAGCAAACTCTGCTAACGGTAAATATTGCTCCCATGAGCCACCCCAATCGAGCACACAAGCTCTCAGCAGATCTTCTAATGTCTGGATCGTCCTTTCTGACTGTCCATCTGTTTGGGGGTGATATGCGGTACTAAACTTTAACCTTGTACCAAGCTCCTCTTGAACCTGCTTCCACAACTTGGAAGTAAACTTGGGATCTCTATCAGAGATGATCGATCCTGGTACACCATGCAAACACACTATCTCTCTAATGTACAGCTCAGCTAGGTCTGACACCTTAGCTGTGGTCTTCAAGGCAAGGAAGTGTGCGGACTTGGTAAGACGATCTACCATGACCCATATCGCATCATGACCCCTCTTGGTCCGGGGTAGACCCACCACAAAATCCATGGTGATCTGCTCCCATTTCCACTCTGGAATCTCTATTGACTGTAAAAGTCCGCCGGGTCGCTGGTGTTCAGCCTTCACCATCTGGCACGTAAGACAACTAGCCACCCATGACGCAATGTCTTTCTTCATTCCTGGCCACCAGAAAAACCGCTGCAGGTCCTTATACATCTTAGTAGTTCCTGGGTGTATCGTGTATTTGGATCCATGTGCCTCTTGCAGGATTTTCTCTTTTATGGTTGAATCCGCAGGAATCCAAATGCGATTCTCAAACCTTATTCCTCCGTCTACTCCCACAGATAGACGGGTCTGTGGCTTCATCAGCAAACCTTTCATCTTATCAAGCTCTCCACTGGTCAACTGTGCTGCTATGACCTCACTCAACAACTCAGATTGAATCGGGATATTAGCCAACCGAACTCGGTCCTCAAGCAGTTGTGGAGTCCATTCCGCAAGTTCCTCTAAACTTTTCCATTGACTGGACAGGATAGCTGCACACTTGATCTGCTTCCGACTTAGAGCATTAGCTACGACGTTCGCCTTACCAGGATGGTAGGCAATGGAGAAGTCATAATCCTTCATGTACTCCATCCATCGTCGTTGTCGTAGGTTCAGATCCTTCTGTGTCAACAGGTACTTCAAGCTTTTGTGGTCGGTGAAGATCTCAAAGGTAGCACCGTACAAGTAGTGTCGCCATATCTTCAAGGCATGAATGATAGCAGCTAATTCCAGGTCATGTGTTGGGTAATTCACCTCATTTGGCTTGAGCTGTCGGGAAGCATATGCAATCACATGCCGATCTTGTTCCAACACACAACCAAGTCCCATCTTGGATGCATCAGTGAATATCATGAATCCTTCATTGCCAGAAGGAAGAGTCAACACAAGTGCGGTAGTCAGCTTCTCCTTCAATTCCTGGAATCGAGCTTCACATACTTCAGACCACACGAACTTCACATCCTTTTGAGTCAACATGGTCAGCGGTAGGGCAGTCTTGGAGAAATCCTTGATGAAGCGACGGTAGTATCCAGCCAACCCCATGAAGCTGCGAATCTCGGAGGGGTTCTTCAGTGCCGGCCATTCTCGAACTGTCGATACTTTGGCTGGATCTACGACGATCGTTCCTCCTGAGATGATGTGTCCAAGAAACATGACTCGGTCCAACCAAAACTCACATTTCGAGAACTTTCCGAAAAACTTATGCTTTCTCAGGATATCAAGGACTCTACCCAGGTGGTCACGGTGTTGGGCTAGGTCATCTGAGTACACCAAAATGTCATCTATGAACACTATCACAAAAGAGTCAAGGAAGGGTTGGAACACACTGTTCATGAGGTTCATAAAGACACTCGGTGCATTGGATAATCCAAACGACATGACCACAAACTCATAGTGGCCATAACGGGTTCTGAAAGCCGTTTTGGATATATCCTCACTCCTCACTCTCACCTGGTGATATCCTGATCTCAAATCGATTTTGGAAAAGACTCGAGCTGATTTGAGTTGGTCAAAGAGGTCATCTATTCTGGGTAAAGGATACTTATTCTTAATGGTTGCATGATTGATCATCCGATAATCAATACACATCCGAAGCGACCCATCCTTCTTTTTCACAAAGAGGTCTGGTGCTCCCCATGGTGAGGTACTGGGTCGGATAAACCCCTTATCCAACAACTCTTGCAATTGGGTTTTCAACTCAAGCAACTCAGCAGGGGCCATTCTATAGGGCGCCTTAGATATAGGGTTAGTCCCAGGAGCTAACTCAATCGAGAAGTCTACCTCCCTCTCAGGGGGAATCCCTGGTAGATCATCTGGAAACACATCCGCGTACTCCCGAACCACCTCTATGTCCTCTAAGGATTGCCCCCTAACCTCGGGTACGGTAACTATGGCTAGGTAGGCTCGACAACCCTTGGATAACATCTGTTCAGCTTTCAAAGCGGATATGTACAGACTGGTCATCACATCTTTCCTTCCTCGAATGGTGAAGTGTGGATAGCCGGTCTTTCTAATGAGAATCTTCTTCTCTCTACAGTCAATCTGGGCCCTATAGGTGGAAAGCCAGTCCATCCCGATGATTACATCAAAATCATTCATATCGAGAAGGATGAAGTCAGTGGGAAGCTCATGGTTCATGTACTTTACTGGCAAGATAAGGGTTTTCAAAAGAGAGGTATAAATACGACCACTCGGGGTTGTGACATCCAAAACATAACCCAAATCCTTGATATCCAAACCAAGCATAGTTGCCAGATTTCTCGAAATAAAAGTATTAGTAGATCCAGAATCAAAAAGTGCTTTTACATTTTGTCCCATGACTTCCAGCAAGCCTACAAAGTTATTCCATATCAGAAAGCAACTACATGGTCTACTAAACTAAAAGAAAAAAACTCTATGGGTTATTACCCTCAATCAACTTATTAGCATTCGCCTGGGCTTCTTCATTGTCGATGGCGAACACTCTAGCCTGTCTTCTCTCTCCAGCTGGTGGTACTCTGGCTGGTACTCCTACTGGGGGTGCTGCAGCTAGTGGCTGTGCTGCTACAGGTTGTGACCCCAAAGGTCCCCTTGGGTCAGGCTGAGGGCAGTTGGCGATGAAGTATCCCTCTTGCTGACATCTGAAACACACCTTCTTCTCAAAGCGACATTTCCCAGGATGTGCCCGTCCACAGGTGCGACACTGCTGGAGGCGACCACACGGCTTGCCCTTGTGCCCGTGCTTGTTCTTGTTGTGGTTGCGTCCTTGCCCCTTTCGGTGTTCATTCCTCTGGCCTTGAACTCCTTCAGTGAAGCCCAAGTATCCTCTGGATTGGTTTTGTGTAGGCATCACTGTCCTTTCCATGTCTAAGGCGGTATTGTAGGCTTCAGCAAAGGTCTTTGGCTTACTAGCCATCACATGAGGCTTGATGGCAGGATGTAGACAATCCATGAAGTGGTCCACCCTCCTCTCTTTGTCCAACATATGCCCAAAGCATTCCAGGAGGCGGAACATGCGACCGAAATCCGCAATTGAAGAACTTCCTTGAGTCATGCTCATGAACTCCCTCTCTTTCTCTTTCCTTGCTGAGATGGGGAGGAATCTGGCGGTGAAGATGGTCTTGAAGTCGGTCCACGCCATCGGTTCCTCGCTTAGGTCCCTTCCCGTGATGTGGTTCTCCCACAATATCTTGGCTGCACCTTCTAAAAGGTGAGTAGCAAACAGAACCTTCTTATTCGGCTGCACCTCAAGCATCCGGAACCCGTTCTCGACTGCAAGCAGCCAAGCTTCCGCCTTGTCGACCACTTCAGTCTTATCTTCTCCCCAGAACTTTTCAACGTTCAGCTTGACAAAGTCCAGAATGGTGGCTCCCAATCGAGGACGAACTGGAAGTGGCTCACCATTCTCATCTCGAGCTATGTCTCTAAGGGCCAGGGCACAGATAGCTTCGGTCAATTGCTTTTGTTGTTCCATCCAAACTGCATCTGTTGTATGAACCACCATGGCTGGTTCTGGACCACCAGGCTGGTCCTCCTCCATTTGGGCTTCCTCTTCATGCATCTGGTACTCCTCATACACTAGTCCTTCCCCTGGCTCTCAGTTGCTGCCGGGCATTGGTTCAGGGTTGGGTGCCCCAACTCCCTCTGGTCTCTTTCTCTTCTTTGAGGTCTCTCCATGGTTTCGCTTCCTCTTCTCGGAGGATCCATTCTCCTTGCGGGGTGGTCCACCATCGCTGGTGGAAAAAGGGATGGCCACCACTTTGGTACGAGCCATCTGCACACAAACAGACTTTTAGTTTACTTTTAAACTAATTACACTTGTGCAAATGACATCTTACTTACGTATCTTTTATTAATTTGGTGGAGGATCCCTTAGACCTTATCAATCTTAACCCATACCACATGAGGGTGAGGAAGAGAGAGAAAACCCTAATCCTTAAAGTCCTTAAGAGAATTTGAGTTGAAAAGGGATGAATAAGATGAGAGAGTCCTAAAGGTATCTTATTTCGAGTTTTAACCTAAGACATCGGCCAGGCAGTCACACGATCCGGGACTCCTCGTATTCCGACTATCGGTGCGGAGGAAAATTTTGCCAGCCCCCGGATGTGATCCTTTTCTAGACACCTCAGTCTTTCAGAAAATCCTCTAATAACTCCATCGGTTCTATGGAATTTGTAAAATTTAATAATTATTAATGATTAGATGGAGAACCTATGCTCTGATACCAATTGTAACGACCCCACCTCCCGGTAACACCCAATTAAGGGAGACCCAAAGGTCGGAATCGTTAATCAATTTACATGATCAAAGGTTCAACAAATAATCATTTATAATTATTAAATTCTACTACTAAACTGAGTATTGGCAGTAAAAATTGAAACTTTATTTACCTTTTTGAAACTTTGGGAAACTATCTATCCCAGAATGTAAATCCTCTATCTAATCCTCCTCGTACTTTATTCTTACTTTCCAGATGTGTCACTTTACTATTTGTGCTTTCAGGGTTATACCTAAAATGCCGACAAACAAAACATCGATCAGCAATTGCTGGTATGTGGAGGCAATCAAAATCTCACAAATAAGTTTAACAATGTAACTATTGCAATCAAGGTAATTAACAAGTCAATTTACATTTTCCAAGTGACAATCCCCACCTCTTTTGCCCTAACCCTGGATTTGACTTAAGGCCACCTTCTCAATCCCGAGCTTGGTGCCTGGGAGTCACCTCTCAGGGTGCTCCTTAGTCTTGCCTCATCAATCACCTTCTCATTCCCGAGCTTGGTGTATAGGGTCACCTCTCAAGGTGCCCATTAGTCTACCCTCCTGGGCCTGACCTTTATGGCATCTTCCATCAGGGTGGCATGTAGGTGCGGGATTTACACATTTATATTAAATGGTGATAATCATAGTCACTTTATAATTGCAATATGAACATCCAAACAGTTAGTTGCATTCCATGCGATTAAACATTCGGGAATCTTTCGGGAAACTAAAGCGGTTACTCATATTTAACCACATACCTGTTAATGAGGACTTGAATGCAGAACTAATTTAATCAACCAGGAAATCAAGCAAGCACACACACAATTTCCTAAAAAATACATTTAATTCCTCTATTATTAATCATGTCATGATGATTCAATAATACTAAGGTTTCCCTAGGTTAATTGTCCTTTTTAGGGTTTCAACCATAATTAGGGTTTCATCTCTTTTTTATTTCTTTTACATTCCTTTTATTAAATTATACATCAAACCCTAATTTTCTTGCTTTATCAACTATTAGGATTCCTAGGATCAGACTTATTCCAATAAATCCTAATTTCGAATTACTTCATCATTTTTTTTTCTAAATTAGGGTTTCCAACCTTTAATCCACATATGGAGTCATAAAACCCTAAACTTGCAATTCTATCATCACAATAGGTTAATAATTATCTAAAACAGAAAATAAGTTAACCATCTTCGAATTATCTTAATTGCAAGATTAATTACCCTTTTTATCAACAATTAGAGTTTTTTATCCACAAATTAACTCTTTTTCTTCCTCTAGAAATACACTTTCACAAACTAGTTAGATTCATGGTCTCAAACTATTTTTATTAAATCCCTCATATTTTTCTGATCATTTTTCATGTATTGAGTTTTTCCATACGAGCCTCCTAGCTCTAGATATAAATTTTCTAAGATAAATCCTTTTTATCCAATTAATGATTGATTTAAGAAAAATGAGGACCGCACGATCAATGGTACGGTGGTCCACTCAGGATCCATCGGCCATGATCGCACGCGCCCTTAACAGCGCTGTAGGCAAGAAAAGGACTGAAATGTCCTTACCAGTTCACGGGAATGCGGAGGGGAGATTGGTAATTCTGCTCTTCGTCTCCTTCCTTGATCTCGCACGAGGTCAGCTCCTTCGACAGTCAACCCTTTGAGTTGACTTCGAGTTCTAGCCTTCCTGCGAGCGGGATGAGGGCACAGGGAGCTTCGCCTCTTTCAACCGAAGTTGCTCCGGGGCTCAATTCCTTGTCGAACGCACGTCGACACCGCCTCCAAGTTGTCGGACTCCGACAGGGCTCGTGATGCCGACGAGGGTCAGGATCAAGACCTTAGGTGCAATTGAACCCACGAACGAGTTCCTGGAGCTCCGCCACAGAATTTTGGCTATCAAGATGTGATGTTGGTGCCCTCCATCGCCCTCCCCTATTTATAGGGTCGAGGCCTATACCTGCCCAGTTGGGCGTTTCCCGATTTGGCGATGAAACCCAGCGATATTGGGATGGAATCTTCGCGATTCCATCTCCTGAATTCAATGGGATCGAAATCCATTTGTCATGATCATTAGATCGCGAGAAATATGGGTTGCAAAAACACCCTGTAAACATCCACAGTCCTAGTCCCAGCGGGACTTAGGCGATGATTGACCACCGTTGGATCAAGATCCAACTGCCAGAAAAGCTCGTGTTCTAAGGAAACTGAATATCCTTTTTTTATTTAATTCAAGAGAATTCCCAAATTTGCAAAATTAATATCTCTCAATCTATAACTCTGATTGGTCTCAAAATTTAAAGGAAAGTTCCTTTTAATATTTTCTATCTCTGAACGAAAATTGGGAATCAAAAAGCAATGTATGAATAGGATTTCTTCTCTCCCAAGATTTCTTATTAAATACTCCCAATTAATTCATATCCTTATTCCTTTTGCCTTTATCTTATTAATTTGGGTCCCTTGGACCTCAAGGAAACCCAAAGGCACAAATTCCCATATTGGGGAATATTAGTTTAGCATTATCTTCTTTTAATTATCAGTTTCTCATATTTCACTTTTATTATTCAATTTCTTTTCCTTGTTAATTCCTTTTTCTTTTCAATTGGGCTTTATGGTCTCCAAGGCCCACAATCAAACAATCAAAGCCATCTCACACGAAAATCATCACAATTCAAAGAAAAAGATCTCATTTAGTCATTAAAAGAGAAAAACCTTTTACATTATATTTTCAGAAATTTGAGGTTATAACACCTGGGTTATGAGTTAACCCTAGGTGTTTTGCTTAATTATGTAACTAGATGTTTGTGATTATCTCCTGGTATGTAATTAAAGCTCCTGAGGAAGATATGTTTCTATATCTGTCCTTTTTAAACAATGTTGTAGTATTGTTTTGTAATACAGGGACCTATGTGCAAATTACCCAATTAGAAGGGTTAACTTGCAATTTTCACATGTTAAGATGTTCCTCTGATGATGAGACATCATATGAGTGAATATTATGAGGTATGATGGATTCTCCAAGCTTGGGCATCAAGATGCAGCTTGTGGAGCAATCTTTGTGCTTAAAACCCTAATTTTGGTGTAAAGTGCAATTTACCCAAAATATGGGATGCAACTTATAAAATACACCTTCTAGAGTATCTTTTATGACTCTTGAAATCATTTAGAGTAAAAATGATGAAGAGGGCACTTCAATTGGATAATCAAATAAGAATGATAATCTTTGTAATTAAATTACCAAGTTGTAAGTAAGGAGACCCTTATATATATGTGTGCACCTTAGTAATAAGTTGACCTTCTTTGCCTTTATTCCTTGGTTTTAGAAGGAGTTTTGCTTTAGAAATGAGGATAAGGGACGTGCCAAAAGGAGAGAAGGACCTAGATGTGAAAACAAGAAACTAGATGTCCTTATGTGAAAGTTCTACCCAAAGTATATAAGTTCTTTTCCTTTACAAACAAACGATCGTTTCTTCACTTCCTCACTTATCCCCCTTGCTAAACTGACTGAAGGCAGAGCTCTGGAGAAGAGGGAGACGACCAAACTGTTCTAGGTAAGAATTGATCATCTTCTTGCTCGATTAGTGGAGGAAACCATGAAGCAAGGTTGGTTTGTTAGTATTCCTTACTTGGTTCTTCTTTCTAGCCGACTTTTCCCAACCATTTCTTGGAGAAACACCTTTGGACGACCTGTGGAGCTCAAGACGCCATTAAAGGCTTGGAATCTTGAAATCTTGGAGCTCCAGGAACGACCTTAAGGCGGGTTTTATAACTCTAAACCTCTTGCTTTGTTATGCATATCTTTGTTCTTGCAAATAGTAGTTAGTTCTTCTTCTTCCCCATCTTTCCTTGCAATCTTGCAAGCAATCCATGAAGAACCGACCTTGGTATCAAGGTAGATGATGATGGGGGTGAATACCTAGGCTACTTTATCAAACGGTCCTTCACCCATGGTTCAAACGGTTTGCAAAACCGTTTGGGACCAAACGGTTTCAAAACCATTTGATCTCATGCGGTTTGCAAAACTGTTTGGACTCAAACGGTTTCAAAACCGTTTGAGGGGTTTGACCAAGGGTTGAACATTTGAGGGTCTGTTGGAAATATTATGAATTAACCACCTACAAAGAATCACCATCTAATTGCAAGTAATTTTCAAGTTGAAGGCACTTTAATCACCTAAACCCTAATCGGGTTCAATTGCTGATTTCATGGACCAATCTTGTTGAAGTTTGGGTTGAGTGACCCAAACGGTTTCAAAACCGTTTGGGGTTCACCCAAACGGTCTCAAGACCGTTTGGTGACCACCCAAGACCGTTTGGAGGTCTAGGGTTAAGGTAATTGGATCAATTGAGGGTCCAATCACAATAGGTTGTTGAATTAATTAAAAGTGCTGATTTGACCTAATTAGGGTTCAACCCTTAACAAATTGACTTAGACTTTTATGTGACTTTGGGCAAAAGGTCTCAAGACCATTTGTAGGGTTTCCAAACGATCTCAAGACCGTTTGGGCCAAGTCATTGTCCAATTGGATGACAATTGATGGGTTCGACTTCAAATAGACTCATGTTGATCAATGTTGATGGCTAATCGATTACAAGCCCTAATTCAATTGGTTCCAACCCAATTTGGCTATCAATTGAGGGTCAATTGAGTGTCCAATTGGTTAAGGATAACCCTAATTGGCTGAATTGATAAGTGGTTAACATGTATGATACCAATTGAGGGGTTCAACATTGAAACCCCGAACCGATTACAAGTGTTGATGTGCTTTTTAGGTCCATGCGGTTTTGAGCCATTTGGACCAAACATTCTCAAGACCGTTTGGGGCCAAACGGTCTCAAAACCGTTTGGGCTCAAACAGTTTCAAAACCGTTTAAAGGTCACGAGGTTTTGAACCCATGCAGTTTGCTTATGCGGTTTGGTCATGCGGTTTGATCAAACAGTTTCAAAGTCAACCATGACCAAACGGTCAACATGATCAAACGGTTTCAAGACCGTTTAAGGTCAAATGGTCTTGAGTGTCATGCGGTCTTGAGGGTCAAAGATATCAAACAGTCAACTCCTCCATGCGGTTTCAAAACCGTATGGAGGTTAATGTGTGAAACCGTTTCGAGACTTTTAGGGTTAAGAATACCTAATGTCTTAAAGGCTTAGATGGTTCAATGGTTGTCTAATCTAAACCCTAATGACACCTAAAGACATTAAGGGGTTAAGTGCTTAGTAGATTGACCCATGTTATGGTTAATGGTGGACGTTGCCAATGTTCCCTTGAAGGGTTCAAGTAGATAACACCCTTTGATTGAACAAACCCTAATTATGATGAAAGATGAATCTTAACCAAATTTGAAGGCATCAATGATGATAATTTCATACATGGTGATGCTATGAGATATATTCACCATGAAGTGAATGGTAAACCCTAATTCTAGGGTAATATTATGTAATAAGAATAGTAAATCCTAATTTAGGGTGATGGCATGAAAAGAATGATTCTAGGTTATGCCTTTAAGTATGAAACCCTATGAATGAATTATAAAATGAGAAACCTTTATGCCTTGTAAGCTAAAGGGGTTTGATAACCCTAATTGAAGTGAATAAACCCTAAACCCTAGAAATCAATTGGGGTATGATGATAATAGCACGACCGTGCTAAGGAGCATGACCATGGTAGCTTTCTCTTGCACGACCGTGCAAGGAAGCACGACCGTGGTGTTGTATAAAGAAATTGAAAAGTTTTGGTATTGTGATAATACTATTATATATGCATGTCCTCAATTATATTAGTCATGCATGTTCATATCAAGAGGTAGTCATAGCCAGGTAAGGGTTATGATGTCATATTCCTTGAAACCATTTATGATATGTGAAGGATACATATACATTACTTCAATCAAGGTCATGTTGTTAGATGACTTGATGCTTATATGTCACTTGATAACAAGTGTTATGATGATATAAGGGTATGAACACCCATGTTCTTGATTCATAGTGATAAGATGATTAAGAATTGATATCTATCTGATAACTGATGTGAGCTAAACTTGATACATTTAGTATTCTATTGTTATAGCAATGTTTAATAGTTAAATGCTTGGAAACATGCTTGATGTTAAAAGAATACTGAAATGTACCTAAATAATCAAGTATAATCATACCATGTAGAGCCCTGATCATAGATCCATCATTGTCATAAGCTAAATGATGGTGAAACAGGTTTTCCTAAGGGAACTCCTGGACCACATACTTTTGAGTATGTGGGGGAATATGGACGCGAATATCCTTACGTCCTAGTGTAGAAGTTGATGTAGATGTATCTTAATCTATCAACCCTACAATATATATTTATGCCGGGATGATGTACCACTAATCACCCGAGGGAATCTTTAATGCCGCATCGATGAGAGATAAACAAGAGATCTTTCGATGGCGAAGAGAGTACAAAATGTCACTGTGAATCTAATAGCGAAGTGCCAGAATACCCTGATGAGCTATAGTAAGCAGAGACACTAGATGTCCTGCATGTTGATTTTCACTCTGACTGAGAAAGATGAGGTCATAAGAATCCGTCTCTTTTTATGACCTAGGTATGATACCAATGCGACTTAGTAGTGATCGGTTGGAGTATGAGCGGTATATCTCATCTCCGCAGGGCATAATAATGTTTGTAAAACATAATCAGCCTCGTAGCATATCTGCTAGGGTTGAACTACGAGATACAATGATTGATGTTACACTGTTTATATTAGTATACACGTTCTTCACATTCCTTAATGAAGTTGCTTTACTTAATATCCAATCTACTGTTGATTGTCTTAAAGCTTATATTGCTTATGTTGTTCTTTGATTACTATAATAAAGCTTCTGGCGGAGAGTTATAACTCTCGCTGGGACAATTATTTAAAATTGTCTCACCCCGTAGATTTCAACTTTTTAGGTGGTCATCGAGGATGAAGGAACCAGTCTGTAGGTGAACAGTATCAGCAGCAACAGTACCAGGGGAAGTAGTAAATCTCAGGTGGAGATACTGACTGTCCAGTCCTGTAGTTAGTAGTCTTATGTCATCTCTGTACTCTCAGGTCCTAGGAATCTATAGATCTGAGATTTTGATTTTAATCTTGAGATTTTGTATCTGAATGTTTATAATCACTCAAGAGGTGATTTAATAGAGATATAAACTGTTTATCTTGTTTCTTATAAAGGAGTTTTATGGTTTCAAGATCTTTTCGTAAAAAGTTTTAATTTTTAGTGATTTTTCGTATTCCGCTGCTAATCGAATGCTTCAGCTGAGTTTATCTCGTGTTTTGGAGATCAGACCCCACAATTAAGTGGTATCAGAGCTCTAGGTTCGCTGAGTCTACAGAGACATAGGACTTAGGATGTCGAGTCTATTCTTAGTGTTTTCGAGTATGTCTAATAGTGTCTTCTGCTCCTCAGGAGAAGAAGATAAGTAAGGATGTCTGGACCACATGAGGAGTACGTGGCTGAGATTAGTGTAGCTGCACCCCGAGAAGGTGCAAGGAACCCAAAAATAGAACAACCTGTACCTGAGCCACCCATGGAGCCACCTCAGTTTGACCCAGCTGATATGGGAAACCCAACTGTTCAGACTATGTTCGGGGAGTTTATGACGGCCATGACACATATCATAGATAGAATGCCTATGTCTGCACCTAGGGCACCTGCCCAGTCAGAAGGACAAGGTATTGGTAAGATGTTCGAACCACTTCGTTGAGTCGGAGTGACCGAATACTTTGGGATAGCTGACCCCGCAGATGCGGATCTGTGGTTGACCAAGTTGGAGAATGCCTTCAGAATCTTGAACATCCCAGAAGCTGAGAAGGTTAGACATGCCGTCTATCTTCTCAAAGGGAGTGCTGGTCACTGGTGGACCATGGAAGAGCAGAAGAGGCCAGGTGTAGAAGTTTCGTGGGAAGTCTTCCGTCGGGAATTTGTTAATAGATACTTCCCAAAGACATTCCTAGACGAGAAGATCTCTCAGTTTGAGAGGTTGAGACAAGGTTTGATGAACATTAGCGAATATGAAGCTAAGTTCATGAAATTGCTGCGGTTTTGTCCGCACATGGCTGCTACAGAAGAAGAGAGGTGATGGAGTTTTGCAACACCACTAAAAATCCTAGAGAGGATGAGTCTCTAAGTTTAGCCTTGCTTATAGTATGGTAAGATCTCCACCCGCGTGTACAAAGACACGCGGAAGTCTTATCGTAATATAGTTAAGGGTCGAATCCACAGGAAAACGGTCTTGTTTAGATTTAAACAAGATGGAAAACCTTTTAGCCTTACTTAACTACTTAAAGATTGATATTTAGACCGAAAGTTTGATTTGGTTGTTTTTAAACTAAGTGCAAAGAAAGTAAAGGCAAGAAAGTAAAACTAAGATTTAGCAAATAATGATGAATCACTGGGGTGATGCAGGTAATCACCACCACTACGCATGAATTGTACTTGTACCAAACATGGCAAGACTTGTAAGCAAGATACATGGATGTTGTGCAATACCGATGTCCTAAAGAACAAGAGTAATGCATACATCCTCCATGGATTGAGCAATTCTCATTCGGTACGTATCTACCTATCAATGAAGATATGTAGTCTCCGAAGAGAAAAACTTACTCAACCTCGTGAAACGTGTATCGGAAAACTAACAAGCGAGCGATAATTACCAATTCGATTAGTATCCTTATAGATTATCCCTCTTTCGAGGATATAGCTACGAGAAACGTGAGAGTGTTTCAACTTCAGCCATCCCCGAATGAATGGTCAAGTACTTTGCATCACTCTCTCCTCGGAGTGTGTTCCTCGACCTTTCAAGATTGCACTTTTGCACGTCAACTGATTCCATTTCATAGTGCAAAAGTACAATGATGGAGGTGAGTTTACTCCACTCCTTAGAAAGCGTTCCTAGATACTGAAACGGATGTGTGGTGGATACACACACCAGAAACCAACACTAAATCGGTATTCGAGTCTCGAGAGCGGTCATAGACAAACCACAACAAAAGACAATAGATGCATACAAGAACGTGGCCAACATCCAAGCATGTATGAAATGATTTAGTATTAAAACGAAATGATAACATCTTTTTAGTACAATATACAAAACATGGGCAGCGGGGCTAGTCCCCGCGCCCCAGTGAATGAAACTACTCGCTCCTCATAGAGGGAGCAACAAGGAAGGAGGCAAGAAGAGATAGAAAGAACAACATCTCCACGGAGGAGAGAAGGTTGAACCCTTGGTGGAGAGAGCAACGATCTTCAACCTTTGTGGCTTGCTTGACGATGGATCTTCTCCTCTCACCTTCTTTGTTGATGAGAGAGAAGGTAGCTTCAATGATGGAACATGGATCTCAAACTGGCAGCCTTGGGGCGATGGATGGAAGTGCTCTGGAACTGGAGAGACAGCCTTTGGACGTCTGAGATGTCCCCCATGGGAGGACCCTTGGGGTCTTATTTACAGGCCTTGAGTGAAGTCCAAACGGTTTGGAGACCGTTTGGGTTCAAACGGTCGTGAGAACGTTTGGGTTCAAATGGTCTTGAGACCGTTTGGCATCAAACGGTCTTGAGACAGTGTGAACTTCATGCGGTCTTGAGACCGTTTGGCTTCATGCGGTCTCGGGACCGTTTGGCTTCACACGGTCTCGGGACCGTTTGAACTCCATGCGGTCTTGGGACCGTGTGGCTTCACGCGGTCTCGGGACCGTTTGAACTCCATGCGGTCTTGGGACCGTTTGGCTTCATGCGGTCTCGGGACCGTTTGAACTCCATGCGGTCTTGGGACCGTTTGGCTTCATGCGGTCTCGGGACCGTTTATTCTTTTATGATTTTTTTGTGCTTTTTCTGCAAGTATAAAAGGAAAAAGTTAGTTTGATGATGTATTTACAAAAAGGGATAAAATTAGGATTATGTATAGTATAAACGTAAAAAGAGTATGGAAAACTAAAGAAAAAGACTAAGATAAACTACTAAAATAGGAGGTTATCACCCCCCCCCCCAACTTAGAGTCTAGCTTGTCCTCAAGTTAGATAGAGCTGAGACATGTAATGGCGAGGTGATCTTATTTAGGATCTCCATACTCTTGCTTCAATTCTTGACCTGAGTTCCCCAGGGGTCATATCGAGGCTTATTACATGCCTTGATTCCTTTGGATTTCGAGAGTTGCTTGTATCTCAGGTTTTTTCCGTATCTCAAAGTTTGCCTTGGGACCACATTTATTTTGTGCATGCTGTTGACTCTAATCAGCTTTATACCTCTCTGGAAACCTACTGGAAGCTAGAGAGGGTATGAGGGTTGGCTAAAGGCTTTGAAGTGTAGCTCCCCCTTCAAGTGGGGGAGGGGCTGTCTATGCTTTTTAGGATCTCACTACCGGGCACGACACATCTGCCTTTATGAGGGCAGCTGAATGTACCGGCCGGGCAAGTCCTTTATGAGCCTTTTCATATACTTGGAACTTTAGGGTTTCACTTCTGGACGCGACACATCTGCCTTTGTGAGGGCAGCGGAATGTGCCGGCCGGGTGAGACCTTCGTCAGTTCTTCATATAGATCCTTATGCGTGGCACAACTCTCATGATTTTATTCGTCTCTCTGGCTTTTATTCAATAACTCACAGGCTTGGGTTTTGGAAATTTTTTGAGAATTTATTTTGGGCGGCCAAGCCTCTTTTATTTTGAAGAGAGGAAAGCTGTTCTTAAAGTTTTTCAACATTCACTTATTTGGTTTGTGGTCCACTTGCAGAACTTTTTGATTTGGAAGTTGCCTAATTTCCCTCTCATCCTCGAGATCTTGGCTTATTTCTGCCCTGATTTTGACCTGTGGAGAGTCAGATAAAGAATTGAAGCAAAAATATGGGATCCATAGTAGGTGGAAATTAATAAATCGCCATTTGATGTCTAAGTGCTATTTACTTGTAGAGACTAACATGATTCTAGAGTTAGTTGAGGTGACTATTTTTTTGAAAAAGAATTGTAAAAAGAATTTTTAAGAATAAAGAATTGTAAAAATTTTTAAGAATAAAGAATTGTATGGAAAGTGTTAAAGAAAAAGGAGGTATAGAAATTGATACCTTGCCCTTGTCTAATGTACCCCCCCTAACTTATCACACACTCTGTCCCCAGAGTGGCAAAGTGATAGGTTGAGAAGTCATTAGAACAAGGCCTGCAGGTTAAGGTAGATCTTCATTTGCCCCTGGAGAACGAAGTAGAGTGGATGCGAACTGTCCTCGTAAGGCGTGGTAGTCCACGTCAGTCATCTCTTCCACTGGTCTTTGAAGAACAATGATTGTGTACATCCAGTAGAGGACGTGGAAGCCGCAGTCGTTGGATTGTCATATTTGCTGGGGGCATTTGTGACAGAAGGAAGGGCGATTGAAATGTTCTTTGCTATATGCCTTTGTGTGCTGACTCAGAAGATCAATTAATTTCTCAGCACACTCTTTTGCCATTACTTCTGTTGGCATCTTAGGCGTCACGACGTAGTGTCATTGTCGAGCGTTGAACTGGCTGTCGGAACTGTTGTATATTGTGGTTGTTCCGTCTTGGAGGTTTGTTGCCAGAAGAATCCAGTGCTCACTATGCAGGATTGGTAACATGATGAACTTCGGCGTTGTATGCTGGAGATATGCGATCAGCGCTTCCGTTGTGCCGAAGTTTTTGAGTTTTAGGAGATCATCCTTCATGTATGGAGACGCCATGTATGTATCTGGATTATTTTGGCCAATCTGAAACGGGTAAGCGGCCATGAGGCTGACAAAAAGTTGCCCCTTATCCTGTAAAGTCTCTCGCAGTGAATCGGCCATCACAATAATGTCTTGAGACATGAATACTATGCCATCTTTGTCTGCGGAGAGATTCGCCATGATGATGCACATTTCAAGGTCGTTGAGACCCTTGCAAGAATGGCGATCGAAATCAGGAAAAGTTGGTTTAGTGGTGTAAGCAGGATCGTTCTTGCTGTTATCTTTTTCTGGCGACTTGTTTTGTTCTAACTCTTTCAGAATTTGGCGGAAGGGTCGCCGTTGTCGACGCTGGATAGCTGAGAAAAGGTACCGTGGAACATCATCTGGTGACATAGTCGGATCGTTGAAGAATCTTCTGTCACAGATGAGCTCCATGGCATAGCGTCCTCGTAGGGAATGAAAGTCTTCAGCTGCCAGGTCGGTGAATGGGATTTCCTGGTTCAGCGCTTGGATGTGTCAGATGGTGCAGAAAGCGCTGTCCCCAGATCCCACTGTGGCTTGAACTGGAGGGTTAATGATTCTGAACTAGGGTTGGCTCCAGTCTTGGCGAAGAGATGGGCGTGCAGCCCAGATTAATTTGAGCAGCCGGAAGGGTATACACCTGGCTTCACCTGCTGCTTCTCCAATGAAGTTTATTGTGCCGGCTGGTAGCTCGGCACTACTGAAGTTGTAGACTTTGGCGTCCCGAGCTTCGGTATCCACTATCATAAAAAGCCAGTGGTCTGAGACTTGGAAGGGCATTGTGATATAACGTGCCCGACGTGCTAAACCAGCACGCAGCCGCTCAATCGACTTTGCTCTGACGTCTTTGTATAAAAGGCCAATAGACAGAGCTGGCGAGGTGTTGAAGACGGGTTGCTGCCGCTTAGAACTTTTATATATTTCTATACAATTGGCGAGGAGAACACGGAAGATAGCCAGAGGCATCGTAGACCGAGGTCGGACAATGCTGCGGAAATCTTCACATGTCATCTGACGCCTGGTTTTTGTATTATTATATATTATGTCGTCCCCCGCTTTTGCATCGTCTACTATAGTGTTCAGTATAAAAATGTCCTGAGCATCTAAAGTAGAGATGGCTGTCAAATCTAGATCTTGCATTTTGTGTGGAAGAGGAGGTGGCGGGGGAAGGTCTTGTGGTGGAGGGGAGGCGTGTTGTTCGAAGGCCTCTTCATGGCCCTTGAGATTGTCGTCCAAGTCGGAGGCAGAGTCAAGATCTTCGTCTGTGTCTAGACTCACTCGGTCTGCCTCGTCCTGGTAAGGGGGAGAAGGTGTTGAGAAGGGGGCAGAAGTTTTTGGCGGGCTAGCGCTGGCTCCTAGCATGCACTGTTGTAGCTCAGCGTAGGCCGCATCCTTGGCAGCTTCCCCAATAGACCCCAAAGCAGAGTAGTCAAAGAATTGATCCCCGTATGAAATGTTGACGTTGTCATTATGTGGGGATTTGGGGTGATAGTCACTTTCCTGGTGACCTTTATCAGACCCTTTATGGGAGGGTCCTGCTGCGTTCCCAGGGTCTTCTCCGTCATCGTGCTTGTCTCCTGAAGATGTGTCTTTATTAGAGTCAGCAGATGAGTCGGAGTCGTCTTCTTCTTCATCATCATCATCTTTGTCGTCCGCAGCTTCGTCGGTTGTCTTTTTGTTAGCCGACATTTTACACCGCCGGTGAGTGGCTTGTAGCTCATCGAAAGCCACTTGCAGATGCTCGTGTTTCTCGAGCAGTGCGTCGTGGGCTTCTTTGAGATCTGTGTATCTGCCCTCGGCAGAGAGGAGGCGTGCTGTCAGATCTGTGACTTGGGCACGTAATTGTTGGGTTTCATTGTTATTTGCCTCCTCTTGGTGATGATGGAGCTGCGTAATTGTTTCATCGATGGTAGCCAAGCGCGTGCTTAGAGTTTCTTGATTTTGCTCAAGCTTGCGGAGATTCTCGTGCAGAGGGTGAGTCTGGTTGGAGATCTCATCGACTTTTCGTGTTGTAGCTTCTTGCTGGCGCGTTGCTCCCAGGATCAGGTCTGGCAGGTTGTTGGTGTGGCTGTTGATGTGCTCAACTTGCTTAGCCACTTCATCCTGTCGTTGATGGATGCCTTGGAGGACGATAGGCAAGGCTCTGTGTTGGTTGTCGATCTTGGTTACCTGTCGGGATAAGTCCTGTACACAAGAAAAAATAGAATTTAATAAGTTAGAAGGATCGGTGAGGAGGTTTCAGACAGCGTCAAATTGACGGCCGAATTCCTCACCGATGTTAGTAAGAGGGACCCCAGAAGCAAAAGGGTGATGTGACTGGGGTCTGTGTGGAATGGTGGTAGTGTCTTGCGGTAGAGACACTGATGATGTCCCGAACTGCGTAGTGACTGTTGATGAAGTCACCAGCGGTGTCAGGGTGGTGGCGGATGTGAAAAGCGATGGTATTTGCGGCGAAAATGGTGGTACCGATAATGAGGGGGTGGGAACTGCGGAGGTGAATGGAAAGGTGGTGAAATCGGGCATGGTGATGGAGAAAGGGAAGCCCGATGTTAAGGTGGGTGAAGAGGTGGATGTGAATGCTTGCGTGGATGTGGGGAGGAAAGGGGTGGTGGGGGCAGCAGAGAGCTACTCGTTTAGAATCTAGATGAAAGAGTCGAAGGAGGATGTTGTTAAAATTTCTTCGTGGAACTGCTCATCCTCCGGATTTGGGCGAGACGTTGGTGTCCCCGACAGCTGTTGGGCCTGCAACTGCCTTCTAGAAGGCCGTTTGACAGGTATTTTTGTAGGTCGAGCTGTCGGGGCTGTGATGCTCATTTCAGTTTGACCCGAAGTTTTTTTCTTTTCAAGAGGTTTGACCGAAGCTAGCAGATGAGTAAGCTCCTCGTCAGAGAAGAGGAGCTGTGTCATATCATAATGTGCTAACTCCGGTAGCGGGAGGAGGGTCCTTGATGACTTAACCATCGGGCAGAATACATAGTGTAACTTTCCATCCTTTTCTTTGATTATGAACGAGTTTTTCAAAGATTGCTCGTTCATAAGGATGTCTCCCTTTATTTGCGTGCAGCAGGGTAAGAGTCTGTCCATCTTAAAAAATTTAATTATAGATGTGACATGGCCCCCCAAACAAATCTCTTTCCCTATGAAGGCGGCAGATAATTTCTGGACCATCAGCCATCCTATGTTGACTGGCCTTTCGTTGAGGATGGACCAAAGGATGAAGAGGTCTGATATTGTAACATTCCCTCCTTCTGTCCTGGGGAAAAGTGCGCCAGCTAGGATCTTGTGCAGAGTGCGCACAAATCCGGAGTGGATGTTGGACGCTTTGCATGTCTTGGCGTCGTAAGTGGGGATCCCTGTTAAGGTTTTCCAGAATGTATGTCTGTTGAATTCTGGATGATCAGTTCCCACTGATTTAGCCTTTTGTAGCTGCTCCTGGTCGTCGATGAATATAGAATTCAACATATTTTCTGTTAAGACGACATTGCTACCAAAAATTTGGGTGACAAGCCTTCTGTCACCCCCATCCCGTGACCTATCTGTAATGTCGATGGGCTCCTTTGTTAGATTGGAGAAGAATTCCGCGGTGGGCTCGAGGTAGGATGCTTCAGGTATTAAACACAACCTGGTGAGGTTGGCTTTTTGTAATGCGTTGAAGATGCGATCGTGGATTCCCATTTTGACTAGTATGCTGGAGCAGACATACTTAGTCGGTTTCAGGATTTTATTGGTGGAGATGGAAGTTTGGATGGAAAGGTTCTCTGGTGGTGGTATTGGGGCGGTGATGGGAATGAAAGTGGTATGGATGGTAGCTGCAGGGATGATGGTGGTAGCAGCAAGGGTGGAGGGTTTGGCGAAAGGTTGGTCCATAGCAGATAGCAGGCAGACTTGTTTCCTTGCCCGCTTGGGGGGCTGCCCAGATGCAGCCTTTAAAGCCTTGCGCTTTCCCTCTGTCTCTTGGGCAGAGGAGTCCTCATCAGGATTCGGTATGTAATCCGAACCTTCATCATCATCAAAGGAGATGTGTTCGACATCTTCTTCAGGAGCCTCACCCAGACATTTGGTGAGGCGGGCTATCTCACACAGCACATCGATTATTTTGGTCTTTGGTGGGACGGCTCTGGTGGTGTTGTAGGTATCCCTGATTTGTATGAGCCTGTCCCGTTCCTCCATCATCTTCTCCCTTGTCTGAGCAGGGGCAGCTCCTGAGCCAGAGGTCTTGTTTGCTAGTGACGCCATTTCTGAAAAATAAGAGTTTCTTAGTTAGAGAAGAAGATTTGAAACAATTTAGATTTTATTTGTAGTTATATCTTTTTATATTTTTATGAAAGCGAAAGGAAGCGAAGACCAAACAGTTTCGAGACCGTTTGGTTCCAAATGGTTTCAGGACCGTTTGGTACCAAACGGTTTGAGGACCGTTTGGCCCCAAACGGTTTCAAGACCGTTTGGTTCCAAACGGTTTGAGGACCGTTTGGTCCCAAACGGTTTGAGGACCGTTTGGTCCCAAACGGTTTGAGGACCGTTTGGTCCCAAACGGTTTCAAGACCGTTTGGTCCCAAACGGTTTGAGGACCATTTGGTTCCAAACGGTTTGAGGACCGTTTGGTTCCAAACGGTTTGAGGACCGTTTGGTTCCAAATGATTTCAAGACCGTTTGGTCCCAAACGGTTTGAGGACCGTTTGGTTCCAAACGGTTTCAAGACCGTTTGGAAAGCGAAGAGTCGCAGGTCACCGGCGCGGGTGAAGATGAAGCGGCGTGAAGGTGAAGAACGCACCGGTGATTTCGACGATGACGAAAACGATGATAAAAATGACGACGGCGATGAAAGCGACAACTGGGTGAAACCGTCGACAGCGACAGAGAACGGTTGGTGAAGCGACGACAGAACAGTCGACAACGATAGAGAACGTCGCGGCGACGAAGGCGACGGAACATCTCCAGTGATAAGGACGGTGACAGAACAGTCGACAATGATAGAGTCGGTGAAACCGTCGATAAGGACGGCGATGGCGGCGTCAGCGACGTCGGAATGGTCGTCGATGGCAAGGAAGAGGAACATCGTTCTTGGAATCGCCGGACTACCTTGAAGACGGTGGTCGGACGGAAGAGGAGCTTGCGTGGATGCAACAGGAGCAAGAAGGAGATTCTTCGCACGAAAGCTCTGGAGAATTCGAAAGTTCGAAGAGAGAAAGACGGAGGGGTAGGGTTGATATTTATAGGAATTGGTTGGTGACCCTTTGTATTCCAAACGGTTTGAGGACCGCTTGGTCCCAAGCGGTTTCAAGACCATTTGGTCCCAAGCGGTCTCAAGACCGTTTGGAGCCCAAACAGTTTGAGGACCATTTGGTTCCAAGCGGTTTCAAGACCGTTTGGTCCCAAGCGGTCTCGAGACCGTTTGGTCCCAAGCGGTCTCAAGACCGTTTGGAGCCCAAACGGTTTGAGGACCGTTTGGTCCCAAGCGTTTTCACGACCATTTGGTCCCAAGCGGTTTCACGACCGTTTGATCCCAAGCGGTCTCAAGACCGTTTGGTCCCAAACGGTTTGAGGACCGTTTGGCTCCAAACGGTTTCAGGACCGCTTGGAAGGGCAAAAAGGTTCTTATATTTTTATGTTTGTTTTTTATTTTTATATTTTTTATATTTTGTGATAATTGTAGATTTTTTTGTATTTTGATTTATGCATTTTTATGTTGTTTGCTTTATATATTGTTTTTGTGGTTTTTGATTATGTAGATTTTTTTGTATTTTTAGATTAATGATGAAAGAACTTAAAGAAGGTAAATAAAGTTTAAAAGAAAATAAAAGACTAGAAAATTAGAAAAGGTGATACTCAGGTCTTGGGTTGCCTCCCAAGAAGCGCCTTGGTTTAATGTCGCTGGCTCGACGAACTTGTAAGGTTGTTATGTTGTTGGCGTAGCATCTCTGATGTTGATGGTTTGTCGATGCATTTTGTCTTCCTGAGTGTAATATCTTTTTAATCTATGACCATTGACGGTCCTTTCTCCTCCATTATCATCGAAAATAATGACAGCTCCTGTTGGGTATATATGTTTGATTGTGAAAGGCCCCGACCATTTAGTGTGCAGTTTCCCTGGAAACATTTTTAGTCTGGAATTGAATAGGAGGACTTTGTCCCCGACGTTTATATCCTTTCTTTTTATGTGGCCATCGTGCCACATCTTGGTTTGTTCTTTGTAGATTCTTGCATTGTGGTAAGTTGTCATTCGTAATCCTTCCAGTTCTTGGAGTTGAAGTTGTCTGAATTCGCCAGCGCTTTTGAGATCGAAGTTTAGTTTCTTAACGGCCCACCAGGCCTTATGCTCTAATTCAACTGGCAAATGGCAAGACTTCCCATACACTAATCGAAACGGTGTTGTTCCGATTGGTGTTTTGAAAGCGGTGCGGTAGGCCCATAGAGTGTCAGATAGTTTGGTGGACCAATCGGTGCGGTGCCGATTGACAGTTTTTTCTAAGATAGCTTTAATTTGCCTATTGGAAACTTCAACCTGTCCACATGTCTGTGGATGATATGGCATAGAAACTTTATGGTTGACTCCGTATTTCCTTAATAAAGCTTCAAAGCTCCGTTCCAAGAAATGTGATCCGCCGTCAGATATTATCATTCTTGGGACACCGAATCTGGGGGAAATTATCTCTTTAAACATCTTGATTACCGATTTTGAATCACAAGAGGTGGTTGGTAGAGCTTCTACCCATTTGGACACGTAGTCCACAACGACTAAGATGTACATGAATCCGTAGGATGAGGGGAAAGGGCCCATGTAATCTATTCCCCATACATCGAAGAGTTCGATTTCTTGCCACATGTTCAACGGCATTTCATTTCTTCTCGTAATTCCCCCAGATAGTTGGCACTTGTCACATGATCGCACATAATCATGTGCGTCTTTTGCGATGGTAGGCCAATAAAAGCCAGATTGCAGGACTTTAAGGGCTGTCTTTTTAGAACTCATGTGGCCCCCGGTGGGGCCTGAGTGACAATGCTCAAGAACCGAAGTGATTTCCGTCTCTGGGATGCATCTACGAAAGAGTCCATCGGCGCATAAGCGAAAAAGATAGGGCTCGTCCCAGAAATATTGCTTAGCATCGTGAATGAACTTCTTTTTGTCGTGGTAGGATGCAGACGGGTGAATGATTCCTGTTGCCAAATAATTAACAATATCGGCATACCAGGGGAATCCATTAGTGACTTTCATTAGTTGGTCGTCCGGGAGGGAGTCTCGGATAGGTACTTTGTCTTCATCCTCGACTCTAATACGGCTGAGATGGTCAGCGACGACGTTTTCCACCCCGCTTTTGTCTTTGATTTCCAAATCGAATTCTTGAAGCATTAATACCCAGCGGATCAGTCTAGGTTTTGCATCTTGCTTTTGAATAAGATATCGTATAGCGGAGTGGTCAGTGTAGACAACAACTTTAGCTCCAATCAGGTATGAGTGGAATTTCTCGAACGCGTAGATGACAGCTAAAAATTCCTTTTCAGTAGTGGTGTAGTTCTTCTGTGCTTCATCCAACATCTTAGATGCGTAGTATATAACATAGGGTTTCTTGTCGATTCTTTGTCCTAACACAGCCCCTATGGCATAATCGCTTGCGCCGCACATGATTTCGAATGGTTGCGACCAATCTGAAGATCTTAGAATGGGTGCGGAAATCAAGGCATTTTTCAAGGTTGTGAAACTTTGCAAACATTCTTGGTTAAAGTTGAATTCTGTGTCCTTGATCAGCAGTTGCGTCATGGGTTTTGCAATTTTCGAGAAGTCTTTGATAAATCTCCTGTAAAACCCAGCATGACCTAAGAAAGCACGTACCCCTTTTACGTCTTTTGGTGGCGTCAATTTTGAGATGACATCAATTTTCGCTTGATCCACCTCGATCCATCTGGAGCTCACTCTGTGTCCGAGGACAACACCTTCCGTTGCCATAAAATGGCATTTTTCCCAATTTAAGATGAGGTTAGTGTCCTCGCATCTTTGTAAGACTTGAACTAGGTTGAGAAGACAGTTGTCGAAAGAGTTTCCATATACTGAGAAATCATCCATGAATATCTCCATTATAGATTCTGTTAATCCTGCAAAGATAGCAGACATGCATCTCTGAAAGGTGGCTGGCGCGTTACAAAGCCCGAATGGCATTCTTCTGAAAGCATATGTCCCAAACAGACAGGTGAAGGTAGTTTTCTCTTGATCCTCCGGGTGTATCGGGATTTGGTAAAACCCGGAATAACCATCAAGGTAACAGAAGAATTTCTGATGAGCTAAGCGCTCAAGCACCTCATCTAGGAAAGGCAGGGGGTAGTGATCATTTCGCGTGGCTTTATTAAGTTTTCTATAGTCAACGCACATTCTCCATCCAGTCACGGTTCTAGTGGGTACTAGTTCGTTTTTATCATTAAGGACAACAGTGGTCCCCCCCTTTTTTGGGACCACCTGCACTGGGCTAACCCACTGAGAATCTGAGATGGGGTAGATGATGCCATCTTTTAGAAGTTTGAGGACTTCAAGGCAAACCACTTCCTTGAGGTTGGGGTTTAACTTCCTCTGGTGTTCTCTTGATGGTTTAAACTCTTCAACCATGGGCAGTTTGTGCATGCATAAAGCGGGATTTATACCCGTCAAATCAGTCATTTTATACCCAATGGCTTTCCTGTGCTTCTTCAGTTCATCAAGGAGTCTGTTTTCTTGATCATCCTCCAGAGTGGAGCTAATGATTACTGGACAGAGATTCTCTTCATCAAGAAAAACATGTTTGAGCCCCTCAGGTAGGGATTTCATTTCTGGAGCCTTTGGTGGCTCGGTAGCTTCTATAACTGTGACGGCCTTAAGTTCTTCGAAAGTGTCTGTCGGGGCTTCTTCAGATTTTTCCAAGCATTGTTGCACAAGTTCACATGTTGAGAATTCGACATCCGGATTTGTAAGGGTGTTTTCCAATTCATTGGTTGATTCAGACATTTCTAATTGTGACATTTGATATACGGCATCCAAGAGAAAAGCTTCCTCTTGAATGCTTGGACCTTTCATGCTATCAAGAACTCTGAACTGGAAAGCTTCCTTCCCAAGTCTCAAGATTATAGTTCCTGCTTCAACATCGATAAGTGCTCGGGCAGTAGCTAGGAAAGGTCTGCCAAAGATTATCGGGTATCTCAAGTCTTCTTTGATGTCCATAATGATGAAATCACATGGGACATAAGAATTCTTTCCTATTCTGACGGGAATATCCTCGATGATTCCAAGAGGGGCAGTTATGGTAGAATCGGCTAGCTGAATTGTCATTGTGGTAGGTAACAAATCAGTAAAGCCTAATCTTTTACACATCGAATAGGGCATAATAGATATGCTTGCTCCTAAGTCTGCCAAGCCTTTCTTGCTGGAACCATTTCCAATAGAACACTGGATACCGAAGGACCCTGGATCCTTCTTCTTCTTTGGCATCTTATTAAGCAAAATGTCTGAGGTGGTCTGAGCAAGTTTCACCGTTTCATGCTCTTCCGTCATATAATTTCTTGACAAGAGGGTTTTAAGGTATTTGGCCCAAGCGGGCACCTCGGAAAGAGCATCGAGGAAAGGAATATCAATGTATAATTTTTTCATGGCTTCTTTGAATTTTTGGAACCTAGTATCCATTTTGGTCCCCTTAAGTCTGTCTGGATAAGGTACTCTGGGATGGACCTCTGACATCGGTTCCTTTTCCTTTTCTTTCTCAGTAGAATTTTCTGTCTCTATGCTAGAGTTTCTTGTTGGGGAAAGGATGGCTATATCATCTTCATGGATGATTCTGTTGACATCAGGCAGGACACGACCAGATCGTGTGGTAACGACATTTAGTTGTTCTGGTATGCTTTGGTTATGTCTCGGGTTTGCCTCCGGTTGCCCAGCAAAAATGCCGGCTTGTGGCTTTAACTGCGCGGCAATCTGTGCCAGTTGGGTTTCTACGGCTTTTTGTTGAGCTTGCTGGTTTGCAAGCATAGTCTGTTGAGATTGAAGCATTTTTCTAATCAAGGATATTTCATCGGATGATTGGGGAGGAGCACCCTTTGTTGATACTGAGCGACTTGCTGTCCTGGTTGTTGTGGAGGTGCCGCTAGCTGCGGTTGTGGTTGCTGCAACTGAGGCTGTTGCAGCTGTGGATGTAATCCTGAATATTGATATGATGGGTTCCTAGGATAATTGGATCTTTGAGGACCATTCCTATAGTTCCCTTGATTTTGGGTGAAATTACTCTGAAACCCAGGTGGTTGTTTGAAAGATCCACCTTGCGTTTGTTGTTGCGGATTGGCTGTTCCAGCAGGATTTCCATATTGGAAACCCGGGTGATTTCTCGGTTTATCAGGATTGTAGTACACCTGGCCGGGTATCGAGTGAATTGAGTTAACTTGCTCCGGCATTTGATCTTCAGGATGTTCGATAGCAGGTTCATATTGCGACACTGGCGGCTACAAATCCATCATAACATTGTATAACATGCCACACGATAGTGTGGGATGATCGGATGCATGACAGGCTTCGCAGGTTCCAGTAGCAGCTTTTACTTGTTGAACTTGGGAGCTTTTCTTCTTATCATACTCTCCGAAATAAGTTTTGAGAGCTTGCTGTTTATTGGCAATAGTCTTCAAGGCTTCAGCAATAGCCTTGAGTTCCATTGATTCTTCAGCCTTGTAGACCTTAAGAACTCCCTTGGTGTGGTTAGCTGACCTTCCCCAATTTGATTGGTTCTCGACCCCTATTGTGACTATGTTCCAAGCATCTTCATAATTCTTTCTCATAAAATTTCCTCCAGATGAGGAATCTAAGAATTGCTTAATATCATCACTAACTCCTCTGTAGAAAGTTTCAATCAGTTGGTTCTGAGAAATGCCATGGTGAGGGCACTTTCTCAAGAGTTCTTTGAATCGTTCCCAGGTTTCTGCTAATGTTTCCCCAGGCAGCTGGGTAAAATGATTTATTTGGCCCCTAATCTCATATGTTAGCGAAGGTGGGAAGAATTTCTCTAGAAATTTTTCTTCTAACGAAGTCCATGTTGTAATGATAGGATGCCTATCTAGAGCATTATACCAGCTTAAAGCCCTTCCAGACAGGGTAAAGTGGAAAAGGTGTAGCATTATTGCTTCAAGGGCAACTCCTGCTTGGGGTACAAGTCGGCAGAGTGACTTGAACCTCTTAAGATGATCCATACAGTCGTCACCTGGTCCTCCAGAAAAAGAAATCCCCTGCATTATCTGGATCCACTGCGTCCGGATTTCAAAATTTGGGATGTTGATAATCGGTGGACGGACGGGGTGGTCATCCTCATAATTCTTCGGGACTGCGTAGTCTCGAAGTTGTTTACTTCTTAAAGCTAGTTGAGCAGCATCATTCTCAACTTGGATACGAGCCTGCTCCTCAGCTCGAATCTCCGCCTGTACTTGAGCACGGGTATCTGCGATTAATTGTGCTCTTTGAGATGCTAAGGCAGCGTTGGCTCTTTCCGCAATAAGGCGTTGTTCGTCAGCCATCTGTCTGGCTCGTTGGCGACTGAGTCTGATCCTTCGGTGAAATCTTCTTTCTACCTCAGAGTCGTACTCTGGCTCAGAGGAGAATCCGATGCGTTGCGGGGTTTGCATGCACGTATTCTACCTGAGTAGAAAGAAAGTCACACGTCAAGATGATGAAAGAAAATGAAGAAATCAAGAAGAAAAAGTGTAAAATCCTAATCAACCAAGAAGTTATTAAGTAGAGGCTAAAACGTTCCGTTATCCCCGGCAACGGCGCCAATTTTTGATGGAGTTTGGCAACACCACTAAAAATCCTAGAGATGATGAGTCTCTAAGTTTAGCCTTGCTTATAGTATGGTAAGATCTCCACCTGCGTGTACAAAGACACGCGGAAGTCTTATCGTAATATAGTTAAGGGTCGAATCCACAGGACAACGGTCTTGTTTAGATTTAAATAAGATGGAAAACCTTTTAGCCTTACTTAACTACTTAAAGATTGATATTTAGACCGAAAGTTTGATTTGGTTGTTTTTAAACTAAGTGCAAAGAAAGTAAAGGTAAGAAAGTAAAACTAAGATTTAGCAAATGATGATGAATCACTGGGGTGATGCGGGTAATCACCACCACTACGCATGAATTGTACTTGTACCAAACATGGCAAGACTTGTAAGCAAGATACATGGATGTTGTGCAATACCGATGTCCTAAAGAACAAGAGTAATGCATACATCCTCCATGGATTGAGCAATTATCATTCGGTACGTATCTACGTGTCAATGAAGATATGTAGTCTCCGAAGAGAAAAACTTACTCAACCTCGTGAAACGTGTATCGGAAAACTAACAAGTGAGCGATAATTACCAATTTGATTAGTATCCTTATAGATTATCCCTCTTTCGAGGATATAGCTACGAGAAACGTGAGAGTGTTGCAACGTCAGCCATCCCCGAACGAATGGTCAAGTACTTTGCATCACTCTCTCCTCGGAGTGTGTTCCTCGACCTGTCAAGATTGCACTTTTGCACGTCAACTGATTCCATTTCATAGTGCAAAAGTACAATGATGGAG
>OY856412.1:100349906-100504906 GCA_963693085.1 Alisma plantago-aquatica | reverse complement strand
CAGAAAAGAGGGAACTTTGAACTTGGATTATGATGTTAACACTATGTGGCATAACATGAGCTCCTGTGTAACAAAAATTTCTAAAGAGGTTTTGGGGGAGTCCAAAGGTTGCAGGCCTCCACAGAAAGAGACTTGGTAGTGGAATGATGAAGTAAAAAAGGCTATTAAACTAAAAAGGGAGATCTATAGGAGCTTGTGTTGGGTTTTAGGGGAGGCAGAGAAGGCAGCGGAAACAAAAAAAAATTCTCCCCCAAACCCGGAACAAGGAAACGCATCAACGTCTATATAATAGGAAAGGATGGCTTGTGGAATCATACCTTGTCCCGAGGCTTGCTCGGCGACAATACCTCGCGCCTTGCACGGTCTTCAACTTCGGTCTTAGACGGTGTCTGTGTAGCTCTTGGTCGCACCGGGACTGACGACTCCTCCTCTCACCGGACTGTCGGGGTTGATAGTTGTCCTCCTGAGTGGCATAAACCTCCCGCCTCTGAAGTAGTCCACACGGACCACCTGGAACTCCACACTCCTTGTCCCACAAGGAGTTGGAAGGAGTCACACCCTTCTATTGACATACTAGTCGCCAACACACTCTCCTACCTCCAGTTGCAACTACAGTTGTCTTTCCCTTGTTGTGCCTCCCTTTGCGGGTAACACTTGTTTGGGCTCTCTCTCGGTTACCAAAACCAGAGAGAACGACAACTTTCCAGAGCAACTGGTTGCACTGAGTTGTAGTCTGAGAAGCCCCCAATACCCCTATATATAGGAGGGTCATGGGACAAGGTTCTCTATCCCGGGCAATGCGGGACTAAAAGTAGGAGTAGAAGGGTTTGAGATTTTCCACAAAAGCAACCAACTCGCAACTTGAACTGATCGTTTCACAACTGAAATGGTCATCTGGACCCCCCAGTCCACCGGTTGGACACTCCATCCGATCGTTTGGATCCATGAGTCGATCGATTGGACACTCCAGTCGATCATTTTGTGATCCTGGTTCAACTCAAATTGACTTTCCTTCTTTTGTTTCTAATTGGTATCGAATACCAATCCTATTTCCCAATCAAATTGGGCAATTGAAACTAAAAGGAAAATTCTCACCAATCCTATTTTCCCAAGTTGCTCGGTTGCACCAGTTGAATCGATCGTTTCAACACTTGAAGCGATCGGTTCACCCTGGACTTGAGCCGATCGGCTCAACACTTGAGCCGATCGGTTCAGCAACCTCAGTCGATCGGTTTATCACATGAACCAATCGGTTGGGAGTGCAGGTTGTGCAGAATCAGTCAATTGCGATTTCAATCAATTTGTTACTCCAATCAATGTGTCCAACACCTTGAACATTATGATATTGAGCCATCAATTGATTGAGTGTTTAATTGAACTACTAAACTCCTTTAAGAATCAATCTAAACTTTGCTTGTGGACAAAACTCCTCTACCAGGTTAAATCCTTTGTGTGTGACCCTGCAGGTACATTTCACGTTGGCAGTGAAAGTCCATAACATTTATGACTTCACAAGCAAAGAGCGGTGCCTAGTCACACATATGTGCTACCCAAGTGAAAGTAGAAAGTTGGAGAACAACTTTCAATCCTACAATCCGTGAATGGTGTTACAACGAATGTATAATTCCTTTGTCACTGATATCCTGAATGAACTCGAGGCATGGAACAGTCATCCTGTCAACGTTCATTCACTTTCTTGATCTTAGAGTAGATTGAACGAGATATGTATGACTTCAATATCACATAGTGATTCAGACATGTGTGTGCATGCCTATATCAATCCTACTCATCAAGTGGCCTTGGACATCAAACTCCCTCAGGAGGGACAAATCCCATATCTATCACTCACCCCTCAAAAGCCCCATGTGTTAAAGCCACCCAATCATCACATTTATAACAACCCATGTTTCAGGACTGCGTTTGATGATGTTAAAGTGTGCCCAACGACATGTGTTGAGTGTAGTGATTTCAGGTCAAAGAATCACACTCACCACCATCACTGTGAGTACTGAATGTGACTACCATATCATGGTTCCATGTGTCAAAGTCATGGTGCGTCTGTCCGGTACACTTGTTCTCTAACAAGTACCTATGTGTTTGGTTTGATATCTCTATATCATGACTAATGAGATTCTGTCATCAACCAACACCACAATCTAGTCTTATGTGTCATTGTTGTCTATCTACCTTCCACAATGACATCCGACTAGGGACATAACAAGAATGTACAAACTCTTAGCATCCGTATGATCTCATCGTTCAGGTCATGAACCTGAAGGCATACGTCATTGAGTACTGTCATTCTCTAGACATTCAATTTGTTCTATCACTATATCACATGATTGAACCAAAAAGAATTGGAAGCTTTCCTTTGATGTTTATCAAATCAATCTTAATGTATCACACCAATCATCCCATGATTGGCTCTCAGGGCATACATACCAACAACTTGGCCAAATCTTGAGATGATGCTACATTTCAAAGATACAAGCAAGAAAAGAAAGAAGATTGAAAGGTTGTTTAGGAGGCAAGGTCTAGATACTTTGATCTTATTTATAAGAAGATGGATACAAGATAAGGGGATAAAGATATATATAAAATGGCTCATATAAGAGAAACGAAAGGAAGAGACTTGAGTCAAGTAAAGTGCATTAAACATAAACATAGCAAGGTGTTGGTGAAGGATAATAATATCAAGACCAAATGGAGAAAATACTTCCATAAACTTTTCAATCGATGTATTGCAAATAATGTTAGAGACTAGTGTGACATGAATTCGAGAGATATCATTTACACATGATGAGTTTCACCTTTTGAGGTCAAGAATGCTTTGACAAAGATGAAAATGAGACAGGCATGCGGACTAGACGGTACTCCCATTGATGTATGGAAGAGTATGGGGGATGAAGGAGTTATGTGGTTAACAAAGCTCTTTAACAAGATCACAAAGACCAAGAAGATGCCAGATGAGTGGAGAAATAGTACTATAGTCCCAATCTACAAGAACAAAGGTGATGTTTAGAGCTGCACAAACTATATAGATATCAAGTTGATGAGTTACACAATGAAGCTTTGGGAGAGGATTATTGAGTAGAGGCTAAGATCTATAATGTAGATATCAAACAACCAATTTGGTTTCATGCATGGAAAATCAACAACAAATGCTATTTTTCTAATAAGGAGGCTTATGGAGATGTATAGAGAAATCAAAAGAGATCTTCATATGATGTTTATTTATTTGGAAAAGGCTTATGATCGAGTACCCCGAGAAGTGTTGTGGATGGTTTTGAAGAAAAGGGTGTGCCAATCCAATACATTGACTTGATAAAAAACATGTATGATACCTCTACTGCAAGTGTGAAGACTCATGGAGAAGCGACACCAACTTTTCCACACTCAGCTCATATTATCTATTCGTTCTCGTTATGGATGAGCTAACAAAAATGTTGAAGATGATATTCCTTAGTGTATGTTATTTGCTGACGATATTATCTAGATTGATGAAACTATAGATGGATTGAATGGTAAAGTTGAAAATTGAATGAAGGCATGGAATCACATGGATTGATGATTAGCAGGAGGAAAACTGAGTACATGCAATGCAATTTCATCCAATCTCATAGTGCAAATGATGGAACCAAGTTGGACGGAATAGATATACCAAAATGTGATAAATTTCATAACTTGGGTTCATTTATTCAAATAGATGGGGATGTAAAAAAATGTGTTTGTCACAAATCATTGCAGGAAGGTCAAAATGGAGTAGTGCAACTGGAGTATTATGTGATCGAAAGATCCCTCTCAAGTTAAAAAGTAAGTTTTACAATACAACTATATGACCAACCATGCTCTATGGGAGTGAATGTTGGGCCGTGAAGAAACAAGGTCTCAACAAGATGAATATGGCTGAAATGTGTATGCTGAGATGGATGTGTGGGAAGACAAGAAAAGATCACATGAGAAATGACAATATCAGGAATAAAGTGGGGAGAGTATTGAGGACAAGTTGCACAATAGCTGACTTAGATGGTACAGACATGTGCAATGCAAACCAACTAATGTGCCTATAGGAAGCAATTCTTTTGAGTGAAGCACAATAAATAGAAGAAGAGGAAGACCTAAATTTACATGGGATGATCTTATAAAGAGAGATTTTGAATCTCTACATCTCAACCAGAATATGGCCCATGATTGAACTGAATGGAAACAAAGGATCCATGTAGTTGACCCAACATTGTTGTGATTGAGGATTAGATCATGAAGAAGATGATGATGATGATTTTAAGCATCCTTTGATTTACTATACATTTTGATATATCTAACCATTCAAAAATAGACAAAAACCACTTGTAAATCATCTACGTCCAGTGAAACAGTCAAGAGGTGGGACCAATGGAGGGCCTCCAGGTTGGGCTCGTGTTTCACAACAAAACAAGCATATGACATAAATCAAAAACCCAGAGTCACGCTTGAACAATAAATCAATTGATTAAAGTTGTGGAGGCACCAAGTTCATTTTGTGAACTGGTTTCTTCCCCCTTTCGATCCATAGAGAGAGAAATGAAGCCTTCCCCCAGGTCTGGTGAGTGGGAAACCTTCGTTCCAAGAGATCTGAGGCTCCCTAGAACTTCCCCATTCCACACTGAAGTCATTGAGCCAATGCTCGGTCTTAGGGCATGAAGGAGCCACTGGCTGCTCATCACCGCAAGAACTAGTTCTATCAATGGATGATGAAGCATCTTCAAGCAACACAAGGCAAGAAGATGAATATGGATGGCTTGTGAGAGTCCCAAAAAGCCAGAAGAATAACTAGAGAAAGAAGGACCTCCACCCAGAGTTCATAAGAAAAATGGTGGAAAACAAGGGAAGATAGTCAAAGATTCAAACCACTGTGAGAGGATGGAAGATGGGTCACTGAAGATAAAAAAACCCATCATGAAAGTAGTACGAGTCTAGAGATAAGGTTTCCTCAGTTGAGAGGGAATTGAGTGGTCACTACGGTGAGTCACCGATAAGGACCTCAAACGAGGTTATGGGGTACATCGACTGGGGCTAATCCAGTGCAAAAAAGTATTTGAAAATCATTGAAGATGCATCGTGGATGCTAACAGCGTTGGCAATCACATATAAATTTGTAGCCTAAGCACAGATGAGATGATAGTTGTCGGAGAAGGAAAAGTGAATAGGTCTAGGAGATTGGGAGATGGGAGAGATAATTGGTAGAGGAGGAACCTTTGTCGGGTGGTGACACTTCTGAGACTCTTAAAAGGGAAAGGGAGAAGAGAGGAGGCGTCTATGAGTTGGGAGAGGTGAGGAGTCGGAAGCCATAAATGGGTGTTTCTTGTATAGAGAGTGAGAGGGGGTGAGGGATTCTTTGATTTGAGAAGGATATCTGGATTCAATAATGAAGAAATTATAGTTCAACATGGAGAAATGATGGAGAAAGGAATCCATTGAGATATGGTATGCTACAAGTGAATAGATGAAGGGAAACATGTAAAACAGCCCATGTGTTGCAGAATAAGCGGAGGAGGGATACAATGTCGCAGTTGTTAGATCATGGAATAATTAAAGTTGGACCATCAGATGTCTAGCATAAGAGGAATATAAGAGAAGTAACATGCATCAGCAAATTAAATCTCAGATCTTATTTTTAATAATTGCATTGAATGCATATTTGATTAATTGTATATAAAACCATATGGAAACTTTCCCAATTGATTTTAGGGGTCAAACATGGTCCAAATGAACCAAAATTTTGACCACAATCTAATAACGAAGTCCAGATCCCTCCTAGTCAATTTATTTTATACATCATTTTCATATAATTTCTGTATTTGTCATTAACTTGATTTTTATTAAATAAAAAGGTGAAATTAATGTGAAATGACCTTCCTTGATCACTTAAGTGACTCCAAAATGATATCATCTATATTTATCCTCATTTAAGTTTTAAATGTTGTAGAGGAAATGTCATCTTGGATGAGAGAGGAAAATAACAATCGTACTTTACTTTTTGCTTATAATCTATACTAAGGGAAAAGGGAAGACTTGTCATCCAAGTTACTTGCATTTAGAATTCCAGTTCCTTTCAACTCTCTCTTTTACTTTCTTTAAAATTTTCCAGAATATAAAGGAAGGGGAACTACTAGTCATCAATAGGAGTCAATGGTAATCATAATGAACATAAGAAAGAGAAAATGCAATTTGAGTCCCATTTTATTTTTCTTGCTTCAATTTCTTATAAAAAGTTCCCTTAATGGTATTTTTGCATTCAAATCCGCAAGTATTTCTGTTTAAGAAATCTATATCATTTGAGTTAGATTAACCTTGAAATTTGGGATGTTACAATTCTTCCCACCTTAAATCAATTTCATACTAAAAAAATTAGCATGCTACCCACCTTATGGTTTTTTTTGCTTCTTTCATTTAAGGTCCATTTACATGCATGTGACATTTGGAATATATGCTATTGAGCAAGACACTATAAATAGAAGAAGAGGAAGGCCTAAATTAACATGTGATGGTCTTATAAAGAGATATTTTGAATCTCTACATCTCAACCAGAATATGGCCCATGATAGAGCTGAATGGAAACACATGATCCATGTAGTCGACCCCAACATAGTTGGGACTGAGGCTTAGATGATAAAGATGATGATGAAGATACATGCATATGACATTTAAATTTCATAAAATATCTATGTGATTATTAGTTAACTATTACTTTACTCCTCATCATCTTATACTTAGGTCTTATGAAACTGTACTCATAACTATAATTGTGGTATCTACATCAACCTTGTTATGACTTTCTAACACTAGGTGTAGACGACTATCTAATCTTGGATTCTTTAGGTAACTCCTACCTTCCTAGATATGTGGTAATCTGGCACATATCCAAAGATGTGGGATCCTATCATGCTACCCCACACTAACATACTAACACATGTGTCCCATACCACATGAACTAATAAGAAAAGATAATTGTGCTAAAAGACTAATGCTTGTGACATCCCTCATTAGTTCTCAATTGGCTGGCCAAGAGCATTGAGAATGGAGAGTCTATCTCATTACTAGGGTTAGGCTGAAATGGAGATCTAACAAGGTAAGCATCTATTTTTGACATATCCATCTCTTCCAAGGGGAAAACTCTAATCATTATAGGTCATAGTATTTATTCTAACCCTAATCTCATACCTTTATCTTGTGGGAGACTATGAGAATCATGTCTTCCTAGTGGCCATTTACCAAATTGCTATGATAGAATAATGTAACACCCCACTTTTCACATTACATGAATATGGGTTAGGGGTGTCACAAAATTCTATTTCTTGTGATCAAAGTAAATGAAAATACTTTGCATTGATTAAAAATAGATTCATACAAAGTTCACGTCAAAATAAATCAGCATCATGTTCATCTAACAAATGTAGTCTATTTGGTAACTTCACTAAGCATAAAGAAAACATGTCTAAACTCTAGATAACCTTTGGAAATGGCACCCCACTAGGCTCTGCTTGAGAAATCTCCTAGTCCTTTGCTTGCTCTTTTGATTATCATTGCACCAAAACATGCAGACATCGTGTCCTGAGCCCTGCATTGGAAAAAACAGTCGTTAGAGTAAGTGGCATGTGTATTCTAGAACATACATTATTAAAGAACTGAAATGTTACAAAACATTCTTCATCATTATAAATATGAAACTAACATTAAACTTTGATTAAAATCTGAAAACATATATCTCATATTTCATTAATTTTTATCTTTCTACTCTGCCTTTTCTAGAGACATGTACTATGGGTCTCATGATCTACACCAAAGTTCTTGGGTCATAAATATTTTCATGAACCTATCTCATCATTCTCATGGATGAGATTGTAAACAATCTCTAAACTAAGGTATCTTTTATTTACAATTTTAGTCTAATTTTGGCCACCATTATACAATAAGTCCTCCATTGTTGATACCGAAGTGTCCTCTATGTTGGAATGCACCTTCTGTTGGCACTACATTCCCTCTGTTGACACCAAAGTGCCCTTTGTGGTGAAACACACCCTCTATTGGCACAATGAGCCCTCTATGACACCCATAGTGTCTATCTCATTTCACCCTATTAATCTTCCTAGGACTCTCTAGTGAGGACTTCTCCTATATTGTATTAATTTTCTAGTGTCATTTTCTATCTCTGTTCTCTTATCTATGAATCTCAGTCTCTTATATCAGAATCTGTTCATATATTCTTATATCTGAGTCTTAATCTCTTATTTCTAATTTTTTTCTTAGCTTCTAAACTCTGATCTTAATATATTATCTCTGACTTTGTTCTATTATTCTTTAGCTCTAAACTGAATCTATTTATGTGTATGAATCTCATCCCTAAAATTTTGTATTGAACCTACACCTGAATCTGAATATGAATCTCAATTACTGCATACTGAGATTGGGTCTAAAACCCTTATCATGTATATATATCTAATATATGTCTACTTACATAATGTGTAATCTAAGTTTAAATCTAAATCTAGTATTATTATTATCTGAACAAATCTTAATCTAATACTATTATTTGATTGAATTACTTTATTAACTATTGATACTAGATATATGACAACTAACTCTAAAGGATTAGGAAAAAGATTTGAACTGAATATGGTAATAATAAGTATGTGAGAGGGCTTAGATACCAAATATTTAAAAAAGATAATTTGATTTCTAACAAGTTTACTCAATTTCAATAAAATATCATTAAATCTAATCTTAAGGAATTCATATGAGCTTAAATATTAAATCCCAAAAAAAATATTATAGAATTTTATCTTGCAATTTAATCATGACTTAATGCCTCATAATCTGATAGTATCATCATGAACTCATGTTAGACTATATTCTAAACCCAATAGTATCTTAATCTTGAGAATTGTACCATGTCTTAATAGTTCAAAACTCATAATTTCACATTGTACTGAGATTTTAGATTCTAATCATGCTAAGGAATCTATTTAACTTCTTTATTCTTAGATCCCTACATATAAAATAAATCTTCACAACATATCCCTACTTGACATATAAGTGCATGGTTATCTCTATAGATGCGAGGAATCTTAATAGCATATTTCTAATTGAAATCATGATACATAGTTACCTCAATATATACGAGAGATTCTAGTAACATATTTGTACTTTGAATCCTAATACATAGTTATATCACATAACCATGGAAGAATCTCAATCCTACTTCTCATTCCTTATCTTGAAGTCTTGAGTATCCATATGAAACACTCCAAGGGAATATGATAGGAATATTTATTTTTTCATCCTTCTTATGAACTTAATTCATCAAATTTATTCATTCCATGACACATAACCACCTAATGTATTGAACATATAAATTCCACAATAATAAAGCACATAAAACCTTTCTTGCATATCTTGACTTAGAATATTAAACATAAAGGTCTTAATTAAGAAGCATGTAAATATACTAGGGTTGATAAACATAAATTCTCATGGGCATGCACCACTTACCTAGAGGAAACAACCTTAGTTCAATATCCTTTGATTTGGTTGAGCTATTAATCACCTGAAATTTGATTATTATGATAACATGTACATTTATCCAATACACTAAACCCTAATTTCATTTCTGATGAAAACCAAGGTTTGTTCGAGATGAAACAAAGTCTAAAACCTAGGTATTTGGATTCTTCATGGAAAACTGTAACAACCCCACCTCCCAGTTACCCCCAATTAAGGGAGACCAAGAAGTCAGAGCCATTATCCCAATTTCCGGATCAAAGGTTCGACAAATAATCAATAATAACTATCAAATTCTACCAACTAAACTCAAAGGCTGTAATAAAATTAAAAATTTCATACCTTTTTAAAAAACATGGATATCTACTTCTATCCATAACTTGAGTCCATTCTAACTAATCCTCTGGTGTACTTTAATTCTTATTTAATTCCACATATGCCACTTTATTGTTTGTCCTTTTCACTTGTACCTAAAACGCCGACAAACAAAACATCGGTCAGCATAATATGCAGGTACGTGGGGGAAACAATAATCGTGTAATTAACTGTAACAACATATTGTAGTCAATTATGATTTAACAAACAACTTTACGTTTTCAACATAACTACTCAATCCATACATACCCTAGCCTCTACGTTGTCCCTACAGCAGACCTGGATGCTACCTTCCTTATGCCAGATCCCCATTAAACCCCTAATGATCCTACCTAACAGGTGAATCAATTTCTAGGGTTGAGTCACATGGAACTACCCATAGGTAGCCCACTCCTTAACTCAGGGTGTGCTAAAGAGTCTCATGGCACTACACGTGGCAGCCCAATTTCTAACTCTTGATAACTTGATGTCCTACTTAACAAGTAAGCCATGTACTAGGTTACCCTTTTCATCATTAGAAAAGCCATAGAGGAGGACTAGGATCTGAGCCAGTCATGTATACATACTTATGGTGATAATCATAGTCACTTTATAGTTGCATGAAATAAAAGTAATCCAAGCAGTTATTTTCAGGCAACCGATAAAAAATCTGGGAATCGCCTTGAAACTAAAGAAATTAACCATAAGCATAACCACATACCTGTCAGGCTGATTTGAGACAGAATAATCCAATCAATCAAGAAATCCAAATAGACAAGCAAGCTCACAATGAGATCCGTAAATATGCATACAATTTCCTATTATTGTTCATGCCATCAAGATCTACTAAACCTAGCTCGCTTCCTAGGATTTCTAGTCCACTTTTAGGGTTTCCATTGCAATTAGGGTTTCACTTCCTTTTTACTATTTTAAACCCTAATTTTATACAATTATTCACAAACAGTAATTATCTCATCTATTCTTCAAGAAAGATATACCCTAATTATCTCATTTATTCTTCAAGAAAGATATTAAGGTTACCTTTTAACAACATATAACCCTAATTTTAGATTAAAGGCACAATTAACCATCAATTAAGTCCATTAAGTCTCTTTTACATTAAAACTACCATTTTTGTCCTTTCAAGATCATTAGGCCCAATTATCATCTTTGGTTCCTTCCATATTAACGACTCATAATTCATTATGACCTAATTCACATATGAACTCTTTTTATCATTAATTGCACCTTTATCCATTAGAAAACCCTAATTTCCATATTGAGAGTATTTATCCACAATTAGGAACTTTTATACTCGAAATAGCTTAAAATCATCATATCTCAGCTTAATTCGTGTATTCGAGCAATTAAAGCCATTGAGTCACAATGACTAACATTAGGGTTTCAAGGCCCATTAAAGCTCATTCATGTACATGGTATTCTAAATTAAACCAAATACATGCAAAGTTCCTCCTTTTTGTTCTTAATGTACCTTTGTATAGGTAATAGGCTAGTACCAACTTTAATCATCCATAAACCATTCTAAATACATTAATTATCTCAAAATAGGGTTTCTTAATCATTAAAGCATTAAAGTTGATAACTTCCACTACATTTTAAATTGCAAGAGGTTGTTTTTTTGAGAAATTTTCATATTTTATATGTATCGATCCGAGCTACCAATAATTAAATTCAATTTTTGCAAGAATAACTTACGTGGACCAATGGCATGCCGCCACGTCGCCCTTTCCATGCAACGTTGTTTGTTTGGACAACATAATAGAAAGACACATTTTCCCTCACTTAAATAGTTGGCCCTGCATAGCGCGAAGGGGTAGAACCATCAACACCTGCCTGGTTCATCTTCTTCCTCATGTAACCCGACCTAGCCACTGATGGTCGCCTTCCTGCAACATGGCCTTCCTTCCTAGGGGCTCGAGGATCACTGTGAATGGTTCCCTTAGCTATGCCACATCCCGCCGCACCTGGGGCTCCTCCAAGTTGCGGCCAAGGTGGCTGTTCCCAAGCGAGAGAATCCTATGACCACTGTCGTAGTTGAAGCTGGTTTGCAGACCTTCGCCAGGAGCAGTGCGAAGATAAGAACATTGGGACAATGGTCGATTAGTCTTGGGTTTCCGTGGAAGCTTTGTGCCTCCATCTAGACCCATCGCAGCCCCTCGAGTCCTTCAGGAAAGATCTACTCTTTGGGCTAGGGTTTTTGGATGAAAATAAAGAAGAAGAAGGAAGAGGGATGCATGGGATCCTCTTGTACTCGTCCAATGGTTCTACCCCTTATATAGGGGAGGGTATCCATGCCCTAAGATGTTCATCCACGAATAAACAAGTTCTTTCCCAATACGAACTCTTTTCCTTTAATGAGAAGTAATATTCTCTCTCTTATTTATCTCCTTGATAAACCATGTTCATGGGATATTTAGGAATTCAAAAATCCTCTCTCTTATTATATTTATGTTTGATTTTTAATCCATGGGCACGAATTTATATTTTCTTTTAGTAGAAAATACCTCCTTTTTAACAATGCCACAAAATTCATTAATTATGTATCACATTATCCTCTTATTTTGTATTATTGGTATTTTATCTTTCCTTTTCTCCATTGGAGCTCCTTGGACCCCAAGAAACTCTAATATTTTGAAATCCTTTTTAGTGGATACTCATTATCCTTCTAGATGCATCTATATTCATTATCTCTCATTATCTTATTTATTTCTTATTAAAATATCTCATTTTGAGGATTTCTCTTTATCTTTCTTTTTATTTTCCTCATTGGCATTCCTTTTAACATTAGGAATCCTTTGGATATGAAAATTTACCAAGGATAACTCAATTATACCTCTTTTCACTTATTTCCCACATTTTATCATTGTTTTCAATTTCTTTCTTAATAAAGAAATATTTAATTGGACTTTTCTTTTCATGTTGCATTATCTTTGCAACTTTGGACTCCTTGGAATCCAAGGAACCCAAGAGGCATGAAATCCAACTTTGGATTATATTCTTTTTCCTTCTAGAGGTTTCGACATCTTTCTTTTCTCCATTTTCTCATTTATTCATTTACTAATTGAATTTCCTTGTTATTGGGCCCAGTATCCAATAAAGCCCACAAAATAACCAACAAGGCTATTGTAAACATAATACATTCTTAACAAATTATATCATTCTTTATTCAAATATTTTTTATATGAGAAATTACATTTCTCACCAAAAGAACCCAAAAATTGGGGTTGTAACAACCTTCCCCTCTTATAAGAATTTTGTCCTCAAAATTCCATCAAGCAAACAAACAATTCAGGATAAGACTTTTCCATGTCCATCATTGGCCCCTATGTGGCTTTACCTTATCCATGGTGCTTCCAAAGAACCTTTATCATCACATATTCTTTTGTCTGAGTTCTTTCACCTTGGCATCTATAAACCTCACAGGTGACTCAGGTCATTTCATCCTCCCTTGGGGCTCACTAGGTTCATTTCTCAGCACATGGCCTGGCTACCTCACATAGTTCTCTAAATTGGACACATGGAACTCATCGCACATTACTTTATCCTGAGGGGCAAGGTCAAACATAAACTTCCTCACCAACCATCTCAAAAGAACCCATGTATTGGGGACTCAACTCTCTTAGCTACAACATAGAGGGTTCGGACTTTCACATCACATACTCTCTCATTAGCTCATGACTCATGTTGCTCCTGGGCTCTCTCGCAGCCATTACATGATCAAAGTGACTTCATCTTCATACACTATGACCTTCGTGAGGTTCCTTCACCAACATCATCTTAACGAAGTGGTGACTGACACAACCTCCCTTATAGAGCTTCTTTACATCCCGATACTGGCTATGGTGGTTATCATCACATCTTACAAAAGATAAGAACTGTCTCTAGGTATCACCTGGAATAAGCACACATGCTCTCATCAGACCCTCTAGTTTGGATCATACTAACCAATAGTCAGGGGTGATACATTGTACTAACATTGAGTTCTTCATGTACCTACCTCCACCACATGGAAGTGAATCCTTAGGTTACACTCAAGAACTTTTAAACTCACATCATGGTGTAGTTGAACCATCTCTCTCTCTCTCTTATAAGTAGTTCAACCGAATATGTCCCTTGACAATATTCTTTCTTTTTCATGTCATCTAGGTAGGGAGATCTACCATAACCCATATTGCATCTTGACATTCCTTGGTCTAGGGGAGACTGACAACAGTCATAGTGATGAACTCCCATTCCCTCTCGGGGACTCTTTATCCTCTATATCAATACACTAGGTTATTGGTGTTCGTCCTTCACCTCCTGTCATGCATGATGACATACCACATGCAACTTTATCTTAGGCATCCAAAGTACTATGTCACTTACTATCTTTGTAGTACCATTGTGTATGGTGATCTTGAGTCATGATCTCCTGTATGTCATGATTCCTCAAGATTGATTCCTCAAAAACCCTAAACCACTCTAGTCGGGGTTTCATCACCTTCTTTTCCAAAGAAGTGCATATGAGGTTCTACAACCATCCTTTTATTGCATCAAGGCCTAGGTTGGATAACCAAACAACTACTAACAGATCTTGCTATATCTAAGTGTTAGCCAAACATATCTCACAAATTTAGGGTTGACCTAGCAACCTCTTCTAGCCTCCACCTAAACTAGGCAGCTGCATCTCAACCGGAGCATCCATTACCACTTCACATCCTTAGGTGATAGGTAATATTGAATACATACACCTCTGTGTATTCCACTTATTATCTCAAACTCTAAGTCTATCTTCATCAAGAAAACTCTAAGCTCATCCTCTTGATTTTTGAACTCAACCTTATATAACTTGCAAATTCCACATAGCTCATGCTAAAAACATCCTCATAAGATGACTACCTTATTTCTTGATGTTTGTAAACCATCCACATATCGTTCACCCCATAAGGGTATGTTATCATATTTGTCCTCATACCTCATAGCAACGTTCCAACTCACATCATCTTTTATCCTTGGTGTATGGTACGCGTACTGTCCTATCTGTCACTCCCATAACAAGAGGAAATAAGCATTTGGTGGCCATTAAAAAAAAACTTCTTCCTATTCCAAGATTAGAGATGGTACATCCCACATTTCTAGTACACCTTCAAATCTATGTTGAAACATGCAACTTATGTCTCTACATCACAATCATCTCAATATCAAAGTTACTTCCATGGAAGACTGGTCTCGAACCTACTGGGGTTCACACACATCCCTTGTTCATATCCTCTAGGTCTATAGGTTTCCGGCACTTTTGGGGTCATCCCTCTTCCCTTATGCATCCAAAGAGTTCCCTACTCATCTGCCCTTTGGGTCCCATGAGTTCATGAAGGTGATCACTCTCCTAACCCATGGCCCTCAGACAATGATAGATGTTACCTCCCAACCCTTTTGTCATGTGCAACTAGGGAATTAGGCAACTCCCACTTCCATCGGTCTTATTCCTACCTGACCCTAGGATAGACTTAGGATTCTATTATAGTACATGTCCAACTTAGAACCTTACCCAAGCCTTCATCATCTCTCTCTGCATTCATGGGCTAACTTTCATCCTTTCATAGGGGTCATGGTGACCTTCCTACCTTGGTCAAGCCCCATACTGATTACCTTCATGGTAACACATCCATATGCACTTAGAGATGGTTATCCATGGGTCTATAGGTTCATTGTCATTCTATGTATTTTTCACTTAGCTTCTCAAGATCCTATGAGACCTCTTTAGGTTTCCTCAAAACCCACAAAACTAGTATACACCCTATAAAAGGGATCCCTCTCCCAGGATGGGAGGATATTTTATCTTGATAACAAAGGTCACAAACGTCCTTATGTCTAGGGTTTACATCCACATAAGCATGCTTAACCCTAGCAAGCTACTAAGGGACAAGCAGACCACCTACTAAACCATGCTAAGTCACACTTGTTCTCATTCTCAACATTGGATCAAGATCATATCTTCCCATGTCATCAACTTAGCTGTGAGGGGGTTCATCAAACATACCTTAAACTTAAGGGGTTTCCCTTTACTCTAAACATGAGAAGTACCATGCTCACATCTATAGAAACTCAACTCTCATCATGAGCATTAGGTACGCCACTTCCCCACTTAGGCCTAGGAACCCTAGGTTCACTTTTCTGATGACCAAATGCCTGCTCAACTTTTAACCATGAGCCAAGCACGTACAGGGTATGACATGCACTTCCCATGATCCTTCTACTTGAACAACACTTTAGAGTGGAATCCTCCTCAAGGACAACCAACAAAGAATAAGGCCTCACAACCTGTTACTAAACCTCTTTAGGGTCAATGTCACTCTTCTTCTTATACCATAGGCACATAGGTACCAAAAGCCTCATCCTCTCTCTAGGGTTTGGCTCCTCTAAAGGAAACCAAGATATCAATAGTCTCCAGGGATCAAGCATGAGGCAACCACTATCATCCACTTAGGTCGCCTCATCCTCAACTCCCCACTATTCCTCATATCTCATAGTCTAGGCTTCCAACCTTCTTGCATAGGTCCTGCTCTCTCTCTCTCTCTCCGGAGCTAACCCTGCATACAATCTTACTACCTGAGGCCCTCTCTCCATGAAGGTGAATCAAGTTCACAAGCATACCTATTTTCAAACTTATGTTTGCTCAAGATTATCCATAGTCCTTTATTCTTACCCCATAAGCTATCCATCATACTCTCCTGGCCAGGGTTTTAGCCTACTTCTCGCTCCATTGACGTACTCTAGGTGCATGTTATGCCCTACTTGCATAAGCCCATAGGCTTTCTTTAGGTTCTTCTCTAACCTCATCAATAAGGGCACTATCCTTCTCTCTAACATTCACGACCCTTCCCAGGGTTGGGTCGCCAAAGGCACTAGGTCATCCAACCTCACATGGCTCATAACGTCATGGGCATCAAACTAAAAGCATGTCCACTCTCACACATGATCTACCATGACATATAGCTCATCGTGTCATCTCTCTCTCTCTAACATTCACTTAGGGTTAGGGTAGCATCATCCTCAAAGGATGTGCCAAGTCTCTACTTATAATGGAGGTCTATGCCTCCATTCATCCTCATGACAAGGAGGTCTACCCTCAGGTCTCTCCCGAGGGCATGACAACATATGTCATACGACCTAAGCATGTATCTATTATTTAGTTTATGCTTAAACTATTAAGCTTATGTCCATAACATCTTATTTACATGCTTTTAATTATTTTGGTGGAGGATTACTTAAACCTCATCCACTTTACCCATACCTCAAGAGGGTGAGGAAAAGAGAGAAAACCCTAATCCTTATAATCCTTAACAGCATTTGAGTGGAGAAGGGATGAACAAGATGAGAGAGTCCTAAAGGTATCTTATTTTGAGTCAAATCCTAAGACATTGGCCAGGTAGTCACAATAATTCGGGAGTCCTCGTATTCTGACTAGCGGTGTGGAGGAAAATCTTGCCAGCCCACAGACGTGATCCTTTTCTAGACACCTATATCTTTCGGAAAATCCTCTAATAACTCCCTTGGTTCTACGGAGTTTGTAAAATCTGATAATTATTAAAGATTAAATGAGGAACCTATGCTATGATACCAAATGTAACGAACCCGCCTCCCAGTAACCCCCAATTAAGGGATACCAAGAAGTTAGAGCCGTTATCCCAATTTCTGGATCAAAGGATCGACAAATAATCAATAATAACTATCAAATTCTACCAACTAAACTGAAAGGCTGTAATAAAATTAAACTTTTCATACCTTTTTCAAAAATATGGATATCTACTTCTATCCATAACTTGAGTCCATTCTAACTAATCCTCCAGTGTACTTTAATTCTTATTTAATTCCACATATGCCACTTTACTGTTTGTCCTTTTCACTTGTACCTAAAACGCCAACAAACAAAATATCAGTAAGCATAAATGAATATACAGATATGTGGGGGAAACAATAATCATGCAATTAACTATAACAACATATTGCAGTCAATGGTGATTTAACAAACAACTTTACGTTTTCAACAAAACTTCTCAATCCATACATACCCTAGCCTATGCGTTGTCCCTATAGTGGACCTGGATGCTACCTTCCTTATTGTAGATCCCCATTAAACCCCTCATGACCCTATCTAATAGGTGAATCAATTTCTAGGGTTGAGTCACATGGAACTATCCATAGGTAGCCCACTCCTTAACTCAGGGTGTGCTAAAGAGTCTCATGACACTACACGTGGGTAGCCCAATTTCTAACTCTTGATAACATGATGTCCTACTTAACAAGTAGGCCCTATACTAGGTTACCCTTTTCATAATTAGCAAAGCCACAGAGGAGGACCAGGATCTGAGCCAGTCATGTATACATTCTTATGGTGATAATCATAGTCACTTTATGGTTGCATGAAATAAAAGTCATCCAAGCAATTCTTTTTAGAAAACCGATAATACATCCGAAAATCACCGTAAAACTAAAGTGATTAACCATAAGCGTAACCACATACCTGTCAGGCTAATTTAAGACAGAATAATCCAATCAATCAAGAAATCCAAATAGGCAAGCAAGCTCACAATGAGATCCTAAAATATGCATACAATTTCCTATTATTGATCATGCCATCAAGATCTACTAAACCTAGCTCGCTTCCTAGGATTTCTAGTCCACTTTTAGGGTTTCCATTGCAATTAGGGTTTCACTTCCTTTTTACTATTTTAAACCCTAATTTTATACAATTATTCACAAACCCTAATTATCTCATCTATTCTTCAAGAAAGATATTAAGTCTACCTTTGAACAACATATAAGCCTAATTTCGGATTAAAGGCACAATTAACCATCAATTAAGTCCATTAAGTCTCTTTTACATTAAAACTACCATTTTTGTCCTTTCAAGATCATTAGGCCCAATTATCATCTTTGGTTCCTGTGGGCTCTGATCTCCAAACCACGATATAAACACGATTTAAACTTAGCGGAAGCGATTCAATTAACAACGGAAGACAAAAATCACGGGAAATTAAAACTTTTCGAAACAAGATCTTGAATCTATAAAAGTTTCTTTCATAACAAGAGATAAACTGTTTACATCTCATGATAATTACTTCTTGAGTAATTATATACAACAAGACACAAAATCTCAAGAACTCATAACAAAAGACTCCAAGACCTGAGAGTACAGAGGACACATAGGACTGACTCTAATTACACCACATGGCAGGCTAAATCTCCACCTGAGATTTACTGCTGCTCCTGGTGCTGCTGCTGCTACTGCTGGGACTTGTCACTTGTAGACCGGTTCCTCTGTCTCCGACGTCCACCTAAAAATTTGAAGTCTACGGGGTGAGACAATTTTACATAATTGTCCCAGCGAGAGTTATAACTCTCCGCCATAAGCTTTATTATAACATCAAAGAATATATTAAGCAGTAAAGCTTTCAAAGTATTCAATAGCAGTTGCAGCTATAAACAAGAGCTCAACATTTATGAGACATGAAGAATATAAGCACTATACAGTGTATCATTAATCAACTAACTCGTAGTTATCTATAACATGTATACTACGCGGTTGATTATGTTTTACAAACAATATTATGCCTTGTGGAGATGAGGCATACCACTCATACTCCAACTGATTGCTAAGAAGTCACATCAGTATCATACATAGGTCATTAAGAGAGCCGAATTCTCATGACCTTCACCTTCCTCAGTCAGTAAGAGGATCACTTGTAGGACATCATGTGTCTCTACTATTATAGCTCACCAGGGTAAACTGGTCCTTCTCTATTCTAGAGTTACAGTGGCGTTCTGTACTCTCTTCGTCATCAGGAGATTTCATGTTTATCTCCACTGATACGGATATCTATGTTTTCTTCATCATCAGGAGGTTTCATGTTTACCTACTACTGATACGGTATGGGATTGTAGTGAAGGATTGACGGATTACATATCTACATCAATTTCCTACACTAGGATGTAAGGTTCTACACATCCATATACCCCACATACTCAATAGTATGTGATCCAGGAGTTCCCTTAGGAAAACCTGTTTCACCATCATTTGATCTCTGACAATGATGGGTCTATGATCAGGGCTCTACATTATACTTGATTAGTTAGGTGCATTCAGTATTCATTTAACATCACACATTGTTCTTCAAACAATAACAGTAGCATAACAGCTATAAAAGGAGAATACTAAATGTAACAAGCCTAACTCACATCAATCATCATTTCTCATTATACTCATCACAAGTCGTCTCTAAAGCATGACTTTGATGGTATTCATGGCTCTCACAGCCCATTATTATCATAGAATGCCACTGACAAGGCATCAAGATACTTTACTTATTCATAAAGCTATCAATATGCCTTTAATGAATATAGTATCATCATCCATACCTGGATATGATCACCTCCATATCAGAACCTGCATGGTTAATTCAACTAATAAAGGTAATTCAAAGCAATGATTATACTTTCCACTCTTGTCATAAGAGCTAAGTTCTTTGATTCTTATCCAATAGAGTTTAATACTCATATAACATGTCATCACCTTTGAATTAGGGTTTGCTATTCACATCACATGTCATTACCCTTGAATTAGGGTTTACTATTCACATCACATGTCATTACCCTTGAATTAGGGTTTACTATTCACATCACATGTCATTACCCTTGAATTAGGGTTTACTATTCACATCACATGTCATTACCCTTTAATTAGGGTTTACTATTCACATCACATGGTGAATTGAACTCATAACATCATCATGTATGAGGAACATCATCATTGATGCTCTCAGATTAGTTTAAGATTCATCATATATCATAATTAGGGTTTCCATGATCTCACATAGGTGGATCATACCCTAATCATGCACATTCATGTGTATTCAAGGTTCTTTACTTGAGTTTCCACCCAAAAAGGGCACTTTCTCTCTCTTAAGATACTTTCTCTCTCCTCATACTAGTAGATGGTGGTAACACCACTCTAGATCAGGTTGGGTTAAGTCCTCATGGGCTAACATAAGCCAAAACACCACTATCATGTAATTAGGGTTTGATTTGAACAAGGTTTTACTCAATTGAACCCCTCAAGGGTGTTTTGGTAATTCACCCCATTGATCACCATCATGGGTTAATTCATTAGTCACTTAGTCCCTTAATATCCTAGGTTATCGTTAGGGTTTAGATTAGAGCATCATTGAACCATTTTCATCTTCAAGTGTTTAAGTGAAATCAACCTTTGAAAACCTCAAACGGTTTCAACCTTCAACCTCCAAACGGTTTGAGACCGTTTGGATGAGTTGACTGTTTGCTAGGGTTGACTCCAAGACCGTGTGACCTTCAAGGTCGTTTTCCCAAACCGTGTGAGGGTGTAGACCGTTTAACAAGTTTGACTTCAAGACCGAGAGAGCTTACACGGTTTGAGACTGTTTGGTGTCTCACGATCTTGAGATCGTTTGAGTCCACACGGTCTTGAGACCGTTTGGCCCCAAACGGTCTTGACACCGTGAGGCCTCACACAGTCTTGAGACCGTGTGACCTCAAATGGTCTTGAGACCGTGAGGTCTCAAACGGTCTTGAGACCATGAGGCCTCAAACGGTCTTGAGACCGTTTGGTCCACTTGGTCTCAAACCGTTTGGACCTCCAACATGGTTCAAAGATTTCAATCGTTTATGATTATCAATGTTGAAGCCTCCAAATGGTCAAAGCCATGGTAACCACTTATGGATTGAGTTAATTAGGGTTATTCTTAACCAATTGGTCACTCAATTGACCCTCAATTTTTAGCCAATTAGGGTTGAAGTTGGTTCAATTAAGGTCCATCAACGTTCAACCATCAACACTCAACAATATGAATCAACACAAGGTTGAACCCTTCAATTGAGCTCCAATTGGGCCCAAACTTGGCCCAAACGGTCTTGAGATCGTGTGGATGAACTCCACACGGTCGTGAGACCGTTTTCCCAAGATTTCATCAAAATCTAATGTGATTTGATAGGAGTTGAACCTTGATTGAGTCTCAAATCAGTATTTTGATTAATTCAATAACCTATTGCAATTGGGCCATCAATTGATCAAATTACCTTAACCCTAGACCTCCAAACGGTCTTGGGTTGTCACCACATGGTCTTGAGACCGTTTGGATGGGTTCCAAACGGTCTTGAGACCGTTTGCCCATCCAACTTTTGTATTCTAGTGAAAATTCTTCAAGGTTGGATCTATTGAGTTGATTATCATATCAATACTTAATTGCAATGTAATTTGATATCTTTATACCTTCAATTGGTCAACTATACTTGACCCCAGACCTCCATACGGTCTTGAGTGATTCCCCACACGGTCTTGAGACCGTTTGGTTGATCCCCAAACGGTCTTGAGACCGTTTGGGTTAATCAACCCAAAAACACTTAATCAACTCATTGAGATTTCAGTATTGATTTCAATTAGGGTTTGCCCTAGTAATCGCCCTTCAACTCTTAGCTCGTTTGGAATTAGTCCATAAAATTTGGTGATTTGTTAATCAAGATTATTTTGAACAGTAATCTCATACGGTCAATGCTTGGTCAACGTTCTTACATGGTCTTAAGACCGTTTGCCCAAAAAGGGCGATTTCAACAGATTGGAAATCAGGAGTAAATTCAATTAAAGTTGTTGATTAAAAAGGCCATATCTCACGATTCATTTGGAGTTATCATCTCAAATTTTGTGGGTGATTAGCCTACATAATTATGAACAGAAATCGTATACGTTCCACGCTCGGTCAACGCGGATAAACGGTCTTGAAGACCGTTTGCCCTTACACGGTCCTGAGACCGTTTGCTCGCTACACGGTTTTGCAAACCGAGAGAGCAATTTGTGGAGACCGTTTGGTAAAGTGAAAAGTAGTGGATTAACTTTGGAAATAACGTCTTCATCTCCTAGCTCAAGAACAGCAAGGATTTCTCACGGATTTTCTTGCAAGGTAGCAAAGGAAGGTAGATAAGAAGAAGAACTATCATCTAAAAGCATAAACGAGATGTATATAACAAAACATAGGTTTAGAGTTATAAAACCCGCCTAAAGATTGCTCCTTGAGCTCCAAGCTTTCGAGCTCCAAGATTTTAATGGCGTCCTTGAGTTTCCACAGGTCGGCCAAGGTGATCCTTCCAAGGAAAGTCGAGAAGAGATGGCTAGAAAGGTAGAGCTATGTGAGCTAGCCATCAATTTGACCTTGAATTCAAGTTCTAACCATGAACTTAAGCAAAAGGGAGAATTCAAACCTACCTTGCCCTCCTTGGTCGTCCTCCTGAGCTCCACAGATCCTATTTAGTTGGTTTGGGTAAATAGAACAGTGAAAGGAACGAAGGGAGGGTTTCCTTGCTAAGTGAAGTGGAGAGTATATATACTTGGGGTGAGATTTTCAACATAAGCTCATAAGTTCTCCATATTTTCAACTAAGTCCCTCCATCCTTCTATGCTCGTCCCTTCATATTAATTCTAAGGACAAACCTTATTTTAAGGTCAAGAAATGAGGGCAAAGAAGATCAACCTATTAGTTAAGCATACACATAAAAGGGCTATAGTACATACACCTTGATTATTCAATCACAAAGGTGTTTTTCATTATATGATTATTCATCTAAAGTGACCTCTTCATCATTTCTTCTCTAAATGATGACAAGAGTCTTAATAAATACTTTTGATGGTGTAAATTACAAGTTGCACCCCTCAAATTGGGTAAATTGCACTTTACTCCAATTTAGGATTTTCAAGCACAGGGATTGCTTCCACAGCTGCACCTTGGTGCCCAAGCTTGGGAAATCCCTCAAACTTCATCATAATGATTCTCATGATGTCTCAACATCATAGGAACATCTCAACATGTGCAAATTGCAAGTTAACCCTTCTAACTGGGTAATTTGCACATAGGTCCTTGTATTAAAAAACAATGCTACAACTTTATATAAAAATGAGCAAAAACTGAAATATATGTTTCTGAGAAACTTAATTACATGCCCAAAGTTAATCACAAGGATTTAATTACATATTTAGGCAAAACACCTAGGGTTAACTCATAACCCAGGTCAGGGATGTTACAAATTATCCACCCCTTACAAGGATTTCGTCCCCGAAATCGATAAGACATATTAAGAGAAAAGGGCAGGATACTTCCTTCTCAGTTCATCCTCTAGTTCCCAAGTGGCTTCTTCAACACCACGGTGATTCCAGAGGACTTTCACAAGACTTATATCTTTCTTCTTTAACTTTTTAATTCTATTATCAAGGATTGACACTGGTCCCTCCTCATAAGATACATCTTCATTCAATTCTACCTCCATAGGTTGTAGAATTGACTCAGTGTCTGGGTGACATTTCTTCAGCATAGAAATTTGAAACACAGGATGTAATCTCTGTAACTCTGGTGGCAGCTCTAGTCTATATGCTACCTTTCCAATTCGTTCAATGATTGGATAAGGCCCCATGAATCTAGGAGCTAACTTCCCTTTCCTTCCAAAACGAAGGACCCCTTTCCAAGGCGAGACTTTGAGATACACTTTGTCTCCGACCTGGAACTCTAAGGGTCTACGTCGCTTGTCAACATAAGATTTCTGCCTATCCTGTGCAGTCTTAATCTTTTGTTGTATTACTTTAATCTATTCTGTGGTCTGCTGCACAAGATCAGGACCTAACAACTGACGCTCACCAATCTCAAACCAACACAAAGGTGATCTACAACGTCTACTATATAAGGCTTCATATGGTGCCATATCAATACTATGCTGATAGCTATTGTTATAGGCAAACTCTATCAAGCTTAGGTGTAGATCCCAACTCCCGATAAACTGGAGAACACATGCTTTCAAAAGGTCTTCTAAAGTCTGTATGGTCCTTTCTGACTGTCCATCAGTCTGTGGATGAAAGGCCGTACTAAACCTTATCTTGGTGCCTAAGGCTCTGTGTAACTGTTCCCAAAAACGACTTGTAAACTGAGGACCTCGGTCAGAAACTATTGTGATAGGAATTATGTGCAAACACACTATCTCTTGTACATATAATTGTGATAACCTTTCAGCAGAATAGGTTGTTTTGACAGGTAAGAAGTGCGTTGTCTTTGTCAACCTATCAACAACTACCCAAATGGAATCATGTCCTTTGCTTGTCCTGGGTAGGCCAACAACAAAGTCCATGGTCACATGGTCCCACTTCCACTGTGGTATGGGTAAAGGTTGCATTGTTCCTGCAGGTTTCTGGTGTTCAACTTTAACTTGCTGACACACAGGACACCTCAGAACAAATTATGCAACATCCTTCTTCATTCCAGGCCACCAATACAGATCTTTCAAATTTCGATACATCTTGGTGCTCCCTGGATGCATAGCATACATGGAAAAATGAGCTTCTTCCAGGACTAACTTCCTCAAGTTATCCACATCCGGCACTATCATCCTTTCATTATAACAGGCTACTTGGTCATCTGAGTCATGGAAACCCTCTCGCTTCTCATTTCCATACTCAGATCTAATCTGCTGAACTGCAACATCACCTAGTTGTGCCTCCTTAATCTGCTCTCTTAGGGTAGGTTTAATATGCATCTCAGCTAACAACCCAGCTAACAATGACACCTTCAACTGTACATTGTCTTGCCTTAAAGAGATAAGCATATCTCTCCTAGAGCATACTAAAGAGTTTAGTTGTGCTCTATTCATGGTTGATGTTGCTGATTTCCTACTCAAGGCATCTGCAACAACATTGGCCTTGCCCGGATGGTAATCAATTGTACAATCATAGTCCTTGATTAACTCCATCCAACGACGTTGCCTCATGTTAAGCTCGTTCTGAGAGAATATATACTTAAGGTTCTTGTGGTCTGTGAAAATCTGGAATGTTTCTCCATAGAGATAATGTCTCCAGATCTTCAAGGCATGAACCACAGTAGCTAACTCCAGATCGTGTGTTGGATAATTCTCCTCGTCTTTCTTAAGCTGTCGGGAAGCAAAAGAAATCACTTGTTTATCCTGCATCAACACACATCCTAGTTCATTCTTGGAAGCATCACAGAAAACTACATATCCTTTTCCTTGTTCAGGTAGTACAAGCACAGGTGCACTTGTCAACCTCTCCTTCAACAACTGGAAAGACTGTTGACACTTATCACTCCAAGAAAAAGGAACATCTTTCTGGGTCAACTTGGTCAAAGGTAAGGCTATAGAACTAAAGTTCTTAATGAACCTTTGATAATAGCCAGCTAACCCCAAGAAACTTCGAATCTCCGTCGGTGTCTTCGGCTGTTCCCATTGTAGAACAGATTCTACCTTTGTAGGGTCAACACGAATTCCCGAGGCAGATATCACATGTCCAAGAAAAGATACCTCCGGCAGCCAGAACTCACACTTGCTAAACTTAGCATACAGCTTGTGTTCTCTTAGCAAGGTCAAAGCTTGGTGAAGATGTCGCTCATGCTACTGAGCATCCTTACTATAGATCAGAATGTCATCTATGAAGACGACAACACACTGATCAAGGAAAGGTTGAAAAACTCTATTCATGAGTTCCATAAATGCAGTTGGTGCATTGGTTAGTCCAAATGACATAACCGTGAACTCATAGTGACCATACCTTGTCCGAAAGGAAGACTTGGATATGTCACTATCCTTAATACGGAGTTGATGATATCCAGACCTCAAGTCTATCTTGGAAAAGACGGTTGCACCACGCAACTGGTCAAAGAGGTCATCAATCCTTGGCAGAGGGTACTTATTCTTTATTGTTATTTTATTGAGTTGTCTGTAGTCTATGCACAACCGCATTGACCCATCTTTCTTTTTAACAAACAAGACCGGAGCACCCCAAGGTGAAGTGCTCAGTCGGATAAAACCCTTCTCAAGTAACTCTTAAAGTTGTTTCTTGAGTTCTGCCATCTCGGCAGGCGCCATCCTATACGGAGTCTGGGCTATGGGTTTCGTATCTGGAATCATATTGATTTCAAAATCAATCTCCCGAGGTGGTGGTATACCAGGAAGTTCTTCAGGAAACACATCCTCGAATTCCCTGACTATGGGAACTTCAGCAGGATTGGACCTTTCCTTGGTAACATCTACCACATGGGCTAAGAATGCATAACATCCTTGCCTCAACAACTTATCAGCAACCATAGCTGACACAAGACAGGTGGGCAGAATCTTTCTTTCACCTTGAAAGATCCATGTGTTGCTTTCATCAGCAAACACAGCCAACTTGGACTCACAATCCAAGACAACTCTATACCTTTCTAAGGTATCCATCCCAAGGATTATATCAAATCCTTGCATATCAAGCGGTATAAGATCCACTTGAATGCGATGGTCAGAAAAGAAGAGGATGCAAGGAGAGCATACCTCCTGCAAAATGGCAGACCCACTCAATGGAGTCTCCAACAACAAACTATCTGCCCTATGACTAACAGTCACATTACAGTTACGAATCACTCTTCGAGTGATGAAAGAGTGCGTAGCACCCGGATCAATCAGATTAGATACTACATAGGATGTAGACATATCAGGATATAAAAGTTCCATCTGACCTGCCACTACCCGTTGATTGACCACTGCATCTGGTGGGTTCATAGCATAGAACCTCGCTGTCGCCTGGTGTTGAGGTGGTGCTGATGATCTAGCTTGAGACGCTTGTCCACGTCCTCGAGCTGCTCCTTGATATTGTCTATTCTGAGATCCTTGTTGATTCTGTCTCGGAGGTTGTGTCACACTGACAGGCCTAGAATGGCAATCCTTCATCAAGTGTCCCACCTTACCACAGTTGTAGCATCTCCTCTCCTGTTGTTGTGGTCGGGGTGGTCCAGTAACTGACATCGATGCAGAACTGTGAGTCCTTTGAAGCGGTTGACTCCGTCCTCTACCTCTGCTTGGTGACCATTGAGTTTGAGAACTCGATCTGGGTGGTGGAGGGTTAGGTGCAGAGAATCTAGGTTTCTTAAAATCCCTAGATGAAGAACCCTGGAACTGTGGATATCTTTTCTGGGTTTGCCTCTTCTCAACCACATATCTCTCTATCCTTCGGACTGACTCAATGAAGGTAGAGAATCTCTCTCGGTTTTCTAAGGAAGACACAAGGGTTGACATATCAGCATTCAAACCCTTCTCGAATCTCCTGATTCTTTCCTCATTTGTGGCAGCCATGTGCGGACAGAACCGCAGCAACTCCATGAACTTAGCTTCATACTCGCTAATGTTCATCATACCCTGCCTTAGTCTTTCAAACTGAGAGATTTTCTCATCTAGGAAGGTCTTTGGAAAATATCTATTGATAAATTCCCGACGAAACTCTTCCCATGAGAACTCTACTCCAGGTCTCTTCTGCTCTTCCATGTTCCACCAGTGACCAACACTGCCTTTGAGAAGATAGACAGCATGTCTAACCTTCTCAGCTTCCGGGATAATAAGAATCCTGAAAGCCTTCTCCAACTCTGTCAACCATAGGTCAGCATCTGCGGGGTCGGCAGTCCCAAAGTACTCGATAGCTCCGACACGACAAAGTCGTTCGAACGTCTTACTGATACCTTGTCCTTCAGGTTGCACAGGTGCCCTCGGTGCAGGCATGGGCATCCTGTCGGTTATGTGTGTCATGGTAGTCATGAACTGCCCGAACATTGTCTGTACAGCTGGGTTACCCATGTCGGCTGGGTCAAACTGGGGTGGCTCTCTTGGCGACTCAGGTGCAGGCTGTTCTATTCTTGGAACCCTTGCATCGCCTTGAGGTGCACTAGCACTACTCTCTGCCACGTACTCATCATGAGGCTCAGCCATCCTTATGTATCTTCTTCTCCTGAGGAGTAGAAGATTCTGTTAGATAGGGAAAGAGTACTAAAGATAGAGTCGACATCCTAAGTCCTATGCCTCTGTAGACTCAACTGACCTAGAGCTCTGATACCACTAATTGTGGGCTCTGATCTCCAAACCATGATATAAACACAATTTAAACTTAGCGAAAGCGATTCGATTAACAACGGAAGACAAAAATCACGGGAAATTAAAACTTTTCGAAACAAGAGCTTGAATCTATAAAAGTTTCTTTCATAACAAGAGATAAACTGTTTACATCTCATGATAATTACTTCTTGAGTAATTATATACAACAAGACACAAAATCTCAAAAACTCATAACAAAAGACTCCAAGACCTGAGAGTACAGAGGACACATAGGACTTACTCTAATTACACCACATGGCAGGCTAAATCTCCACCTGAGATTTACTGCTGCTCCTGGTGCTGCTGCTGCTACTGCTGGGACTGGTCACCTGTAGACCGGTTCCTCTGTCTCCGACGTCCACCTAAAAAGTTGAAGTCTACGGGGTGAGACAATTTTACATAATTGTCCCAGCGAGAGTTATAACTCTCTGCCAGAAGCTTTATTATAACATCAAAGAATATCTTAAGCAGTAAAGCTTTCAAAGTATTCAATAGCAGTTGCAGCTATAAACAAGAGCTCAACATTTATGAGACATGAAGAATATAAGCACTATACAGTGTATCATTAATCAACTAACTCGTAGTTATCTCTAACATGTATACTACACGGTTGATTATGTTTTACAAACAATATTATGCCCTGTGGAGATGAGGCATACCACTCATACCCCAACTGATTGCTAAGAAGTCACATCAGTATCATACATAGGTCATTAAGAGAGCCGGATTCTCATGACCTTCACCTTCCTCAGTCAGTAAGAGGATCACTTGTAGGACATCATGTGTCTCTACTATTATAGCTCACCAGGGTAAACTGGTCCTTCGCTATTCTAGAGTTACAGTGGCGTTCTGTACTCTCTTCGTCATCAGGAGATTTCATGTTTATCTCCACTGATACGGATATCTATGTTTTCTTCGTCATCAGGAGGTTTCATGTTTACCTACTACTGATACGGTATGGGATTGTAGTGAAGGATTGACGGATTACATATCTACATCAATTTCCTACACTAGGATGTAAGGTTCTACACATCCATATACCCCACATACTCAATAGTATGTGATCCAGGAGTTCCCTTAGGAAAAACTGTTTCACCATCATTTGATCTCTGACAATGATGGGTCTATGATCAGGGCTCTACATTATACTTGATTAGTAAGGTACATTCAGTATTCATTTAACATCACACATTGTTCTTCAAACAATAACAGTAGCATAACAGCTATAAAAGGAGAATACTAAATGTAACAAGCCTAACTCACATCAATCATCATTTCTCATTATACTCATCACAAGTAATCTCTAAAGCATGACTTTGATGGTATTCATGGCTCTCACAGCCCATTATTATCATAGAAAGCCACTGACAAGGCATCAAGATACTTTACTTATTCATAAAGCTATCAATATGCCTTTAATGAATATAGTATCATCATCCATACCTGGATATGATCACCTCCATATCAGAACCTGCATGGTTAATTCAACTAATAAAGGTAATTCAAAGCAATTATTATACTTTCCACTCTTGTCATAAGAGCTAAGTTCTTTGATTCTTATCAAATAGAGTTTAATACTCATATAACATGTCATCACCTTTGAATTAGGGTTTGCTATTCACATCACATGTCATTACCCTTGAATTAGGGTTTACTATTCACATCACATGTCATTACCCTTGAATTAGGGTTTACTATTCACATCACATTTCATTACCCTTGAATTAGGGTTTACTATTCACATCACATGTCATTACCCTTGAATTAGGGTTTACTATTCACATCACATGGCGAATTGAACTCATAACATCATCATGTATGAGGAACATCATCATTGATGCTCTCAGATTAGTTTAAGATTCATCATATATCATAATTAGGGTTTCCATGATCTCACATAGGTGGATCATACCCTAATCATGCACATTCATGTGTATTGAAGGTTCTTTACTTGAGTTTCCACCCAAAAAGGGAACTTTCTCTCTCTTAAGATACTTTCTCTCTCCTCATACTAGTAGATGGTGGTAACACCACTCTAGATCAGGTTGGGTTAAGTCCTCATGGGCTAACATAAGCCAAAACACCACTATCATGTAATTAGGGTTTGATTTGAACAAGGTTTTACTCAATTGAACCCCTCAAGGGTGTTTTGGTAATTCACCCCATTGATCACCATCATGGGTTAATTCATTAGTCACTTAGTCCCTTAATATCCTAGGTTATCATTAGGGTTTAGATTAGAGCATCATTGAACCATTTTCATCTTCAAGTGTTTAAGTGAAATCAACCTTTGAAAACCTCAAACAGTTTCAACCTTCAACCTCCAAACGGTTTGAGACCGTTTGGATGAGTTGATCGTTTGCTAGGGTTGACTCCAAGACCGTGTGACCTTCAAGGTCGTTTTCCCAAACCGTGTGAGGGTGTAGACCGTTTAACAAGTTTGACTTCAAGACCGAGAGAGCTTACACAGTTTGAGACCGTTTGGTGTCTCACGATCTTGAGATCGTTTGAGTCCACACAGTCTTGAGACCGTTTGGCCCCAAACGGTCTTGAGACCGTGAGGCCTCACAAGGTCTTGAGACCGTGTGACCTCAAACGGTCTTGAGACCTTGAGGTCTCAAACGGTCTTGAGACCGTGAGGCCTCAAACGGTCTTGAGACCGTTTGGTCCACTTGGTCTCAAACCGTTTGGACCTCCAACATGGTTCAAAGATTTCAATCGTTTATGATTATCAATGTTGAAGCCTCCAAATGGTCAAAGACATGGTAACCACTTATGGATTGAGTTAATTAGGGTTATTCTTAACCAATTGGTCACTCAATTGACCCTCAATTGTTACCCAATTAGGGTTGAAGTTGGTTCAATTAAGGTTCATCAACGTTCAACCATCAACACTCAACAATGTGAATCAACACAAGGTTGAACCCTTCAATTGAGCTCCAATTGGACCCAAACTTGGCCCAAACGGTCTTTAGATCGTGTGGATGAACTCCACATGGTCTTGAGACCGTTTTCCCAAGATTTTATCAAAATCTAATGTGATTTGATAGGAATTGAACCTTGATTGAGTCTCAAATCAGTATTTTGATTAATTCAATAACATATTGCAATTGGGCCTTCAATTAATCAAATTACCTTAACCCTTGACCTCAAAACGGTCTTGGGTTGTCACCACACGGTCTTGAGACCGTTTGGATGGGTTCCAAATGGTCTTGAGACCGTTTGCCCATCCAACTTTTGTATTCTAGTGAAAATTCTTCAAGGTTGGATCTATTGAGTTGATTATCATATCAATACTTAATTGCAATGTAATTTGATATCTTTATACCTTCAATTGGTCAACTATACTTGACCCCAGACCTCCATACGGTCTTGGGTGATTCCCCACATGGTCTTGAGACCGTTTTGTTGATCCCCAAACGGTCTTGAGACCGTTTGGGTTAATCAACCCAAAAACACTTAATCAATTCATTAAGATTTCAGTACTGATTTCAATTAGGGTTTGCCCTAGTAATCGCCCTTCAAATCTTAGCTCGTTTGGAATTAGTCCATCAAATTTGGTGAGTTGTTAATAAACATTATTTTGAACAGTAATCTCATACGGTCAATGCTTGGTCAACGTTCTTACACGGTCTTAAGACCTTTTGCCCAAAAAGGGCGATTTCAACAGATTGGAAATCAGGAGTAAATTCAATTAAAGTTGTTGATTTAAAAGGCCATATCTCACGATTCCTTTGGATTTATCATCTCAAATTTTGTGGGTGATTATCCTAAATAATTATGAATAGAAATCTTATACGGTCCACAGTTGGTCAACGCGGATAAATGGTCTTGAAGACCGTTTACCCTTACGCGGTCCTGAGACCGTTTGCTCGCTACACGGTTTTGCAAACCGAGAGAGCAATTTGTGGAGACCGTTTGGTAAAGTGAAAAGTAGTGGATTAACTTTGGAAATAACGTCTTCATCTCCTAGCTCAATAACAGCAAGGATTTCTCACGGATTTGCTTGCAAGGTAGCAAAGGAAGGTAGAGAAGAAGAAGAACTATCATCTAAAAGCATAAACGAGATGTATATAACAAAACATAGGTTTAGAGTTATAAAACCCGCCTAAAGCTTGCTCCTTGAGCTCCAAGCTTTCGAGCTCCAAGCTTTTAATGGCGTCCTTGAGTTTCCACAGGTCGGCCAAGGTGATCCTTCCAAGGAAAGTCGAGAAGAGATGGCTAGAAAGGTAGAGCTATGTGAGCTAGCCATCAATTTGACCTTGAATTCGAGTTCTAACCATGAACTTAAGCAAAAGGGAGAATTCAAACCTACCTTGCCCTCCTTGGTCGTCCTCCTGAGCTCCACAGCTCCTCTTTAGTTGGTTTGGGTAAATAGAACAGTGAAAGGAACGAAGGGAGGGTTTCCTTGCTAAGTGAAGTGGAGACTATATATACTTGGGGTGAGATTTTCAACATAAGCTCATAAGTTCTCCATATTTTCAACTAAGTCCCTCCATCCTTCTATGCTCGTCCCTTCATATTAATTCTAAGGACAAACCTTCTTTTAAGGTCAAGAAATGAGGGCAAAGATCAACCTATTAGTTAAGCATACACATAAAAGGGCTATAGTACATACACCTTGATTATTCAATCACAAAGGTGTTTTTCATTATATGATTATTCAATTAAAGTGACCTCTTCATCATTTCTTCTCTAAATGATGACAAGAGTCTTAATAAATACTTTTGATGGTGTAAATTAAAAGTTGCACCCCTCAAATTGGGTAAATTGCACTTTACTCCAATTTAGGGTTTTCAAGCACAGGGATTGCTTCCACAGCTGCACCTTGGTGCCCAAGCTTGGGAAATCCCTGAAACTTCATCATAATGATTCTCATGATGTCTCAACATCAGAGGAACATCTCAACATGTGCAAATTGCAAGTTAACCCTTCTAACTGGGTAATTTGCACATAGGTCCCTGTATTACAAAACAATGCTACAACTTTATATAAAAAGGAGCAAAAACTGAAATATATGTTTCTGAGAAACTTAATTACATGCCCAAAGTTAATCACAAGGATTTAATTACATATTTAGGCAAAACACCTAGGGTTAACTCATAACCCAAGTCAGGGATGTTACAGTTCCTTCCAGATTAACAACTCATAATTCATTATGACCTAATTCACATATGAACTCTTTTTATCATTAATTCCACCTTTATCCATTAGAAAACCCTAATTTCCATATTAAGAGTATTAGTCCATAATTAGGAACTTTTATACTTGAAATAGCTTAAAATCATCATATCTCAGTTTTATTCATGAATTCGAACAATTAAAGCCATTAAGAGTCGCAACGACTAACATTAGGGTTTCAAGGCCCATTAAAGCTCATTCATGTACATGGAATTCTAAATTAAACCCAATATGTGAAAAGTTCATATTTTTTGTTCTTAATGTACATTTTTATAATTAACAGGTTAATACCAACTTTAATCATCCATAAACCCTTCTAAATACATTAATCATCTCAAAATAGGGTTTCTTAATCATTAAAGCATTAAAGTTGATAACTTCCACTACTATTCAAATTACAAGAGGAATTAGCTTCCAAAACTATTTTTAATGGATTCGTCTCATTTTTATGAGCAATTTTCATATTTTATGCATATCCATCCGAGCTACCAATATTTAAATTCGAATTTTGCAAGAATAACTTACTTGGACCAATGGCAGGCCACCACGTCGCCCTTTCCATGCAACGTTGTTTGTTTGGACAACATAAAGGAAAGACACATTTTCCCTCACTTAAACAGCCGGCTCTGCACAGTACGGAGGGGTAGAACTGTCAACACCCGCCTGGTTCATCTTCTTCCTCACAAAACCCGACCAGGCCACTGATGGTCGCCATCCCGCGGCCCGCCCTTCCTTCCTCGGGGCTCGAGGATCACTGTCGATAGTTCCCTTAGCTCAACCATGCCCCGCCGCACCTGGGGATCTTCCAAGTTGTAGCCAAGGTGGTTGTTCCCAAGCGTGAGAAGCCTACGACCGCTGTCGTAGTTGAAGCTAGTTTGCAGACCTCCAGCAGGAGCTATGCGAATACAAGAATGTTGGGGCGATAGCCGATTAGTCTTGGGTTGCCGTGGAAGCTTCGTGCCTCCATTGAGACCCATCGCAGCCCCTCGAGTCCTTCCGGAAAGATCTACTCTATTGGCTAGGGTTTATCGATGAAAACAAAGAAGACGATGGAAGAGGGATGCATGGGATCCTGTTGTACTTGGCCAAGGGTTCTACCCCTTATATAGGGGAGGGTATCCACACCCTAAGGTGTTCATCCATGAATAAATAAGTTATTTTTCCCATAGGAATCATTTTCCTTCAATGAGAAGTAATAGTCTCTCTCTTATTTATCTCCTTGATAAACCATGTTCATTGGATATTTAGGAATTCGAAAATCCTCTCTCTTATTATCTTTATGTTTGCTTTTTAATCCAGGGGCACGAATTTATATTTTCTTTTAGTAGAAAATACCTCCTTTTTAAAAATGACACAAAATCCATTAATTGTGTATCACATTATCCTCTTATTTTGTATTTTAGTAGAAAATACCTCCAAGAAACTCTAATATTTTGAAATCCATTTAAGTGGATACTCATTATCCTTCTAGATGCATCTATATTCATTATCTTGTTTATTTCTTATTAAAATATCTCTTTTTGAGGATTTCTCTTTATCTTTCTTTTTATTTTCCTCATTGGCATTCCTTTTAACATTAAGAATCCTTTGGATACGAAAATCCACCAAGGATAACTCAATTATACCTTTTTTCACTTAATTCCCACATTTTATCATTGTTTTCAATTTCTTTCTTAATAAAGAAATTTTTAATTGATCTTTTCTTTTCTTGTTGCATTATCTTTCCAACTTTGGACTCCTTAGAATCCAAGGAACCCAAGAGGCACGAAATCCAACTTTGGATTATATTCTTTTGCCTTCTAGAGGTTTCTACATCTTTCTTTTCTCCATTTTCTCATTTATTCATTTAATAATTGAATTTTCTTATTATTGGGCCAAATAGCCAATAAAGCCCACAAAATAATCAACAAGCCTATTGTAAACAAAATCCATTCAAAACAAATTATATCATTTTTTGTTCAAATATCTTTAATATGAGAAATTACATTTCTCACCAAAAGAACCCAAAAATTGGGATTGTAACTAAAACCCTTTCCAACCAGTATTTTTTTCTCAGTTTTCTGAGCAACCTATTATTTCCTATGTATTTTGGAAGATTTAACTAATCAGAAATAGCCAAAAAGCCACATGTGTAAATCATCTTAGTCTAGTGGCACGGTTAAGATGAGAGGTTGGCTCTGAGGTGGACCAATGGTGGACCTTCACATTCGCATCATGTTTCACAACAAAACAAGCAGGTGGCAGAAATCAAAATCCCAGAGACCCTTGCACAATTAATTTTTTGATTAAAGTTACAGGGGCACCAAGGTCATTTTGTGACCTAGTTTCTTCCCCCTTTTGATCCATAGAGACAACAACGAAGACTTTGGTGAGTGGGAAACCTTCCTTCCCAATGAACTGAGGCTCCCCGCGGTTTCCCCATGCCACACTGAGGTCATCGAGCTGTTGCTCAGGCTTGGGGTGTGAAGGAGCCCCGGGCTGCTCATCACCGCAAGAATTGACTCGAACCATGGATGACAAAGCATCTTCGGGCAACACATGACAAGAAATATGAATATGGATGACTTGTGAGAGTCCCAAAAATCTAGAAGAACAAGCAGAGAAACAAGGACCTCAGTCTCTTGGAGTTCATCATTAAAACTATAGAAAATAGGGGAAGATGGTCGAAGATTCAAACCACTTTGAGAGGATGGAAGATGGGTCACTAAAGATCAGAAAACCCATCATGAAGGTAGTGCAAGTATAGAGAAAATGTTTTCTTGGTTGAGAGGAAACTCAGTGGCCACTAGGGTGAGTTGTCAGCAAGGACATCAATGAAGGTTATAGGGTACATCCACTGGGGATAATCCAGGGCGAAAAAGCATTTGAAAATCGTTGAAGATGCTTCATGTATGCTAATGTTAGTGGCAATGGCATATAAATTTTTGGCCTAATAACGGGCACAATGATGGTTGTTGGAGAAGGAAAAGTGAATAAGTCCAGGATCTTGGAGAAATGGTAGAGCTAATTGGCAATGGAGGAGGAACCTTTATGGGGTGGCGGCGCTTCTAATACTCATAAAAGGGAAAGGGAGAGCAGAGAAGGCATCCGTGAGTCAGGGGTGGTGAGGAGCTGGAATCCCTAAAAGGGTGTTTCTTGTAGAGAGAGTGATAGGGGGTGAGTGATGGCTCATTTGATTCAGGAAGGAGACCTAGATTTGATGGTGAAGAAATCATGATGCAATACGGAAAAATGATGGAGAATGGAGTCAAGGAAGGGATGTCTGTGAAACGTCCCCTGAGTTGAAAAATTAGAGAAGGAAAAAAATGATGTCGTGACCATTAGAATGTGGGCTAATCAAATATCGATCGTTGGATGGCATGCATATGTGGGATATAACGGAAGTAACGTGTGATAGAGAATTAAATCTCAGATCTTAGGTTTAAATATCACATTGAATGCATATTTGATTAAATTGTATATAAACCATAAGGAAACTTTCCCAATGAATTTTAGCAGTCAAACAAGGTCCAAATGAACCAAAATTTTGGGCACACACTAATAACAAGTCTAGTTCCCTTCTAGTAAAACAATTTCGAGTTTTACACATATTTTTCTTATAATTTCTATATTTGTCATTAATTTCGATTTTTAAGAAATAAAAAAGGTGAATTAATGTGTAGTGACCTTCATAAATCACTTGGTTGAGTCCAAAATGAGATCATCAATATTTATCCTCATTTAAGAAATTAATGTTGTAGGGGAAAGGTCATCATGGAGGAGAGAGAAAAAGAAATCAACCGTACTTTGGTTTTTGTTTAAAAGCTATACAAAGGGAAAAGGGAAGACTTTCCATCCAACTTACTTATATTTAGAATTCAAATTCCATTCATCTCTCTCTTTTACTTTCTTTAAACATTATGAAGACTAAAAAGGAAGGGGAACTACTTGTCATCAATATGAGTCAATGGCATTACAAATTTCACATAGGAAAGAGAAAATGCAATTTGAGTCCCATTATATTTTTCTTGCTTCAATTTCTTATAAGAAGTTGAATTTTATGGTATTTTTGCACTAAGACCCTCAACTATTTCTATTTAAGAAAATTGCATTAATTGACTTACATTAACCTTGAAATTTGGGATGTTACAATGTTGGTGTTTTTTGGGTCTGTTCAGTTTTGGATCGGGTACGTTCGGGTCCATTTAAATTCAAGTTAGGTCAGGTCGGGTTCCATGTTGCTTGGGCTGGATCTGAACGGGTCAGATTTTGGGTTTGTCATAATTTTTATAGATTTTTATAATAGAGTATTTTTTATTATTTTCAGCTCCATTCAGGTCTTGATGATTTCATATTTGTATGTGTAGGTCTGGGTCCATTTTAGGTTTGATTTGTCTAAGTTTGGACATGTTGAGTATGATTTGAATCAGGTCAAGTGAAACCCGACCCATTTCTAGGCCTACTTGGTGGTCATTTTTAGAGGTAAGTACCCACCAACCCACAAACACAACAACTGTGAGCCCTAGCACTCCAAGCTTCACCTTTAACCCTTCAAATCCTAGAACATGCCCTAAGGTAATATGCATGTGGGAGAAGGTAATGTTCCTCTTTGGTGATCTTATCTCTTCTCCTTTGGTAGAGAATGAAGGCAAAGGAGCTCTAATGGTCCTCACAATGCCTGATTAAGGTAGAACCATTCTAGCCACAATGTAGACCACTTCTTTCTTCTTTTTTCTTAGTCCCACTGAGGTGCAATAATATGATCCCCCTTGATAAATAGTTCCTTTAACCTATTCTACATTAAAAATTTGTTTTTGTCTTACTAGCATGCATTTAGGAAACTCATTCAAATAGAAAATTTAGGAACATTATATCTCTTTGCACATGTTTATAACTAGGATTTACTTATTTAGGCATCTCACTTAACATAGTTAGTCTCAGTAAGAATGTCCTAAAATAACTAATTCATTCCAATAATTTTTGAAGCATTTTCTGATAAGATCTCCCTCTCTATTACAAAATTGAATCACTTTGGATGTAATCACTTCTATCACCATAGAGGAGGTTTGAGCATATAAATCATCTTCAAAAGCCTTTGGATGTCTATTCTCACCCTTCAATGTGAACTTTGCTACCATGTTGACCATTTTAATTGTTGTCTCCTTTGTTGCCAACATTGTGACCTTAAGAATTTCCAACAAGCTGAATTTATTGACGATTTATTCATCCCATCGCTTGGGCTTGAACCTTCGACCTCTCGGTCACACAACATCAACTTTACCAACTCAGATGTCACATCTAACAACAAGCTGAATTTAGAATGAATACAAATATAATGCATCTTCTAATTTTGTTGTTACTCTTTCTTTGATTCTTTAATTACTACCTACTTCTTTCTCATATTTATGTCTCTATCTAAGTAAAGCTGAAAAACATGACTACATGGTTGTTGAATTTTTGATATTCCATGTAAAAAAGTCAGAGGAACCCCCTCCCCCACCTTAAAAAATAAATCATTTCTTTATATTTACTTTAAAGTTTGAGATAGTTAGTTATTGTTGTTGATTAATTGATATCAAAATCATGTTATACAAAATGTACTACATAATTTGCAAAACATTATTTTGAAATGAAATAAATCTCCAAATATAGTCTAGCATGAATAAACCATAAGTCATGTGGCACGTGCATGAACATGTATGATAACAAAGTTTCATTTATGCTGCTTTTGGTAACGCGATAGCTTTTTTGTTTGTTTGATAAGGTAGTGGAGATTTCTCAGGCAGTGATGGACAACCATGGCAGTGGATTCATTGCTACCAATCGTGTTGTCAAACACATGGTTTCCTACTTCTGTCATTTTACATTTTTTTGTATTTGGAGTGATCAAAAAACTATATCGGCTGCTCATTTTTCACCATTAAAAATTGTTGCGATGAATCATCTTTTACAAGCCACCAACGATGAACACGATCACGTTGCCAAATATTGCATTATTCATTTCACTTGTTGATTACCCTTTCAACCAGGTTTCCAACCAATTGTTCATTTATGTCCACATAAGGTTGAGGTAACACATAGCTTATGTCATTAAGTTCAACTTAAGGTATTCATTCTCATATTTAAATTTTTAAGCATAACATGTTTTTACTCAATCTCTCTCCCACATAATGGGATGTAATAAGTACTTTATTGTAGCCCAAATACAAAGTTCATTTCATTCCAAGAGTAGAGATAGTGTATCCAAATACTATCTCAAAATTTCATATTTTACGTTGAATCATTCTCAGCCTGACTCTAAACCATACCTACTTTTAATTCCACAACTTTTTTATATTTCATGAAGTCAAGTGTCTTTCTCACTCTTGAGTTTGTGCACAACTCTTCTTAAGATTTCATTATTACATGATTGATTGTATCTTTTATGTTTACACCTCATATCTCATTAGCCTTAGTCATTTCCTCAAGGTCTCTAGGGGTACAAGTACTTTTAGAGTGATTTCATCCTTAGGCATTTAGGGAGTGCCTCTCACATTCACTCCTTGGGCCACATGAACTCGCGAAGGTGGACAATCTATTGAGTCATGTGCCCCAGGATAGCATAGCCATTACCTCCCAACCCTATGGTCTTATGCATTCAGGACACAATCAGCTCCAAATCCCAACGGTCTTATGTACCTTTAATCCTCCTTACTTGACCTCAGGATTGACTTAGGGATCCACCCTTCCCAGGTTTCCTTTAAGATGTTATCATTACTTTTTTTATATCATTACACATATTTCTCATTTCTTTAAACCAATTTCCATTATTAGATAAACATCCTTTCGCTCCTGATTTATAGAATTTTCTTTCTTTCTTTATTATTTTCAAGTATAATAAAATTAAATAAAAATAATACTAATTGATGTCCCAAAACATATGCTGCCAAATTGGCTAGATAATTACTATTTTAATTATTTGTAACACCATATATTTTCTATTCTTTTGGAAACTTACACATTATCTCATATTTCTATTGTTCGACAATTCATAAAGCCATTACAATTTATTTATGCACACAATCTCTCATATCTTTAACTTGTGCCACAACGACATATTTGCAAAGCAAATAGACTCATGGGACTCACTTGGGCAATGGGTTGCACCCATCCCATGGAGTGGTATAGTATTATTACTCCATCAATAATATCATTAGGGAAAACATTTATCAATTCATGCCTTATATTTAATAAATTCAATTTCACAAAATAGAGGATATTATAATTAAGGTGATAAACTACCACCTCCCAAAAATGCTTATGATACGTCTACTATCAAGGAATAGTTGGAGAGAATTTAATAGACTGGGTAACATGTGCAGTTAGATCAGAAGTAGATGCTTCATCAAATCAATCACATATACTACTACCCACATGCGTAGGTGTAGAGAAACCCCCTATGGGAGGATACCTTTTGAGAAGAAGATTATGGGTAGATAATGAGATATTCACTCCCACAAGAAGATTACTGGGGTAACTACTACTAGTACCTCCACACTAGGGAGGACAACCAGATCCACCACCACCACAATAGTGACATCACCCTATCACTTTAGATGTTTTGTTTCATGATGAGGACAACATGATTCAAACGCTTAAGGTGGTAGACCCACACACAAACAATTGTGTCATTTTAGTTACTTCTCTATGTATCTCACCCTATTTTTTATTATGATGCTTGCAATATTTCTATTTATATTACTTTTTTATTATTTTTCATACATGCATGCCATTTATCTTATTTTAGGCATTTTATGTAACTTTTCAAAGAAAAAGTTCTATTACCATCCCATACACCGCATTTGCATTGCATGTTTTTGAGTTCTAAATTAGGATTTTGTTTATGGCTATTTTCTCTTATTAGTGTAGATCTTGATACAAATAGGGGTATTTGGTTTTATTTTAGTCAATTTTGCCCAAACATAATCTTTTTTCCAAAAGCATGTTCTAACATAATCTCTACCCTAATATTTTGGAATGGAACTACTGGACTTTGATAAATCCAATTCACCCAATTTCATATGATAGTTTGATTGATATATCTACCTCTAGGAAGTGAACATGTCTCCACCTCCCCATTTCTTCCAACCATCATATGACATCCCTACATATGGGACATAGAAAAATAAAAAGAAATAACAAATTCCTCTATGTACTAGCATCTCAAGAGAATAATAGTAAAGATTCTTCTCTATGCAATAGCATTGGGGGTCCCTTCCCCAACCCTTTCTTCCCTATTATGCCTACTAGGTTTAGGAAAAATCAACCCTATCCTGCCTACCCAACACAAGACAAGTGTGTCATCAGGTACACACTGAAAGTTTGAGGATAATGCATGCATGTGAAAACCAATCACCTAGTAAGCATATATTAATTATTATAAAATGAGATGGTCTACCCAGAGCCTTATGGAATTTCATGTAACTTCAAAGAATCATGATTCCCTATGCTATATGTTTTCTTTGTAGTTAAATCATGAATGAAAATAAGAGAGAAATGAAATGCATGTACGTAGTCAATTTTGAGGTATATCTAAGTAAATTAATATGTTACATGGTATGTGAGTACTTTTTTTATTTCTACTTGAACTAGATTGAAAGGAGATTGAGTTGGGGCATACTTGAGGACAAGCATGTTATAAGCTTTAGGTGATGATGAAGCCCATAAGTAGATCTTCATCTTGTATTATTTTTGTGAAAGACTAGATTTTTTGGGCTTAATTTCGAGGATGAAATATCATATAAGGTGTGTAGGATGTGATGGAGTGGACTTTTGGAATCCTAAATGTCCAATGATACAAGTGAAATAATATGGTTGAGTTATATTAAGAGTTCCAAGCCTTTGACAAAGTAGGTGTGTTGATGTGAGGTTTACATAATGATTAAGACACCTCTTTTTATGCCTTTTTGAAGTTTTTGATTGATTGGTTTGATATTAATATATTTTGGGACCAAGAGTTGGTGAGATATATATGGTATGATAACAAAGTCTATGTTCATGGTTTCATAACTCTTGATATTCCTAGATGGAGTTACTTAGGTATGAATATAATGATGATGTGATTTTTAGGTACCATGCATCAAGGTCTAATATCTTCCAGCCATAAGTTGTGATACACATAGTTTGGTTAGGTGGATGTGACATGTTCATGAATGAGCAACAGATTGGCCTTCATGAGAGCTCATCTTATCCCTTAGATATAATCAGACGGTGTTGCACTCTTCTCTTACCTCCAGTCAAATGTGAGATGTGGGGGAGGACAAGGCAACAACTTCCCATCACCGCACGATGTGGTCGTGGCTTAAACTAGAAAATGGGATGCACGGTTTGACTCACCTCGACGATATGCTCTTTCTAGTCTCTCTCTTGTGGTATTTGGTGAAATGTCGAGGGAGAGCCATAGCATCATCTCCCCTCCGTCTCCATTACACTTACAGTGAGATGAGGAAAAGACAAAAGCAGGGATAGAAGGGATATGGTGGTAGAGATGGAATAAAGGAAGGTGAAGAAAGGCAATGAGGAAGATAAGACATGGAGAAATAGTGATGAGGAGGCCAAAGTTGCCCAAATTTCTCACCGGAAAGCTCTGCCGTAGTGGCACCATGAATAATAGGAGGAGGGGACGCTTCTTGACTACTCGTCGAAGTTTGGATCATAGCAACAACTGGTCTACAGAAGAACACAGACCTAGGAATGGACTCGCAATGCGAAGAAAGAAAGTGAGAAGCAGGCAGGTTCAAGGTCGACGTCACAGGAAGGACTGTATGAAGGTTGCGGAGGAATCAAAACAACCATGTGGCGGCAGATGCAATGCAAAAGCCAGACGAAGGAGGATCCGTGGAGAGGATTGGCTACTGGAAGGACCTACATTTGAGGTGTTCATGGGCAGGAGGTTGTGAAAGAGCCAACTTGAACTGGAGACCTTCCCCTACGCCGGAGGTGGCTTGGGCGGAAGAACACCCACACACACAGGCATAGCGTTGCACTGGGTTCACCTCGAACGTGAGGTCGAAGAGGAACGAATTGGCAGCTGATCGCATCCGGAGGTGTTGAAGAGGAGTAACCCCAATAAATTCCTTCATCGTTGATCCAAGACATGAAGATGGTGGTCGCACACTTCCCAGGTGGCGGTATCTAGGTTGCGGATGACCTGAGTCCCACTTGGGGACTTCATTTCGATCGCGCGAATGAATGAAGGAAGACTCATGTTTCAGTTAAACTGGGTCCAGCCCCAGCCAGACGATACCGGAATCGGGTCTAAGGCAATGAAATTGACCGGCCCAATACAAGCTAGGAGAAGGAGCAACATGCCCCCCAGAAGCCATGTGTTGACACACAATTGGGTGTAAAAGGTAAATTAGTGTTTAATCAACCAGAAACATACAGATCTTAGATAATTCCTAGTAATTAGATCCGTTGTCAAAAAAATATGTATAATATACCAAAATGTTCATAAAAATGCATAGAACAATATGGAATCATAATATCAAACTTTTGATGGACAAAGAACAATGATATCATGTAATATGTGTAATTCTTAGTTCTTGAGTAATAAATATTGAATGATGACATAAAATTATGGAAAGATGTTAGTAATTCTATAATCATGTTTATAATGCACATGATGTCAGATATGGTGATGTTGAAGCACCAAAGCATATAATTTGATTAATATGGCTAATTAGGGCTAATAACACTAACGATAATGCAATTAATGCATACATGCTCAATAAATGATGAAATTTACAAAAAAAACCTCATATCAGTAACTAGAAGATAATATGTAGATCTGAGATCAATTTTATACACAAAATCCATGTTATATGAAGATGACCCTTAATGCATGGATTGTAACCCTAATTTAGGTTAATGATGCAACCTAGGGTTAATGTATGCACAAAAGGACATGGAAACCTAATGTTCAGATAATGAATCATAATCTAGGAAAATAACATCAGTAAGAAAAATCTAAGGCAAGAATATAAGTTATGATGCACACATCCTAATGAGATAAGGTAAACCCTAAAATGGATACGATTAAGGTTAAGATGAGATGTAAGATGATGAGAACCTGATAGTATGTGATCTTGTCTTAATCAGGTTTGACCAAGTTGTAGATGATATGAGGATATGATGATTAGGTTTGTTCTTGATCAAGGTACGTCATTACCTCTTACTTGGATTATTATACAGTATGCCTGTGTTATATGCGTAGTAAAATACTTGGCATATGATATTAGATGAAATGATTGTTTTTGTATGATATGTTGCATGATTTTCCATACTTATTGCTACGAACACATGAAACATAAGATATCTGATCCATTATATGATAGAACTAGATCTCTTTGGTAGAATAGTGCATTGATGAAAGTACTAAATCTCTTTGGTAGAATAGTACATGTGAGCACTAAATCTCTTTGGTAGAATAGTTCATTAATGAAGTACTAAATCTCTTTGGCAGAATAGTACATGTGAGCACTAAATATCTTTGGTAGAATAGTGCATGTGGTTGACCAACTTTACATATGATGGAAAGTCATGCTAAAACATGTGTTCTCTTTTGTTAATAAATATCTTTGCTCAAGTATATGCTTTCTGTTATATTTCTTTATGTTGCCAAATATTAGTTTTATCTTATTTCCAAGATATGATGAGAGGTATACAAAAGACACGTAGTCGTACTTAGTACAATATTCTTGATTATTGTGTTGACATGTACCATGTGTAATCTTTTTTTTAGGTTGTGGTTATGCTCTTGAAGATCCAGGATAGTTGAGAGTTGTGTGACGAGCTGATGTACAGGTGGACATGTTGTCTTAAGATCCTATAGTTTAGTGGTAGTACATGCATATGTTAAAGTTTGTTGTTTAATATGTAATATCAAATGTTGTAACAATTCATGTTGTAATTATATGTTGAATGGTGAACATATGTGGTATGGTTTTATTATTGTTCATGTGCATGTGCTACTGATTGTTTCCTTCAGACTCCCTTGATTTTCTTTTTCTTAGCCTAGTGCGTGATGTTTAAATTGGGATTCTTGCTGAGGTGAGGGTTTCAATTTGGACGTCACACATCATATTAAGTTTCAGAAAATCCAGGGACGTCACAGGTGGTATCATAGCATGAACAATAGCAAAGCCTTACATTTACTCACTATGCAACTCAAAACTAAAGAACCTTGCGCTTAATAATCTTTAGGTTAGATTAGTCATATTTTAGAGACTAGATCTGATCTAGCCTCTAGGTTATCACCTAGATGTCTGAGAACTAGGTCTAGACTGGTGCTTGTTGAGTAGCAAGTCCTTAGATGTCGTTATTTCCTTATAGTGCAGTGGTATGGGACGTTGCACTATATGGAAATGACGTGCATCAAGGGAAGAGAAACCCTAGACATATTGTGCACGTTGTCTAGAGTAGCTACACTAGTCTACACCATGTTCTCACCCTTTTCACTAGTTTTCATGACACTGTACTCTCTACTATGTGTGGGACACTCGTTTTTTGGATTTTTTTTATTCTAATTGGATCGAACCTTGATAGTTTTCTCTGACGCATGCTTTATCGGAGAAAAACTATATCATATTTTATTATGTATATGTATTACAAAAATGTGTCCCCACACATGTACGAGTAGGAGGTGGTCATGTAACCTAAGTGAAAGTGGATGACATCAGTCTAGAAGAGAGATAATTTTAGATTAGATGTCTAGAGCCTTGTTAGAATATATGATAGATGGAATAGATGATATAAGTTTTGAATGTATGATGTAAATCTTACATAGATGACATAAGATGGTTATGATATAAGTTTCGAGGACTTAAGTTTAGTTTTGAGGTTTTAAGATAAGTTTTGATAATGCAAGTGAATAGGCTTTTATGAGATAAGATATGTTAAGTTAAGAAAAGTTGTGAGTCAGCATGAGCCTCAAACTCTTTTACAAAGGAGGACCTCTAGTGTTAGGACCAATTTTGGGGTTATCTCAAGAGAGAGAGAGACCCACAGGGAGAAGGTTAGAGAACCTAGACTCCATGATATGAGAAAGATGAGAAATATGTGATACGATATGTCCTAAACTAGAATACTCCTGAGTGAATAAGTTGTGTTACTTTATGCATGACTCATATAGTCTTGTTGAACCCTAGATGTCCTTGGGAGGACCAAACCCTAGAGTCAGAGAGAGGCTGGTTATATGTGCATATGCGAATAAGAATGTGAGAACCTACCATCTGGGTGAGGGAGAGAGAGTCCCAAGACCGTAGAGGAGGCCAATGATGTTAGTATGTTGTGAATCCTCATGCTCGAGTTGGTGGTTCCCCATGTAGGACTCTAGTGGTGTATAAGAGAGTTTTGGGAAAGTTGTTTCATGGGTAGAAGACATATGAAGAGTATGTTGTAGCATGTTTTGGTTTGTGCCTATGTGGCTAGAGCTTTAAGCTATGTCTAGTGCCAATGAGGTAATCCAAGAACCCTAAGCTAAGAGAGGAAAGATAAGGTATGTGCATATGAGATACTCATAGAGTTGAGTTAGCTTAGAGAGACTGAGCATGGCACTAACCTCATGAGATGGGTGAAGAGAACCTCATTTGGACCATATAAAGTTTTGATACATGTTTCACGAGCCACTTGTATAAGTTTGTTAGCACAACTATGATATAATATATGTAAGGATGTGATCTAATCTCAAGACTTGATATATAGACATGATATGATGGAAACCTAGAGATGGTTTAATCGATATTTGGGCATAAATGGTTAACCATATACATGAATAATGATGATAATGTGAAAGTAATGGTTAATCCTGTGATGAAATTACTAGTAAATGTTGTAGTTTATTATGAGCAATGAAATACGTTTGAATGAATGAAACAAGTTACATGAGGTGTTAATCTTAGTACTTAATAAAGATGAAAGAAAAGTCTAAAAATTCATACAACATAATGATTATGACAGCTTGATATGATCTATATGATTAAAGTGGGTTAATCTTAGTTAACTCCCTCATAGAAGGCATATGTTAATGTTGAACATGTTTAAACAATGTGCTCAATAATATGTTGATGAAACCTTGATGTATGGGTTAACTTTAGTTAACTCTTTTATAACATGATAATATGAAGTGGAAATCCTAATGCATGGGTAAAGATAAGGACGCAACCCAAACATATGAGATACATCTTGATGTAGCCTAAGCCCCTAAACCATGATTATGATGAGTGGTTCACCCTTGTATCACCTTAGATGTTTGAAAACACCCTAGTAGCTTGGATATAGTTCTGGAGCTCTTGTCTATGTTGTACATAGAATGGTGCCTACATGTGGATGAAGACAAGAGAATGTTTTACCTAGAAGTATGAGTATGGCTTACTTTCAAGGACAAAACTTCGTTTAAGATGTATATGATGTGAAAGACTGGATTTTTTGGGCTTAATTTCGAGGACTAAATATCTTTTAAGGTGTGTAGGATGTGATGGAGTGGAATTTTGGAATCCTAAATGTCCAATGATACAAGTGAAATAATATGGTTGAGTTATATTAAGAGTTCCAAGCTTTTGATAAAGTAGGTGTGTTGATGTGAGGTTGACATAATGATTAAGACATCTCTTTTTATGCCTTTTTGAAATTTTTTATTGATTGGTTTAATATGAATATGTTTTGGGACCAAGATTTGGTGAGATATATATGGTATGATAACAAAGGCTATGTTCATGGTTTCATAACTCTTGATATTCGTAGAAGGAGTTACTTAGGTATGAATATAGTGATGATGTGCTTTTTAGGTACCATGCATCAAGGTCTAATATCTTCCAGCCATAAGTTGTGATATGCATATTTTGGTTAGGTGGTTGTGACATGTGCATGAATGAGCAACAGATCAGCCTTCACGAGAGCTCATCTTATCCCTTAGATATAATCGGACGGTGTTGCACTCTCCTCTTACCTTCAGTCAAATGTGAGACGTGGGGGAGGAAAAGGCAACAACTTCCCATCACCGCACGATGTGGTCATGGATTAAACTAGAAAATGGGAAGGGTGGTTAGACTCGCCTCGACGATATGCTCTTTCTAGTCTCTCTCTTGTGGTATTTGGTGAAATGTCGAGGGAGAGCCATAGCATTGTTTCCCCTTCATCTTCATTACCCTTACAATGAGATGAGGAAAATAAGAAAGCGGGGATAGAAGGGATATGGTGGTAGAGATGGAATAAAGGAAGGTGAAGAAAGGCAATGAGGAAGATAAGACATGGAGAAATTGTGATGAGGAGGCTAGAGTTGCCCAGATTTCTCACTGGAAAGCTCTGCCTCAGCGGCACCATGAATAATAGGAGGAGGTGATGCTGCTTGACTACTCGTCGGAGTTTGGGTCATAGCAGCAGGTGGTCTACAAAAGAATACAGACCCAGGCATGGACTCGAAATGTAGAGAATGAAAGCGAGAAGCAGGAGGGTTCAAGGTCAATGTCACGGGAAGGACCGTACGAAGGTTGTGGAGGCATCTGAACAACTAGGCGGTGGAGGATGCAACGCAAAAGCGAGATGAAGGAGGATCCCGGGAGAGGATCAGCTACTGGCAGGACCTAGATCTGAGGTTTTCACGGATAGGAGGTTGTGATTGAGCCAACTCGAACTGGAGACCTTCCCCTACGCCAGCGGTGGCTTGGGCGGAAGAACACCCACGCACGCAGGTACAACATTGCGCTAGGTTCGCCTCGAACACGAGGTCAAGGAGGAATGACTTGGCAGCTGATCACATCCAGAGGTGTTGAAGAGGAGCAACCCCAACAGAGTCCTTCATCATTGATCCAAGACACAAAGTGTGATGACACCCGCCATCATTAAGATAACACGTGTCTTCAATGATAATAAAACATGAGGAAATGATTAACAACAGTGGAGTACTGAAATTTACTAAAAATTAAAACCTTTTGCAAAGAGAACCATTCCCAAAGAAATTCTTTCAACAAGAACCAATGCATTACATATACAACGTGGTTAATCATGTATTAAACATGTATCATCTCCTCTCAAGGAATTTACATACATCATTACTTTGCTAAGAGCACAAGTAACCAAAATCCTTGAAGCATTCAAACCAAAATCTCAAATTGATTATAAAACATTAACTATTGAATCCTAGGACCTGAGAGTACAGAGACAACTCATAGGACTGTCTATATACAAACTTGACACCTAGTATCCCCACAAGGGATATTACTGTTGTTCTTGATGTTGTTGTTGCTGCTCTTCCCTTACTGTAGGGTTTATGCCTCCTTGTCTGCGTCTACCTAAAAATTTGGGTACCATGAGGGTGAGACAATTCATAAAATTGCCCCAGCGAGAGATATAACTCTTCGCCGAAAACATTATTATTGCAATTCAATAGAAATAAATTGAACAGTGGAATCATATATCTCAATAGCAGATAAATCATCATCTATGCATATTAGAGCAACATTTCTAATTAAATATATTATCTATAACTTGATAAGGCAACATGTCTCTTATTCAATAAAGAATTGAAGAATATAATTAACATTTCTGTATTCAATACATGCTAAGCAAGATAACATCAACCAGTGGTTCTCATATTTCAATCTTATGCAAATACGCTACACGGCTGATTACATTTTACAAACACACTTAAGCTCTGAGGAGATGAGGTATAACACTCATACTCCAACCGACCACTGCGAAGTAAAAATTGGTAACATACGTAGGTCCATGGAAGAGCCGGACTCCATGACCTCCCACATCCCGATCAGTGCGGGACCACATGCAGGACATCTTGTGTCTCTGCTTAATAGCTTGCCAAGGTATAGTGGTATCTTCTCTATAGAGCTACAGTGGCAGCTGCACTCTCTTCGCAATCGAGAGATTTCATGTTTACCTCCATCGATCTGACATTAACATCATCGGGGGATTAGTGATACATCCATCCCGGTACATATAATGAAGCATTGAGAGGTTTGATGTTTACCTTCCATCAATCTCTTCAACAGGACGTACGGATATTTTCACCCATCGACCCCCGCATATTCAAAAATATGCACTCTCTAGGAGATATCGTAAGAAAATCTGTTTCACCATCACTATCTACTGACGATGATGGATCTATGGTCAGAGCACTACATGAATAGATTTCACTTGATTAATTCAGTACATTATCATATTCTTTTAGCATCAACCAAGTTTTCAAACATAACTTATTAAATGCTTAAAAAGGAAACATGTACTATTTTCATTAAGTACTTCTCAGTCTTTAAATGACTTTGGGGATCTCAGTCCCTCTTTTCAATACTGGGAACTATCATCCCTTCACAATCTCAATACCATGTCATATGGTTCTGGGTATTCAAACCTTATCTCCTCACTGAGCATTGTTACCATTTTTTTCAGGTAACTAACAACTTCATGTCATCTGACTATGGTAAACATAATACTTGCTACACAAGCATTTCTCATGGCACCTTAGGCCCATTAACTCTCTTGTTACCTCTTACTAAGAAACAAGGCATGTTATGGCACACAAGGCCCAATAAATATTTTCAATAAACAAACATCATAGATCATACCTGGCCATGATCATCATCTTAGAATACATGCATGGTTAACACACATAGTAACAGATATAGCAATCATATTTTAGTTTCATGTCATTCAAGGGTAACACCACTATTCCTTTACCAGAGATAGGGTTTCCCATTTCATGTCAATCAGGGTTACTCATTCCCTTTTCACAAATAAGACCAATGATTCATCATTTCAATGTCCAAGATTTGGATTTCATGCAACATAATATAACCTAGAATTTAGGGTTTCACATACCTTCACCCTATTTTGGTATTAGGGTTTACTATTCACATCACATGACCCTAGATTAGGGTTTATATTCAATAACTCACAATTAGGGTTTACTATTCATCCCAATTAGGGTTTCATGTTGCATTACCCATAATTAGGGTTTACTATTCATCCCAATTAGGGTTTATCAATAAAATACTTTGAATTAGGGTTACTCATGTTATTACCCTAAATTCATATCACATTATCCTCCTAGTTTAGGGTTTCACTCAGATTTGCCCTAAATTAGGGTTTGAGTCCCGGTCTGGAATTGAAAAGAAGGACCTTGTCTCTGACAATGATATCTTTTCTCTTGAGGTGGCCATCATGCCACATCTTAGTTTGCTATTTGTAGATTCTGGCACTCTGGTACCCAGTCATTCTTAGTTCCTCAAGTTCTCATAATTGAAGTTGTATGTATTTGCCAAAACTTTTAAAATTGAAATTCAACTGTTTAATAGCCCACCAAGCCTTACGTTCTAATTCAACTGGAATATGGCACGACTTCCCATACACCAAATAGAATAGAGTAGTTCCTATCAGTGTTTTGTAAGTAGTGCGATATGCCCAGAGAGCATTAGGAAGTTTGGTGGACCGATCTGTGTGGTTCCTATTAACAGTCTTTTCTAAAATAGCTTTCAACTGTCTGTTTGAGACTTCAATTTGACTGCTTGTCTGTGGATGATAAGGTGTGGAGACCTTATGTTTTACTCTGTATTTTCTCAAGAGGGCTTTGAAGCTTCGTTCTAAGAAATGTAACCCTCCATTAGATATGACTGTTCTAGGAACTCTGAATCTAGGGAAGATAATATCCTTGAACAACTTAATAACTGACTTAGAGTCACAAGATACTGTGGGTATAGCTTCTACTCATTTGGATACATAATCCATAGTGACCAATATATAGGATAATCCATATATAGTCCACTCCCCATACATCTAGAAGTTCAATCTTTTGCCACAGAGTTAGTGGCATTTTGTTTCGTTTGGATATCCCTCCAGATAGGTTACATTTATTGCAAGATTTTACAAATTCATGGGTGTCCTTTTCAATTGTCGGCCAAAAAAATCATAATTGTAAGACTTTAAGAGTAGTCTTCTTTGAACCCATATGCCCCCCAGTAGGGCCAGAATGACAATGTTCCTAGACTGGGATAATTTCTTCTTTAGTAAGGCAAAGACGGAATAATCTATCTACACATTGGCGGAAAAGGTATGGTTCATCCCAAAAGTACTGCTTGACGTCATGGAAAAATTTCTTCTTGTCATGATAGGAAGCGGAAGGATGGACAATTCCCGTAGCCAGATAGTTTACTATGTCAGCATACCAGGGAAATCAAGTGGTTACCTTCATGAGTTGGTCATCATGTATAGAGTCACAAATAGGCATATTATCTTCATCTTGAGCCTCTATGTGACTAAAATGATCGGCGACAACATTTTCTACCCCACTTTTATCCTTTATTTCCAAGTCAAACTCATAAAGAAACAACACCCAATGAATAAGTCTAGGTTTAGTGTCTTATTTCAGGATCATATATTTTATTGCTGAGTGATCTGTGTAAACTATGACTTTTGATCCAATCAGATAAGAACGGAATTTCTCAAAATCATAAATGATTGCCAAGAACTCTTTTTCTATAGTTGTATAGTTCTTTTGGGCCTTATCAAGCATCTTTGATTTGTAATATATTACGTAGGGTTTCTTATCTATTCTCTACCCTAGTAATGCTCCTTTAGCGTAGTCACTGGCATCACACATTATCTGAAAGGGTTGTGACCAATCTGGGGCTCTTAGTATAGGTGCGGAGACTAAAGCGTTCTTTAGAGTCATGAAACTATATAAACATTCTTGATCAAAATTGAAGTCCACATCTTTAGTTAACAGGTGATTCACGGGCTTTGCTATTTTTGAAAAGTCTTTGATGAATCTTTGGTAAAATTTGGCATGGCCAAGGAAAGCTCGTACTCCTCTGATGTCTTTTAATGGTGACAAATTTGAAATGACATCAATTTTTGCTTTGTCCACTTTAATCCCTTGTTCTCTCACTCGATGCTCGAGGACAACACCTTTAGTCACCATAAAGTGACATTTTTCCAAATTAAGGATCAGATTTGTTTCCTCGCATCTTTGTAATACTTTACAGAGTAAGCAGACTGTTTTCAAAGGAATCTCCATAAACTAAAAAGTCATCCATGACTACTTCCACGATGGACTCAGTTAATCCTGTGAATATGGCAGACATACTCCTCTGGAATGTTGCAGGTGCATTACATAGCCCGAAGGGCATCCTTCTGAAGGTGTATGTTCTGAAAGGGCAGATGAAAGTTGTCTTTTCTTGATCTTTTGGGTGTATGATAATTCGATAATACCCTGAATAATCGTCAAGATAGCAAAAAAATTTCTGGTGGGCTAGACATTCAAGGACTTCATAAAGAAAAGGTAGAGGAAAGTGACCTTTCCTTGTTGCCTTATTAAATTTCCTATAGTTAATGCACATCCTCCAGCTAGTAACATTCTAGGTGGGTACCAGTTCGTTTTTATCATTCAAAACAATAGTGGATCCCCCCTTTTTAGGGACCAATTGAACCAGACAAACCCATTGAGAGTTAGAAATCGGATAGATAATACCAGCTTTGAGAAGTTTTAGAACCTCAAGGCAAACTACCTCTTTGAGATTCAGGTTTAACTTCCTCTGGTTCTCCCGTGATGGTTTAAACTCTTTTACCATAGGTAATATGTTCATGCACAAAGTAAGATTTATCCTAGTTAGGTCGGTCATATTATATCGGATGGCTTTCTTGTGCTTACTTAATTCAATAAGGAGTCTTTCAACCTGGTCATCTATCAAAGTGGAACTGATAATGATTGGACATAGTTTTTCTTTGTCTAGAAAGATACATAGTTTTTATTTGTCTAGAAAGATGTGTTTGAGACCTGCTGGTAAGACTTTCATTTTAGATGCCTTGAGCACTTCAGTAGTCTCCAGAGTGGTGACTGATTTCAATTCCTCAAAGGTGGCTTGTGAGACTTCTTTGGTTTGATCTAGATATTTCAAGCATTGTTGAACTAGTTCGTCGGTTGAAAATTCAGCTTCTAGATTCAATAAGGCGATCTCCAAAGCATCAAATGGTTTAGGAGTTTCTTGCTTCAACTGGGATATTTTATCAATTGCCTCAAGAAGAAATACTTCTTCGTGGATGCTAGGACTTTTTTGGCTATCAAAGACTCTGAATTGAACTGTTTCCTTCCCCATCCTTAAGGTAATTGTGCTAGCCTTGACATCGATTAGTGCTCTGGTTGTAGCAAGGAAGGGTTTGCTGAAAACTCTTAGATATCTCATATCTTCTTTTATATCCATAATAACAAAGTCACAAGGGACATAAGAGTCCCTTCCTACCCTTACTGGGATATCTATACCCAATGGTGCAGTAATGGTAGAATCAGCCAACTAGATTGTCATTTTTGTGGGTAGAAAATTGGTAAACCCTAATATTTTACACTTAGAAAATGGCATAATAGATATGCTGGCCCCCAATTCAGCTAATCCTTTCTTGTAAGAGGTGTTTCTGATAGAACATTGGATGCCAAAAGAGCCAGGGCCTTCTGTTTTTTCGGCATTTTATTGAAAATGATATCATAAGTAGTATGGGCTAGTTTGACAGTCTCGTGTTCTTCGGTCATGTATTTCCTTGATAGGGAAGTCTTCATATATTTGGACCAAGCTGGGATTTTAGAGAGAGCATCAAGGAACGGGATATCATTATATAGTTTCTTCATTGCTTCCTTAAACTTTAGGAATCTAGTGTCTAGTTTAGTCCCTCTCAATCAGCCTGGATAGGGTATTCTAGGCTTGTATGGTGGGACTTCTCGTTCTTTGGAAACCAGTTTTTTTTTCTTCTCCTTCTTGGCCTCTACAATTTTTTCAGTTTCTTGATATATGCTTGCAGTTGGGATGGTTTCAGTGGTATCTTCATCTTCCTGAATGACTTTGGTAGCTTCATTAAGAACACGACCAGACATCGTGGTAACTGCATTCAATTGTTCTGGTTTGTGTTTATCATATCTCAAATTTATTTCTAGCTAACCAGTGAAAGTACCTACTAGAGGTTTTAATTGAGCTGCAATTTGTGCCAATTGGGTTTCTATAGCTTTCTGTTGAGCTTGCTGGTTAGCAAGCATGGTCTATTGAGATTGCAGCATTTGCCTTATCAGAGATATCTCATCTGTTTGCAGATGCGGAGCATTCTTTGGTTGATACTGTGTAATTTGTTGTTATCCTTGAGGTTTTGGCCGTTGAGGTGCTGGTAATTGAAGTTGTTGAATTTGTGGTTGTTGTCGCTGACGTTGTTGCAATTGTGGGTGTAACATAGGATGAGTGTACTAATAGTGTGTAGAAGAATTTCTTGGGTAAGCAAATCTTTGAAACCCTCCTCTATAGTTTCCTTAGTTTCTGTTATAATTGCTTTGGAATCCTGGTGGTGGCACCTTGTGCTTGGTGCTGTGGGTTGGCAGTTCCCGCATGATTCCATACTAATATCTGAGATGGTTTCTTGGTTGTTCCGGATTATAGTATTCTTGACCTTGTATGGAGTGAATAAAATTAACCTGCTCTGGTAGCTGATCCTCGGGATGTTCAATAATTGGTTCACATTGCGGTTGAGGTGTTTGTAGATCCATCATCACATTATATAGAAGACCACATGATAATGTGGGGTGATCGGATGCATGACAATTTTCGCAAGTCTCAGTAGTTGCTTTGACTTATTGAACTTGGGAGTTCTTTTTCCAGTCATATTCTCCAAATGATGTTTCAAGGACTTGCTGCTTATGAGCTATGGTTTTTAGAGCTTCAACAATGGCTTTCATTTCTACAGATTCTTCAGCTTTATATACTTTTAGGACTCCTTCAGTAGATGGCCTTCTCTAATTAGATTGGTTCTCAACTCCGAGTGTAACAATCTTCCAGGCATCCTCATAATTCTTTCGCATGAAATTCCACCCAGATGAGGAATCCAAAAACTTCTTAATGTCATCACTTACCCCTCTATAGAATGTTTCTATGAGCTGATTTTGTGAGATTCCATGATGTGGGCATTTCCTCAGGAGTTCCTTAAATATTTCCCATGATTCTGCTAATGACTCTCAAGGAAGTTGGGATAAATGGCTAATTTGTCCCCTAATCTTGTAAGTTAACGAAAGAGGAAAGAACTTCTCTAGAATTGTTTCTTCCAATGGAGCCCAGGTGGTGATTGGTTCTCCATCTAATGAGTTATACCAGCTTAGTGCCTTTCCAAACATAGTGAAGTTGAAACGTTAGGGCCTGATTGCATCGATCATAGCTCCGGCTTGTGGTACCAATCGATAGAGTCCCTTGAATCGATTTAGAGGGTACATGCAATCATCTCTAGTGTTTCTAGAGAACGATATGCCTTGCATGATTTGGATCCATTGTGTTTGAATATCACAATTGGGAGCGTTAATGAGCGGTGGCTGAACTGGTTGATTATCCTCAGAGTTCTTAGGAATAGTGTAATCATGAAGCTGCTTGTTCCTTATCAATAATTGAGCAACTGCTGTAGCTATCTCATTTTTAGCTTGAATGTGGGCTTTCTCTTCAACTCAAACTTCAGCTTCGACATGAGCACATGTATCAGCGATGAGTTGTGCCCCCCTGAGCTGCTATAGCAGTGTTGACTCTTTCCATTACCATGGTGGCTTGGCGTTGTTCTTCATCCATCTGTCTATCTCATTTAAGGTTGAGTCTGATGCGTCCGTGGGAGCTTCGTTCTACCTCAGAGTCATACTCTGGTTCAGGGGAGAATCTGAGGTTATGTGATGGTTGCATACACATTTTCTACCTAAGTAGAAGAAAAATCACACTTTAGATGATGTGGAGAAATGATGAAATCAAGATGATATGAAGTATTATCAATGTAAAATGTAAAATCTTAATCAACTAGAAAGTTGATAAATGAAATTAAAATGTTTTGTTGTCCCCGGAAATGATGCCAATTTTTTGATGGAGCCTCCACTTGTGTGGAGTTTTGTGCACCGCTAATGTAAGTCTCTAAGTTTATCCTTGCATGTGCTACAATAAGATCTGCACTAACATATGCTAAGGTACGTGGATATCTTATCGTAGTACAGTTGAGGGTTGAATCCACAAGACAATGGTCTTGTTAGGGATTAACAAGATGGAAAACATTACAATTCCACTTATCTACTTAAGAGTTGATATTTAGATCGAAGAGTTGATTTGATGATTAAACTAAAGTGCAAAGTAAACTAAATAGTATTGTTTGGAAATCACTAGGATGTGATCGAGTTTCACCACCACTACGCATGGATCATAACATACATCACAATAGCATGGCTAGCAATAAGGTTTTAAACAGTTAATATCTTTGTAGATTTAGTTTCCTTTCAGATAACAAACTATGAGAAATACAAGAGTATTGCAATTCCAGCCATCCCCAAACAAATGGTCAGTTACTTTGCATCACTCCCTTCACAAAGTGTGTTCCTCGACCTATCAAAGTTGAACTTTCACACGTCAACTAATTCCATTTCATAATATGAAAGTACAACGATGGAGGTGAGTTTACTACACTCCTTGAAAAGTGCTCCTAGATACCGAAATAGATATATGGTGATTACATACATCAAGAACTAACATGAAATCAATATTCGATTTTAAAAGCAGAAACATAGACAAATTGTAGTTGTAGATAATGGTAACACAAGTCGGTGATCAAGAAACTAGCATTCATTAAACGATAGATGTTGAACTAAAAAGATTGTATTTCTTTATAGCAAACTCATGAACTACAATTCATGAAATGAAAACATAGGTAGCGGAGCTACTCCCCACACCCTAGTGTATAGAACTACTCGCTCATGGCAAGAACAAAGAAAGAGATAGGAGAAGAGAAGGAAAACATCATCTCCATGTAGGAGGGAGGAAGGTCAACCCCTTGGCATAAAGAACAACTATCTTCACACTATGTTGTTTCCTTGGTGAAGAATCCTTAATTTCCCACCTTCAATGTCAATGAGAGAGAGAGTAAGCTTATGGATGGAGTGTGGATCTTAGACCGGAAGCCTTGGGGAAAAGGATGAAGGATAAAATAACTCTGAAACAAATGAGGCAGCCTTTGGGCATCTAATAATTTGATTCCTTTATGAGGCCCCCTTGGGTCTTATTTATAGGTTTCAAAGGGGTTCTTGAGAGGTCTCACGACCATTTGGATCTTCATGGTTTGGAGATCGTTTGGATTCTCACAGGATGGAGACCGTTTGGATCTTCACGGTCTTGGGACTGGTCACCTTCTCACATTCTTTGTATCAATAAGTCTTTACACGGTCTTGGGACTGTTCGGGTCTTCACGGTCTGGGGACCGTTTGGGTTCTTCACAATCTAGGGACTATTTGGATCCTTCATAGTCTTGGGACTGATTGTATCCTTCACGGTCTTTTCACAGTCTTGGGATCGTATGGATCCCTCACATTCTTGGGACCGTTTGGGTTGGGGCTTTTGTGATTTTTTTTTCTATAAGAAGAAGAGGAGAAAATACCAGTCTATTAGTATATTCACAATAAAGCGTAAAGTTAAGTATTCTATCTAATTTATCTAAGAAAGATTATGGAAAACTAAGAAAAACAAGTAAGATAACATCACAAAATGGGAGGTTATCAATGAGTTGACAAAGAATGTTCAGGATGATATTCCTTGGTGTATGTTATTTGCAGATGATATTGTTTTGATCAACGAAACTAAAGATGGATTGAATGATAAAGTTGAACATTGGATAAAAGCATTGGAATCAAATAGATTGATGATTAGAAAGAGCAAAACCGAGTATATGCATTGCAATTTCAGTCAATCTCGTAGTGTGAATGATGGAGCCAAGTTGGACGGTGTAGATATACCAAAATGTGATAAATTCCATTACTTGGGTTCTATTATTCAAATAGACGGGGATGTCCGAAATGATGTTTGTCACTGGATCACTGAAGGATGGTTGAAATGGAGGAGTGCAACTGGAGTATTATGCGACCAAAAGATCCCTCTCAGGTTATAAAGTAAGTTTTATAGAACAACTATACGACTAACCATGCGCTATGGGAGTGAATGTTGGGCAGTGAAGAAACAAGGTTTCAACAAAATGAATGTGGCTGAAATGCGTATGCTGAGATGGATGTGTGGGAAGAGAAGAAAAGATCACTTCAGAAATGACTATATCAGGAATAAAGTGGGGGTGTCGAGCATTGGGGACAAGTTGCGTGAGGTCCGACTCAGATGGTATGGACATATGCAATGCAGACCAACTAGTGTGCCTATACGAAGCAATGCTATTGAGCCAAACAATATAAATAGAATAAGAGGAAGGCCTAAATTAACATGGGATGAGATTATAAAGACAGATTTTAAATCTCTACATCTTAGCCAGAATATGGCCCATGATAGAGCTGAATGGAAATGAAGGATCCATGTAGCCTCCCAACATTAGTTGGGACTAAGGCTTAGATGATGATGATTTAAGTGCATCATTCTTCAACTATCCACATAATTTGATCTCCTCATCTTCTTGAACCCTAAAATACTTAAGTAACACGTTATATCCATAAGAATGAGACATTTTTCATCATCAAAAAATGGGTATGCTAATGTCCAACTTAGCCAATAATCTCCCCCCTTTTTGAACCTGACAAACATTCCTAAAATATAAGAAAAATATTTAAAAATAAATTTGAATATAAATGAGTTTCATACATGTGATATACCTAGGATGAATAGGTTCTTTGATCTCATAAAATGTATTCTAACATACCTAAAGAGATATGGAACATGATATCTATCTCTTAAGGCAATTTAGCACCAATTAATTTTGTACTGAGAGAAAATGAAATTCATTAAAATATTAAAATATTTTATTTTATTTTTATTTTTTTATTTATCCCCTTTTTCATTTCAAAAATATAATCACATGTGTAAATCGATGAGACTCCCCCTTAGTAGATTACTCCCCCTTAATTGTTTACTTAAAAGAATGTCAAATTTAGCTACAATTTAAAACCCCTATTAATTTCTCAACCATTTTCAAGGGATTTTAATCCCTAGAGTGATTCTACATTCCTTTAGGATCATAGTGGGATCAATAAATGTATTTCTAACCAATTTTAAGGGATATTAAGCCCATATTTGTGTAGAGAATTCAATTAAAAGTAAGATAAAAAAGATATCATATTATATCCAATATTTTTTTGAGCCCCCCCAATCTCATAACAAAAGTGAGCTCAAAAACGTTAAAGTGTTTCAAATCATAACCAATTTTAAAATCAATTTAGTAAGAGTATGAGTCAATTTATGATCTTTAAGTGATCTTGTTTGTTGCACTGTTTTGATTTAGAAATTTCTATCATTCCAAGTATTTAACATGATGAGAAAATTACATATTTAATATACCAATGTTGGGTGCAAGTGAATGATTTCATTTACAAATAAGCATTTTTATTAGGCTTATTTTTAGTCAACCATGACTTTGACTATGGCGTCCCTTGGTCGAACTATTTTTCGACCAAGAGGTAGTTGTGTAGATTTCCAATTAATGTATTTTATCTAGTATCATAAAGATATAAAATTTTCCTCTATATTAGCATAAGTGTCCAATCATCTTCTTTTAATATCCAACTATGTTTCAAGTCATAGGTTTAAGCAACATAGATATCTTCTATTATGATTCTATTTTTGAAATAATTGTTACATCCATTTGAAGAGTATGATGTCTTTCTGAGTGGCTAGAGTTAAATGACCCCAAGTAGTATCCATTAATGCATAAATCATATCAAAATCTATTTCATCTAATTATATCATAACTTTATTTCATCAGGCCCATATAGTTCTAATGAATGTTTTTCTTTAGGTCTAGTAACTAAATTTTATTCATTATTCTTGGTAAGTTCATATAGCAATCGCACAATAATCAACTCTTTTAGGATATGAATAAGTCTTGTTGTTTATAATTGTTATTTATGTAGACTTATTAATCTAAGATGCGTTGGCGAGAAGTAGCTCAAGTGGTATCTGCACGGGGCCCCTCATGAAAGGTCTTGGGTTTGATTCCTCTTGGTGGTGTTGTTCGGAATTGTTTCTCCCATAGAGTAGCCAGTCTCTGCGCAACTTAATGGGCTACATTCCTTATAGGATGGGGTGTATTTCCCTAGGTTGGGGTCAACATAGCCTTATGAGTCTCCTGGGTTACCAAAAAAATTTAAGATGCTTTGTTAGATGTTGAATATTGTAGGATAAAGTCTTTTTGTGACTTGCGATCAAATATGTCTTTACCATCATTTCTTGAAAATAGAATTCACATAGACGCAAAGAAATTTTTGCGAATGGGATGTAGTGAGAAAAGTTTTAGTTTTGAAAAGAAATTTTACTTTTGATTTCCTAGAATATTCAAATTTCATATTTATCATAAAAATTTAGTTAATCATTATATTCTAAGCAAGTTTCCTGTATGAACAATCTTTTTATGCCATAGACAATTCATTATTTTCAAATAGTGTCCATAAAGTTAAGAGATTTACAATCATTTTTCCTTTTGATATTTTCCTATGAATCATAACCATTCTCATAGTACTTATGACGTAGTTATTATACAAATAGCACATTTAAAATTACTACCAATATTACCTATGTCAATAGGTTTACCTTTGAAGCTTTCTCCAAATGTGACCAATAATATTACCTTTCCTCCAAGTGTAGGAAAATATTCTTATTTTTGACCATATGCTTGTTAGAGAAATTTCTATAGACCATCGAAACCTACAAAGTATGAACGTTTTGGTCCCCATACAGTGGTCCTTTTGGTTAGGATTATTCAAATATTTTAAAATAATCTAATATGAAGTGTCCATTATAGATTTGAGCCACCAATGTTAATTGCAATTGGATGATTCTATTATCAATAAATGATCCCGACAGAACTATCTTCGGTCCAACTTTTCTTCGACCAAAAGAATTCTCGATTGAACTATTTGTTGACTGGTATGATTTGCCAGTAAAACCAATTTTGACAATACTACCTTCAGTCAAACTTATGTTTGACTAGGAGAGATCTCAATTGAGCTCTTTGTCAACCGAGACGAATTTCTATGCATTTTTAGTAAATTCAACATTTCTCATGTAAACAAATCATGTTATTATTTTGGATAACAAAATTAAGGAAGCAAACCATATAAGTTAAAGATTAATTTAGTTGAGATAAGACATTACAAGGTTGAAGAAGAGATGAAGATCTTTTCCAGATAAAGGAGAAGGAAAAGGATGAAGATCTAAGAATATTGGGTAATTCCTTGATGGTTGAAGACTTGTGCAAGAGTAGGTAAAATCCTTGGAAGAAGGTAGAAGACTCTTGCCAAAGTGGGTAAGTCATTGGTAAGGTTGAAGACTCTTTGCAATGGATAGGTATGTTATTTGGCGGGTCTTCTGTTGTAACTCTTATAATTGAATATATAGAGGAAAGCACTTGTGCAAAGTCCTAGAGGTTGACCTCTCTAGGAAGTGAATTTACACTCTCCTAGTTTGGAGAGTAACACCACTCTAAACCACCTTGTCCAAGTTCTTATTTCATTTTCTCTCATCCTTTCTATGCTTGTTAGTTAGGGCTTCAAATTACACTTATGCTATTGGTTTTGATTGATAAAATTTGAAGGTCTAACTTATCTTGTGATAATTTTGAAGCTCTATTCGCCCCCTTCTAGTTCCCTAGATCCAACAAGTGGTATAATAGCTAAGGATCTTCTCTAACAGTCTCCCATGAGATGAGAAGATGGGCAACAACCTACTTTGTTGATTCAACCTAGAGGGAGGCTTCTCTACGCATCCTCTGGTCTTCAACGACACCAACATCCCCTATTGGAAGAGGCATATGGAGTTCTACATTCACGGCATGAACTTTGATGTGAGTAAGGTGATGGTCACACCATACAAGGAGATAATCAAAGCTGCTACAATAAGGAGTGAAGATGCACTTAAAGAAGCCCAACTCAATGCCAAAGCCATAAGCATTTTTTATGTAGCCATTACCCTAATGGAGTTCAACCACATCTCATCTTGGGACACTACCTATGAGATTTGTGATAAATTGTGCATTACCTATGAGAGCACAAAGAAAGTCAAGGAGGATAAGATATACATGTTGAACATATTTCTAGAGAACTTCCAGATGGGAAAGAAAGAAGGGATTACAGAGATGTTCTCTAGGCTCAATATCATCATCAATGGCCTAGCTGCTTTGGGTAACACTTTGGATAGAGGCGTTACCAAATCTAAGATCTTGAGGACTCTATCAAAGAGATGTGAGTCATAAATGACTTCCATTTAAGAAGTGAGGAGCCTTGGTGACATACCAACTGAAGAGCTCATTGGCAACCTCAAAGCTCATGAGCCAAGCCTTGACATGGAAGAAGAAGAAGCCAAGTAAGAAGAGAACGAAGCCAAGAAGATCAAAGATAATACTTTCAAAGCACAAGTGGAGGAGGTCATTCTTCAACAACAACTTGCTTGCCAAACATTTCCCTCCTCCTCAAGTGAAGATGATGGGCCTAGTGAGCATGAAGCCAACTACACCAAGGGCAAGCACTTCAAGGGAAAGTAATTATCCTCCTCTACTCCTAGATGCTACAAGTGTGGATAAAAGAGACACTACAAGAGTGAATGTAAAAAGTTAAGAAAGTCACACCACAAGGGCAGCTCCAAGAAGGAGGAAGAGTACAAGAAGGATAGAAAGTATAAGAAGAACGATTAGAAGGAGAAAAGACATAAGAATGCAACTCACGCAGCTTGGGAGGAATCATTCTCAAGTGGCTCTAGCTCCAAAAAATATGGAGAGTGCCACTTTGCACTCATGGCCTCTACTAGTGAAGAAATTGATGAGGTAGAGGTAAGCTTGTGTGAGTTAAGGAAACTCTTATTGATATGCTTGTTTCTACTCATTCTTCTTTTGCTAAGTATAAATCTAAAAGAAAAAGGTTAAAAATTATTGATGATTTGTATGCTAAACTTGATATTCTTGAGCTTAATGAGAAAACCCATCTTGAGAGAATTGATAACTTGAAGGCCAATATCTTGATGTTGAGCTCCAATACAATGGAGTTGAATTAGAGAACGGTGTCTACCTTAAGAACATTGAAACTCTTAAGGAAGATAACCAAAGTACCAAAATGAGCTTGAAACTCTTAAAATTGAAAATGTTGAATTTATGCTTAGTATTGATGCTCGTAAGGACAAAATAGATGTTTATCTTTAGGAAAATCAGGTGATTAAATCTGAAAATACTAGGTTTCTTGGTCAATTTAATTATTTATCCTCTAGATCTATCTTCAAAGTAATGATAATGCTTCTATATTTCTTGAGAAAGAATGTTATTTGACTAAATCCCTCAATCTAGAGGCCGACCTTGTTCATGATAGAGATGATATTGCTAGTTTGTGTTCTACTATCATACCTCTTAATGATGACAATCATAGACTTAGGGCCTCTCTACAAATATTTCTTAAAGGGAAAACTCCCTAAATGAAATCTTTGACCATTCGACCAAACAAAGTGGTACTAGTGGTTTGATATTTGTAGGGGGGGTACCTAAGGGAAATAACAAAGCCAAAGGTAAGTAAAAGAGAAAGGAGACCTCCTTCTTTATTGGAGAGTCTTCTGACACTAAGAATCCTATGGTTTGTTCTTATTACAAATGAGATGATCATTACTCTACTTATTTTCCTTACAAGCATAAGAGGACCAACCCAAAGTTGAAATGGGTCCCCAAGCTAACTCTAAATCCCAAAGTTTGATTTGGGAACTGGCACTGTCCTCTCTTGCAAGAAAAAAGTAGATAGATTGTTGATAGTGGTTGCACTAAGTATATGACAGGTGATATAAGCCATTTCAACAACTTATCCAAAAATAAAGGAGGTTTGGTTACCTTTGGGGACAACAAGAATGGCAAGGTAAAAGGTGAGGATGATGTAGGTGAATACTTATGTATTAAGAATGTTCTTTTTGTGGATGGACTACATCACAATTTAATTAGTGTAAGTCAATTATGTGATAATGGTTACCTTGTGCTATTTACTTCTTTTGAATGCTTGATTGTAGATTCCCTCACCTATCAAGTTATATATAAGGGAACAAGAAGTGGCAATCTTTATGTAATTGTGCTTGACTCTTTTAATCTTGTTGTTGGTATATGCTTAGTAGTCAATTTGAATGATATTTCTCTTTGGAATTGTTGGCTTGGTCATGTAAATATGCATCGGTTGAAGAAGTTTAGAAAAAAGGACTTGGTCAAGGGACTTCCCAAATTGGATTTTAAAAAGGATGAGGAATTCCAACCCTGTGCCTGAGGAAAGCAAACCTAGTCCTCCTTCGAATCCAAAGGAGTCCTTAGACCAAAAGAGCTCTTGAAATTCTTAATATTTATCTATTTGGACTAATGACAACTAAATCGCTTCGTGGTTTCAAGTATTACCTTGTTATTGTCGATGATTTCTCTAGATATACTTGGATCGTCTTTCTCATTTCCAATAGTGACACACTTGATGTTTTCTCGAGTTTTTGTAAATGAGTTGAGAATGAGCTTCTTGTTGGATCGTTTCCATGTGTAGTGATCATGGGGGATAATTTGAAAATGATCTTTTTGAACATTTTTTTCAAGAATCTAGTTTTGCGCATAACTTCTCTTTACCTCGAAAACCTCAATAAAATGGGGTTGTAGAGAGGAATAATAGGTCACTACAGGAGATGGCTAGGACCATGCTTTTAGAGTATGACACTCCAAAGAAGTTTTGGGATGAAGCAGTCAATACCTCATGCTTGTTGCAAAACTAGGATTTTACACATCCTTCTATAAAGAAAATCCCCTATGAGCTATGGCATGGTAGAAAGCCTTCTATCAAGTATTCTCATGTTTTCAGATGTCCTTGTTTTGTTTTGAATACAAAAGATTCTCTTGACAAGTTTGATCCAAAATCTTATAAACCTTTCTTTCTTGGCTATATCTCTACTAGAAAGGCTTATAGAGTGTTTAATATTGATCTTGCTAAAGTAGAAGAATCTATAAATGTTAATTTAATTGAGACTAACCTATATATTCCCAAAGATATTGGTTCAAATTATGATGTTATAGGTAAGGTAATTCCTATACTAAAAGAACTCAACATCACCCAAAAGGGAAAAGATGTGGTCACCCAAGAAAAAGAGAAAGATGAAGAGAAGAAGGATCCAACTCCCCAAATTAAAAAGAATCATCCAAAAGATATGATTTTAGGTGATCCATTTGAAAGAGTGAAGACATGGGATGCATTCAACAAAGAACAATAAAACAACACATTCATCTCACCATTCGAGCCAAACATCGTCAAAGAAGCTCTTAGAGATGATGAAAGGATCCTATCTATGCAAGAAGTGTTGGAGCAATTTGAAAAGAAAAAAGTTTAGACCCTAGTGCCAAGACCAAGTGACAGAACGATCATTGGCACCACGTGGGTCTAAGTCAACAAGCTTGATGAAATAGGAAAGTGGTAAGAAACAAAGCAAGGTTAGTGGCTCAACGCTACAATCAGTAGGAAGGTATAGATTTTGATGAAACATATGCACCTGTAGCTAGACTTGAATCCATTAGTATGTTGTTCGCCTTTTCTAGTTATAAATACTTTCTCCTTTATCAAATAGATGTTAAAAGTGCATTTTTGAATGGTACAATTGAGGAGGAAGTCTACCTTGAACAACCTTCGGGCTTTGAACATGATATTCTACCTAACCATATTTATTTGTTCTGAAAAGCTCTCTATGGACTCAAACAAGAACCTCGATCTTTGTACGAGAAATAAAAGAACTTTTTGTTATATTATGGGTATATCATGGTCAAAGTGGATTCTACCATATTTCTAAAGCACACTTCTAACAATTTTCTTATCATTCAAATATATGTTGATGATATCAATTTTTCTGAAACTAGCCTTGATCTTTGCAAAGAATTTAGTGATCTTATGCATAGTGCATTTGAGATGAGTATGATGGGTGAGCTCACATTCTTCGTCAGTTTTCAAATCAAGTAAACCAAAGATGGGAACTTCATCAACCAAGGCAAGTACACAAGTGAGTTACTCAAAATATTTGGCATGGATAATGCCAAGTCGATGAACACACCCATGTCAAACACCACCACACTTGATAAGGATGATGAAGGTGAGAAGGTAGATGAGAAGCTCTATAGATATATGATTAGAAGTTTACTTTACTTAACTGCCTCTAGACCTGATATAATATTTAGTGATAGTGTGTGTGCTTGCTTACAATCAAATTCTAAGAAATCACATCTTATAGTTTATAAGAGGATTTGAAGGTACTTAGCCAAAACCCAAAATTTTGGATTATAGTATCCTAAGTCAAGGGACTTACTCGTACAACTTATTGTGATGCGGATTATGCGGAATGCTTAATTGATAGAAAGTACACAAGTGGCAATTGCTTTCTCCTAGGACAATCCTTGGTGTCTTGGTTCTCCAAGAAATAGAGAATAGTGGCATTGACAACCACTAAGGTTGAATACATTGCAATCGGGAGTTGTAGTGCCTAGGTCCTATGGATTAAGCAAATTCTCCAAGACTTCAACATTCATTTTGATGCTTGTCCTATCTATTGTGATAATACTAGTGCACTTAACTTTTCATATAATCCTATCTATTATAGTAGAGCTTAGCATATAGAGGTTTGCCATCATTTTATTTGTGATCACATTGCCAAAAAGGATATCTATATCACGCATGTAGACACGGAAAATCAATTGGTGGACATTTTCACTAAACCTCTAGCTAGAGAGAAATTTAATTTTATTAGATCTAAATTACTCATAACTGCTCTAAATGAATCTGATATGCCTTCTAGCTATCATATATTCTCTACTTATGTTTTTGATTCAAATTGCTTGCTAATATGCTAAAATCAATTTTCATGTTCTTTTTCCTCATTTTTCTCTTTTTTTGGGTATTCTTCATAAATGCTTGTTTAATCACAAAATAGTACCCAATGATGAGTGATATATGCCAAAGTATGTTCAAAATGCAAAATCGAATTGAAAAATATTTAATTAGCACTCTATTTTCTAGAACTTAGAATTTCTAATGTTGGTCTAGGTTGACCATCGATCGAGTTGCCAACTCGACCGATCGGGGGCCAAGAGCTTTCTTAAAGAGCATATTTGTCAAGTTATTGAGTCATAGAACTCTACCAATGGCCAGACTGGAGAAAACATAAGCTAGGTTCAACCGACTTTTCTCCCTCTCAACTAGAGAAAAATCAATTGATCAGACCTCTAGCTACCTCTAGCTCTCAACCCTAGCCTTGAACTTTCTCTCCCTAGCCCTAGTTTGACCTAGATCAACCTTCCTTGACCTCTTTCCTATCAACACTGGGTCTATCGACAAGTTTTGGTGGTGTTTGTTCTCATTTTTGCTCTCTCTTTCCTCTTCATTTCACCTCCATGGCATCCAATAGGAAAAAGAGGGTCGCCCCTGCTAGTGCACCATCATCGTCCACCAACTTGCATCTCATTCCCTTTTATGACACCTTCTTTGTCTCTAATGAGGCACTTAATAGGTACACGGAGCTCCTCCCTAGGAACCCATTTCCATTTCATGCTTTGCTTGAGCCACATCCACGAAGACAAGAGGTGATTGATCAAGTAGACGAGTTGTTGTACGACCACCATCTCTCCACCTTGTGTGTCAAGCACTGGTGTTACAACAATTCCATAACTAGCACAAAAGTCATTCTTGAATTCTATGCTAACTTGCAATAAAATTATGACACGCTCGTACCACCACCCAGTACTCAAGTAGTCCTAACTTCCATGATTCCCAAGAAGAAATTACAAGTCTCTAAGGATACCATGAACATCTTCTTTTTGGGTATTGAAGTTTCTCAAACCTGGAAAAAGGACTATCCCAAGTATTTTGACCTAGTCAAGCAAGATGCCTTCTACAAATAATATGATCTTACTCTCCCTGATATTCATAAGTTATTGAAGAAGCCTCAATTTCCATACAGGAATAAGTGTACCCTTCCCTCCTCCGCCTTAGATATCAAAAACCACATTCTTGCCTTAGTTGTTAACTGCAATATTCATCCAAAGAAAAAATAGTCTAAAAATGTAGAAAACATTGTGGTAATTATGTACCGTCTCTTGAAGAACATAGGAGTCAAATGGGAAAGATACATTCTCCACCATATGACCTGCTTTGACTCAGGCAAGAACACCCATGGAACCCACCTTCCCTACCCAACCCTGATATGTGGTCTTTTCTAGATTGCCCCTGGAAAATATCTTTTCCATGACCTACACTACAAACCTACCTAAAAAGGAGTTTGCATCTGTGAGACCACACTTTAAAAGTTAGTGTCAATCCTATCCTCGATGGAACCTAGTTCCTCTACCTTTACCTCTACTTGAGAATCTCCACCATCTCAGCGTACCTGACATGCTTGGGCCTCATTCCATGTTTCCAATGAAACCCTTATGTGCTACATAATGCATCAAAAGATATACAACCTTCAAGTTCATGAGCCCATACACTAGGACCTTTATGCCATCATGTCCAATATGAACCTACCCTGTAGACACCATTATCCTGCCTACCAGCCCTACACAGGAGGTGACTATGCATCCTTTGTATATGATCACTTTTACCCTGCTCCTCCACCTCCTACTTCTTCTACTACACCCTCTACTGCTGGTGGATCTACCCCTACAATGATGCCTCTAACAGCTGGCCCCTTGGTCACTCTGCTTGCTAGTCTTGGCAGTTCTACTCCCTCCTTCCCACAAGCTAATAAGCTCCATGCTCTTGGCATCTCTTGGGATGAATAGAATGCCTATTGGCACAGTCGAGGTTTTGGTTCTCTTATTGATGAGGAGATGCCAGACCAGGCTGATGAGGAGGTTGTTGCTGACGAGGAGGATGATGAGGATGATGGTGATGCTTCTAATGATAGTTCTACTGGTGACTCTAGTGATGAGGAAGTTGGTGTCACTGTTGCACCTTCAGATGGAGATGATGACTATGATCCAAAAGACTCAGATGTTGATGGAGATGATGTTGTTGATGATGTGGACATAGATTGCATATATGTTAAGCTTTTCTTATTTTTAGTCTAGATGTTGATCATATATATCTTTCTAGGCTATTTTGTATTAAAAACATCTACGCACATTTTTTGAGTTTTACTATTTTATCATCTAGTTTTCATCATTTTGGATTGTAGTTGTTTTCTAAGAACATGCTCTCTATGTTGTAATCTTATTTTTGTACACTTACTCTTTGATTTACTATATCTCATGAGTTGTGCCATGCTTACCATATTTTTATCATGATTTAGATTGCTTTTCTCTCTCGTATTTGTTTGGTGTATGCTTTGAGATTGCATGTTGTGGATGTATGATTGGTTGTTCTTGGAGAAGACTCATTTTTGTTCTCTTCTACCCCTCTTCCTTTTTAATGATGTCAAAAGGGGGAGGGAAGTTCAATGTTTTTGAAGTTCAACCATATTGTTTTTATTGCCTATGTGATCCTTTTCTTGTTCATTATATGCTTTATCATGTGACTTGATAAAGGACTATATAGCATATATGTCAAGTTGCTTTCTATAGATAGACTAACAATGCATGTAAGAGTAAGCATAGAAATAGGGGGAGAAATTGACATTGGTAAAATCATGAACCACCCTGAAAATCACAAGGCAAATGTATAACTTTACATATTCTTTTCAATATGATTGAGGAATGGTTTGTCATTGTCAAAAAGGGGGAGAGTGTTGACTTGAGAGTTATACATTGCCCATGTTTTGATAATGACTTCATATTCCATTCCTATGTATTTAGTATGTTTGTTCAAGATTGGTTTCAGGATTTAGGTACATGAAAACGATCAAATTACACAAGCCCTAGCTTGTTTCAGATCAAGTCAAATGTAATGCAAGTCTACAATTTGGGAAATCACTCCAAATGTCCTTAGATGATTTTTGTAATCACTTGTATTATTGATATTACTTGTAACTAATATGAGAAAAAACCAGGGACACTTAATTCCAAAGTTTGATCATTCAAATGTCAATTTAGAAAATTTATCACAGATTGTTTATCGATCAAGTTGAATACTTGACTGATCCAGACCAACTCAACTGATCCAGTGATGGAAACCAATAGGTTTTGTTGCAAACTCATAGACTCGACTGACCGAATCACTGAGAAAATTTGATTTTAGGTCATCGGTCGAGTTTCCCTAAACAAACTCGATTGATAGTTTGAAAATTGGCTTTTTTAGTTAGTGGATTGGTCAAGTTATCTTTATTGAAACTCAACCAAATGTATTGTATGGAAAATGTAGAAAAAGTGACTATAACAATTGGAAAGTTGTTTTGAGCGAGAATAGATCCGTTGTAACTTGGAGAATGGCTATATTTTTCCCTTAAGTGATCCCACACTCAAGGGAACACCCCCAGCTATAAATAGGGCCCCTTCGAGTTCATTCCAAGTTTGCTCATTAATGATATTCTAAGTCCTTGATATAGTTGAGTGTGTTGAAACTCCTTGGTCTCCTTTCTCTCTCTCTCTCATTTACATAGCATTTCATGATTATGAGTGAGTTAGGCAAGTTGTAAGAGAGATACTTCCGTGTGCTTCTAAAGATCTCATTCCATTCCATCTTCCCTACCCCTTTTCTCAAATAGTCAAAGGTGAAGCAAGCTACTCTGAGTGAAGGTGAAGTTGTTTCTATTCTTCTTTAAGGTTGAAGAAGATGTGAAGATCTTTTCCAGGTGAAGGAGAAGGCAAAGGATGAAGATCCAAGAAGAGTGGGTAATTCCTTGAAGGCTGAAGACTTCTGTAAGAGTAAGTCCTTGGAAGAAGATGAAAGACTCTTGGAAAAGTTGGTAAGTCCTTGGTAAGGTTGAAGATTCTGCATAATGGATAGGTAAGTTCTTTGGTGGGTCTTGTGTTGTAACTCTTATAAGTGAATGTATGGAGGAAAGAACTTGCAAAGTCCTAGAGGTTAACCTCCCTAGGTAGTTGATTGACTCTCTCCTAGTTTGGAGAGTGGAACCTCTCTAAGCTACCTTGTCCAAGTGCTTGTTTCATTTTCTCCCATGCTTGCTATGCTTGTTAGTTAGGAATTCAAATTGCACTTAGCTATTGGTGTTGATTGATATAGTTTAATGGTCTAACTTATCTTGTGAGAATTTTGAAGCTCTATTCACCCCCCTCTAGAGCCCTAGATCCAACAGCCACCTCATCATCTAAGGTCCAACAATGCAGTCCTAAGCATCATTCCCTCTCTCATGATTAAAAATGTAGGAGACGCAACCAGAATGTGATAAATTACAAGATACGCCCTCGACATCGGTAAATTGCAACTTGGTCCAAAACAAGCACACATATAGCATAACTGGCTCAAAGGTCATGCAAATTGGACCAAACTAAAAACATAAGCATGTCAATTGTTATTAAAGCACATCACATGATTATATTAAGGTTTAAGCATCTTATTAGGAAAAGAAGCAACATCAAGTACTAAGATATGTTAGGGGTATTACATTAGTGTTCTTCCCTACTTTTCTTATTTGATGTATTGTCTTCAATGAAAAAATCATCATTTAGATTATACTTATATTTAGTATCCCTTATTAAGGAACAAGAGTAGGAAATTGCAATGTAAATTAGGACTGAAGAAGTTAGAATTCTAGTGGGAAATTGTGGTTTATTAAAGGTTCATGTTTAAATCCAAGTTACAAGTTAATATTTATAGGTAATACATGTACATACCAATAACAAAAGTAATTGAACCTTAATAGATATTGAACATGAATGCAAGTTGAAAGTTAAAATACCTTTGTACTTATACAATTTAGTTAAAAACCTCAAATCTAGTGTAATTGAGATTTATTTGTTTTTTCTCTGAAGAGTTTTAAAATGTAAACAAAACCAACATGAGACTTTTCAATTAATATTTTAGTTCTTTAGATTTTAAGAAGAGACCATCCCGAACCGATGGTATTCTGAAGTAATTCACAAGTAAGAGTTTGTAGATACTTGACCTGAGAGTGAGCGGAGGCAACCCCTCCCCTGAGACTTGACTTGAGAGTGAGCGACGGTGACCCCTCTCCTGAGCTAGAAGATGACTACAATGGCGACGGCGCTTTGTCGTTCACCTAACCAGACAGATCTCACAATAGGTGATGCTTCAGTTCGAGTAGTTGATGCTCAATCTCTTTTAAGGTCAAGTGCATACTAGGATGCACATTCTTCTCAGATACCGAAGAAATGGGAAGATTTGGTTGGTATATATTCTAGGGGGCCATCCGCTCTGAACCTGAAGGAAATATCCATTAGTGATGGCAAGATCGTATACCCGAAACAAGAGGCCATCAGGAATGCTGAACGATGGAGTAAGTGTTTGATGGGATACGTGATTGATTTCAAACCCCACATCCCGACTCTGCTTAAACATTTCACTGATACCTGGTGCACGAGAGGCTCCTTTGAAATTTTTGATAGGAATGACAGATTCTTTCTAGTTAGATTTGATAAACAGAGTGATCTAGATCTTGTGCTGAAAGGTGATTGGTATTTTTTGAGCTGACCTGTGATTCTGAAGAGATGGAAGCTGAGTGATGAACAAAATAAAACGATTCTTTCTAAGGTACCAGTTTGGATCAGAATCTATAACTTGCCATTAGAAATGTGGGATCCTAGTTTTTTTGAGAGAATTGGGTCTTATATCAGCAGACCGTTGAAGATGGATGAGAATACTAGATGTTTGAAGCGCATAGATTATGCTTGTATTCAAGTGCTGATGAGCTATTCTGCAAAATTCCCAAGTAAAATATCCCTGATAAGCGACGAAGGGGACGAACATTCTGTTGATATTAGCTATGAATGGATACCTTTCAAGTGTTCTCAATGTGGGTTCCTGGGACACGATAATTGTGTTATTACCCCAGTGCTGAAGGCAGGGTCCTCTGTAGGTCGTACCAGTGTTTTTCATAAGAAACAATGGGTTGAAAAGAAATCTATTGATAATCCTATTCCTGTTCAGATTGCTGAGTGAGAAGAAGAACCTGTGTACATAGTGGAGGAAATAGAGGATGAAGCAAAAATAGCTATATTGAAGGAATTGTCACAACAAGTAGAGACAGTCAAAGACTTAAAGCTATCACGTGAAGTTAATGAAGGTTTTGGTTACGATGCTCTTGAAACTGAAGCTATCCTTCAAGATATTATTATGGAAAGTAATCATACTCAAAGGCCCATATCTTCTACTCCACCCTCTAATCTGGTTACTCCTATTGTCTTGCCTGTCAGTGTAGGAAGTTCTCAAGTGTCCTCTTTCTCTATGGTGAACAATAAAGGTAAGAAGCCCAAAAGTACCCCTAGATTCCAAGCTAAACTAAATGTTAGTATCTATGATAGGCTAGCAAGCTCTTCGTTCTCTTCTTCTCCAAGAGATTTTCTGCTTTCTCCTTCGAATGTTGAGGCTGTCAGCCCAACAACCGAGAAGCAGTCATGAGTTCTTTTCAAGTTACCTCCTGGAATGTCAGAGGTATTAGCAACAAGATCGCTGACGTCCAGGAGGAATTGAGGAGGGTGAAAGGTCACATCATCATCCTCATAGAAACCAAGATTAGAAGGAAAAAGGTTAATTCGTTTATGAGAAGGCATTTTCCCCTATTTGATTTCTATACCAACTTGGAGTCTCATTCTCTTGGTAGAATCTTTCTTTTGTGGGATTCTAATGTTTGCTCTGTGAGAAAAATTATGGAGACTGACCAATTAATTCATTGTGAGGTTCTCTCCGAGAGTTTTAATTTTACTCTTACTTCCGTCTATGGGCACAATGATGACTACGTTAGAGAAAAGCTATGGAACTCTATTCATAACATTAGCTCTACTGTTACTTCCCCACGGTTCATTATTGGAGATTTTAATGATGTACGCAAAGAATATGAGAAGATTGGAGACTGTCCTCCGTCTACTAAGTCGATGAGGGATTTCAACAACTGCATGCTTGATAATAATATTTTCGATCTTGATCTAAAGTGGCCTCAATTCACTTGGGACAACCATCAACCTGGCGAGAAGCATATTGCTACAAAATTGATAGGATTCTGTACAATGCTAGTGTTTTCAATTCCTGTCCAGATTTTTCTGGTAATGTCATCTCCAATATTGTAAGTGATCACAAAATTCTCAGCCTTGTGATTGGAAACACTCGCCACATCAAATCACCGTTTAGATTCATTAACAATTGGGCCTCGGAGCAAGATTTTCTTAATATTGTCGAAGAAGCATGGAGTGCTAGTATTGATGGGTATGCTATGTTTAGAGTTTACAGAAATATTCAAATCCTCAAAAGCAAATTGATTATTTGGAACAAGAACATCTTGTGCAATTATATCAGCGATGTGAATAGGAAAAGGAAGCATGCTCTATGTTTACAGGAATAGGCTGATGCAAATCCTTTTGATCAGAATCTTTTAAAGGATGATATTGATGCTAGAAAGCTGGCTAAGGAAGCTTCCTTGAAGGAAGAGAGTTTATTTAAACAAAAATCATGTGTTCAGTGGCTCAAGGAGGGGGACAATAATTCTAAATTTTTTTACTTATCTATGAAAACCAGAAGACAAAGAAACAACCTTCTTTCTCTCAAGATCAACGAGTCTGTAACTCCTGATCCTAGTGCTATTCAGGCGTCCGTTTATGAGTATTACAAAACTCTATTTAACAATAATAGTTCGCATGGTGTTTTTCAAGGAGAGTGGAGGGGAGCTAAAATCTCGGAGGCTCATAAAACTATTCTTATGGCTCCTGTTGCTCAGAAGGAAATTGATGATTTTATTAATACTTTGAAGGTTGACAAGGCGCCTGGGCCTGATGGCTATAACGGTTTTTTCTTTAAAAAAACCTAGCATATTATCAAGAATGATGTTAGTGAATCTATCATTGAGTTCTTCAAGAATGGCAGTTTGCTGCAGGAAGCTAATAATACCTTCATCACCCATATTCCTAAAGGTCAAGACAACATTGAGCTCAAGAACTGGTGTCCCATTTCTCTTTGCAACATCACTTATAAGTTTATTTCTATGATTATGGTCAATAGACTCCAACTCATCCTTCCTGACATCATTAGTCTGAATCAATGTGATTTTATCAAGAATAGAAGTGTTAAGGATGCGATTATGCTTACAAATGAGATTATCCATGATTTCAATAGACATAATGTTAGCAAAATGTGTGTCAAAGTGGACTTAACTAAGGATTATGATTCTATGAAATGGAGTTATCTTTTCTCTATTATTTATAAGATGGGATTTCCTATTAGATGGATTAAGCTCATAGAAGCTATGTTTAAGTCCACATCTTATCAGATTCTCATAAATGGTGAACCTGGCCCTAAGTTCAAACCCTCTAATGGCATTAGGCAAGGAGACCCATTGGCTCCTTATCTTTTTGTCATTGTCATGCAAGGCTTTACTGAGCTGATCAAGAATGAAGTTGATGAGAAAAAACTTACACCTATCAAAGTGTATGTCTCTCTTAGTGTCTCCCATGTTATCTTTGCTGATGACCTTATGGTTTTTGTTGAGGCCAATGAGAGCAATGCTAGAACTATTAAAGCTTTATTTGATTTCTTTGGTGATTGCTCAGGCTTAAGAGCTAATGTCTACAAAAGTTCTATTCTGTTTAGCAAAGATGCTCCTATATAGAATATCTTGTCTATCACTGGGTTTTCTAAATGTTCTCTTCCTTCGAAGTATCTGGTGTTCCTATGTTCATTGGAAAACTCAAAAAGTCTGACTGTGCTCCCCTGATTGATCGTGTAAGAGGTAAGCTGGAAGGTTGGAAATCCAAAGTTCTTTCTTTTGCAGGGAAATGTGAGCTCATTAAGTCTACTCTTAGTACTATACATCTGTACTGGTCTTCTTCTATTCCCCTTCCTATGTCTGTTTGCAATACCATCGACTCTATATGCAGGAACTTCTTATGGAGCAATTCAGAAGGTAATTCCACTCTTCACCTTGTGCCTGGGGATAGGATCACTCTTCCTAAAGGTGAAGGGGGTTTAGGTTTTAGGAAAACAAAAGAGACCTCGCTTGCCTGCATATGTACCAATGCCTGGAATTTGGCTAATAAAAAGGATACTTTGTGGGTTAAGTGGGTCAATGAGAGATATTTTAAGAATGATTCTTTCTGGTCAGCTACTCCTAGTCCTGCATGGTCCTAGCTCTCAAGGAAGATTGTCAAGGTTAAGGATCTCATGCTTCCTCATATTAGACTTTGGTCTGACCCCTGGATTGTTGGAGGAAAATGGATTGAATACATCATTGGGAGAGATGGGTTTCTTAAGTCTGGTCTGGATCGCTCTTGTAATGTTAATGCTATCATTCATAATGGAACCTAGTTTATTAAGGATAATAGAATGAATAAGAAGTTCTATAATTTGATTTCTATCCAGAAGCCTCTCCGTGGGGGAGAGGACTATATTACCTTTAAGGAGGTTTCTATTCCTACTATGAGAACCTTTTGGGATACCTTCCGTTCTAAAGGTAATATAGTCCTTCCGTTATAGTAATATTTTCAAATGGATTTGGGATAGTAAGATACATGGGCGCTTCTCTTGTCATATTTGGAAAGTGGTTCTTAATAAGCTACCTAATGATGACTATCTTAGAAGAATTGGTATTCATGTGACTTCAAGATGTTATCTTTGTCTCACTTCCTATCAAGATACCAACCATACTTTTTTCGATTGTGACTTCTGCAAGAATTTTTTTGACTGGATTGCTAGAGTTGCTAACTTGCCTAATTTGAAGTGTGTTGACAATTGGAATAAGTCTTTGATGCTTGAGAAGCCTGCAAAGACCCTTTATTTCTTTTTTCATTATAATCTGTGGGCTGAGAGGAACAGAAGAAGTCACGAAGGTTCTTCTCTGTCTGTAAGGAGCTTGTGGGATAGAATCAAAGGCGATTACTTTGGCATCATTGCTGACCACTGAAGTCTCATAATTCTTGATGTTTGAGCCTTAGTTGCTTATCTTTCTCTGCTGCTTAACATCTGAAGCTGGCTTGCTTGGAGTGTCTGCATGTTCTTAGATTTCCTCTCTATTGACGCTGCTGGAGTTTCTCTTCGGGTGGTTTGCCTATAGTGGATGAGCTTATTCCTCGGGAGTGGAAGAGCTCTCTATAGGTTGGTTGGCTGGCGAGGCTTCTTTTAAGGTGGCGTGGCTATTGTTTTTGGAGGTGGTCTCTTCTTTTTTGCTCTGCTTCGTCTATCCATCTGTTGCTGCAACAACAGAGCTGTGTTTCATTGTTGTTTGCGTTATGGAGCTGCTGTTTGATGTTGTTTGGAAGCTAGTTCTTAAGTCCTGGCTCTGTTGGATTTGTGGAACCCAATATCCCTTTTGCTTCTCCTTTTCCGGTCTCTTAGGGTGAAGGTCGAGTCCCCACTCCTTGGAGTGTCGACGCTCCCTTCTCCCTGAGATTTCTTTATCCCTGTTGTGGTATTGGCTAAGATGTGGTTCTGGTGCCTATGAATGGGTGAACTTATCCTTCAGGAGTGGCAGAGTTCTCCATAGTGCATGTTTTGTTGTTGTTGTTGCGATGGAAGGCTTCTTCTTTTATGATGCTTCTGATCTTGAATCGCCTTTGGATGTTCCATGGGATGGGAGGAATGTTCTGTGTTGCAGATGATATATGAAGTCTAGTCTCATTGTTGCTGGTTTTTCTTGAAGTGGATCTCTAGTCTTGATGCTGCTGTAGGCGATATATGATGTCTTTTTTGCGGATCTGTTGGCTTCCCTTTATTCTCAGGTTGATAGAGTATCGTTGTTCATAGAGACTAATATCGTGGCTTTGCTATCCCCTTGCTCCAATAGCTTTAGTTGTTGCTATTGCTAGTGCAGATGGGCGGGTCGTCTGGTCCCCCTCTTATCTGGTGATGGTGGTTTTTCTTGTTTGGGAATCTTATGCTTCCTTTCCATCTTTTTTTGTTGGAGGCTTCCTTGAAGATGCTTGGCCTGGGCATTTTTGTGCTTTTGTTCTCCTATTTTCTCTGTTGGGGGTTTAAGTATTTGTTAGTTGTATAGATAGTTTTTTTTTCTTTTCTTGTTGATTCTTGTTTGGGAATCAACATGTTTTTGTACAGATTTTTTACAAAAATGAAAAAAAAGCAACAAGAGTTTCGGCCGACCAAAAAAAATAAGAGACCATCCCACACATATTTATTAAATTTTAAATCAATCTTGCTTATCACTTTCATCCTCAATCATATTGCACTGTCCCACCATTTTCTAAGACAGTTATGTTAAGATCATTAGATATAATATTACTTGTTCTCTCCCTTTTGTAGAAGGCATTCATGGCTAAAGTCTTATCTAATATATCTCTCTATTTTTTACAAGACATGGTGAATTTCTTATCAAATATCTCAAGGATGTACATGATAGTTAGCCATCTAGAATTGCTTTTTCCACCGTAGATGTCTAGTAGTACGATTAAGGCCTTCATATATATACCACAAGGATATCACACCTCCTTCATATGATACAAATTTCTACATGAAGCATTTATTTGTAATTCAAAGGATCTTCATTGTGACTCATATATCAAAACAACCAAATTTCCACTATAGAAGCTTAAAGTTTCAACACTAAGATCTGAAGGATACCCAATCCTTGTTACATTTCTCCATATTTGTTTTATTTTCATCTAACCTATCAAGATAATTTTGTTCTCCTTCTACAAATTCTATTATATATTATACCATGGTTATAATTCCGCGGCAAATTCCAAACAAAGAGAATTGATATAAAGCATCTAAAAAGGATTGTTTCTACATAGACACCTCATTCAGTAAAATATTAATTTTTTTCATCCTTATAATGGTTTCTACCGTCCTACTATTGCCTATATCTTTTATTTGATATAATTATATTATTTTTTAAGTGAAGTCTAAGTGATTCACCTCAAATTCAGATCTTCACCAAACATAAGAATATTTCACTCCAAGAACTAATTCTTGCTTCTAAAATTTTGAAGCCCACTCATGTTTTCAATCCTTTTAGATAATTTTATCTCCCTCTACTACCATTGCATATTGAGATCATATGGTATTTATTTTTTTGTTTTACTTTTTTACTTGCATATTCAATACACATAGTGCTAGTACCTCATGGACCACCTTGGAACATAGATGTGCCAAAAAAACTCATGGTTGCAGCTGTTAGAAAGGGCAAACCTACAAAATTTGTTGTTGCCAAGTCTGAAAATGGAAACTTGATCATAGCTTGGCAGTTGAAAGATTATGTATGATCTGTTAATAAAGATGATCTAGTACGTATTGATATTATATTGGACGAAGCTAAAAAGATGGATTTTATGAGATTGTGGTCTAAAGTGATTATAATTTGTCTATAAATATCCTTGACTATGAAGATAAAGTGGCTCTTGCATTTTATTCCATTTTGGCTAGTATTCCAAAAAATGGTAGAATACCAGAGAAGGTGGTACTCAAAGTTGTTAGTTGGAAGGCAAAAAAAAACAAAAAGTCAAATATCCTAACTAAATACCACTTAGAGAATTAGCCTGGGCATTGGACCTACATTCACCCTTCTTAGGAATTTAAAATATTTAGTTTATAGAAGATATTAGTTGTAATGGTAGTATTACTACCATGTTTTCTTCTATATCAAGTTATAATTGTGGTATTTTTTGTTTAAATTTGAAGAGGAGGGTGGATGGATAGGTGGTCTCCAATCATCCATCTACAAAGTATATTTGAAAGAATTTATACATACTTGTTTCTCATTGAACCCAAAGCAAGGGACTTTGTAGGCTTATTAAACACATGATACATCATAAAAGAAAACTTCTTCAATTTCCTTGTTCCTTATATGACGTACACTTGTACTCCTTTCTCTTCTTGGTTTGTATCTGCCTTTTCAATGTTTCTAATGGAAATTGTATGTCATAAAATAGGTTAGAAGTAGATATTTTCCATTTCTCTGCATTTGAATAACTACTTTTTTTTGTTATACTACATTTTTCTACTTGGTTTATATATCCAATTTCCAAACATATTACCCCTAATTAAACTCCTAATGGTATGCTTGTCATGGTATTTGCTACATCTTGATCATACGTGTGCATTTATTTAACAAACCCACACATATCCTAATCATATCATACTATACCACATTTGAAGCATGTGTTGCAAACTATCATAGACCACATTATACCATGAATGATTACATATAAATCTAGAGAGAAGAGGTTTCCTTGAAACAAATTCGACTACAAGTTGATTTTACTTCTTGAGTTATTTGTTGTAGGCTATTTCTACCACTTTTGAGTCATACATGTTGCAAACACACATTGAAAATGTTTTAATGACAACGGCTACATTTTGTAAAATAATTAGGAAATCATCTTACTCCTCCCTCGCTTCTTTCACAGGAAAACACACATCTCATCAAAGCATCAAACTCTCAACAAAAAGGAGGCATTCCCACATACAAACAATATCGGTTATATAAGTTGAAAATTTTGTGTATTCAGATGGGTGATTTACTACGTAGGAAAATTCACCTAGGGGAAAACCCTAGATTTTTTCCTAAACTACATAGAATAATCACCACCCATAGGTAGATAGATCTTACCATTATACAGTTAAGTATTGAACCTGAACGACAACACTTTCAAGAATGGATTAGTCGATCAAAAAAACTAGGAAGAGTGTTTGACACAAGGATTGTTGATTGATGATAAAATGAGAACAAGAAAAAAATGTTGAATTATATCTAAGATTATTGATGGATGGGAACAATATGGTGAATGGCATCTCCCATTTCACAACACACAAACATGAACAATTCAGATTGAGGCTAGGTAAATCTCCCTTTCGACATTAGGATCAAACCTAGACAGATATAATTCTAGGATCTCTACCATGTTACCTTGAGATCATATACCCATAACCTCAAAGAACACCGACCTAAAGTTTTCATCAATATTTAAATAATAACTAATCGACATCCTAGATCTTGGATTAAAAGTTATTTATACTCAAGATCATGATTAACAGATAAAATTGTTGATATGACAAGTATACAAGCATAAAACGAATGGTTCGACGTGTAGCAAGGTTCATACATATTTAGATGTAATGGAAGAACAAAAGTAGACAATGGAACAACTTCTAACACCCTAGCATAAAAAAATACTCGCTACTAATAGCGAAATCTAAACAAACAACATAAAGGAAAGAGATATGTATCAGGTCCATGGGTAGAAGAGATGCAACCTTATTGTGTGATTAATCAACATACCTACTCAGATATCGGATAGATCCAATGCATCAGTAAGATACAATCAAAACTGTCATCGAGTGACCCTTATTCTTCATTATCCATCTTGCTTAGATATGAAATGCATATAGGGAGAGGTAGGTTGAAGGATGGTGGAATAAGCATCGTCGATCTTCATATTTCATGGTCAAGAGGTCAAGCCTATATGGATGGTGATTGTTCATTGATACAATCGTCAAGTGATGGAAACCCCCCATTGGGGATCATCTTCTTAGAGTGTGGTGTGGATTTTGGTAGTCTAGAATCTAGAGAAGATATCCTTTTCTAGGAGTTCATGGCCATGTGTTTAGAGGTTGAGGTCTAGGGTTTGGAACCCTGATAGACGCATGTTGTTTCATGGTCAGTCTCCAAGTATGTGAATGGGTAGTTGCATGAGAAATAAAATTTGTCTCACGATGTAAAATATTTACTTTTGTTGGCAAAGGGGTCAAGAAACCATCAGTAGGTGAATAGAGTCACCCTCGATAGATGAGCCATCAATTTAGTCAGAATTTTGTGCAAAAATTCTATCAAAATGTGAGTGCAAATCTTCCATCAGAAGGTTTGAGAAGGAATACCATTGAAAGATAGTGCACAATCTTCATCAGTTGAGAATTAAAACTTCTATAGAAGGAAAATGTCTGATCTCCATTAGTATGTGAGTAGGTAGAACTTTCAATGACAAAAAAGAATGCAATGCTTGAATTAGAATATGGTCATCAATGATTAAGCACTTGGTTTGGCATGTTTAGTATGGTCTATGCCTAAGAAACAAAAATTTATGTAATTATCAAATCTTGAATGGACATATAAATAGAAAAAATATCAATTTATCAAAAAATCTATTGTGCTTTCTAATCAGTTAGTAGTATCACCATCTTTTACACTGGTGCATAATATATAAAGCTTAAACCTACCATGAAAAATAGGGATTTTGATTAAAATCCTACAAACTAAGATATAATTAACAAAGCCTAAATGTTATCTAGCATGCAAGTAAATTGATGGAAATGATTGCAAAACGACGATGAATATGCAACTAAAACTAGGATGAATATGCATTCATCATATCCCAAGAGCTCTATGTAAGGTGTCTAAGATCTATCTAGGTGCATTAATTATCTAACATAGATGGGAAGATCAAGATGATTTGAGGCCAATAAGGAACCTTTCAGGTGTAGGAAATGATCTACCAATCCATGGCAGTCACATTTTCTTCCTTGTGTGGTTGGTCTGATGATATCCCTATCACTCAATGCCTCATTTACATATCTAACAAGATAAAGTAGTGTCCACAGGATATTTACATTACCCCATAACATACTAACCATCTTTCTATCATCTGATCAATTACAAATATATTAAGGTTGGTGTCATCCACTAAATTGAGCGCAACCACCACCACCTCCATCTTCCCTCCATCTATTGGATCACACTAAAACAAACTCCAAATGAAAAAAATAATATCACTCCTACAATAACTACAATGCACACCCACTTTAAGTAAATATATTCATCATCACAACTACCATGACCAACTTCAAGTTTCATCTTCAAGTTATAGATATATGGGCTTTGAAATACACCTAATTAATAAGTTAGATCCTAAGCATGTGATTACATGCCTTTAGAATAGTATTAACCCAACCAATAGGGCCATCACATGTACAAGTAAAGTGTTGCCCCCAGACACATATGACACCTGGATGTGGATCTCATAGAGCATTTGATTAGGGTTGATGGCTCAACCATCAAAGGTGTGGGAGGATATGACCTTCCAAATCATCCATGTGGTTGGACCAAAGAGATGCCTATCATGCATCGTAACTAAACGAAGGAGGATCTACAAGCATGATCCTAGTATGTTGTGGTCCATTTCACATCCAAGGAGGTCAATGGGATTTGAAGTGGTAGACCTAGGTTGTAAACAATCTTGGATAGGAATCTAGCAAACTATCGATCAACAAAGAGGTGATTCATTATCTCAATGTTAAGGGGGTCTTAGAAAAGACATTGATACACAATGGGGATCTTGAATCTATGAATCACAGTGACAATTAGGATGTAATGTTGTGTGATCCTGAATAAGGTTGTTTTAGGATGTGGGAGGGATATCAAAGACCAAATCAAACACGAGTATCTACCAACTAGTTTTGGTTGAGGGTTGATAATGGTTTTTCCCATCTTGAGGGAGAAGAACCCATTGGTTAGATTCTAATATAAAGTACCAGGGTACAGTGAAATGGTTAGAACATCAAATATGAAGACTTTTAAACCCTTCTCAAATTAAAAAATATTCATGATGCATCCATTACCATCTAATATTTTCATCTGAGATGGAGTTGAGCAAAACCTAATAATACACAAGGGTCAACTATTGAGTAGAGGAGGATAGGGTTCTATCGTTCTAATTGTCACACAGAAGGATAGGTGACCCTCTCCCACTATCCATTGAGTATGCTTCATAACTACAAGAAAAGCCATCAATATCTTCCAATAACGATATGAAAAAAAGTATAAGGATATGAATTTTTTTTATTTTTAGAGGATGTGTTCATAAGTATTGATTGATGGAGGGAGGGTCTCGGTGTATTTCAAACTATGGAGGTGCACCCAAAGCAAGCCTCCTAACATACCTTTTCTTGACTCCATTTATGACACACCATCATGGTACATTGAAATAGAGGGATAATAAGGTCACCTGTATATTAGTTACTCATTAGATGCATCCAACTCATCTAGGATCTCCTTTTTGAGGTATCCCTAATGCCCCGTAAGAAATATACCATTGACTCATCTATTGCATTAAAGGTTTTCATAGAGACACCAAGGAATTATAAGAAATAGTTCATTGTGAAGGAGAGAGTGTGGCAGATCAACACTATATGTATGATGAATGAAGGGCATTGACATGCAAAACCAAGAAATTTACATGACTTTGATCATGAAACCAAAACTGGGTCTCCATTAAAATAGGGACAATCAAATTGTCTAGGTGGGATATGTGTGTGTTATTTCTGAGAACTTGATTTGGGGTAGTTGAGTGAAGGGGGAATACTCACCTATCAAAAAGATTCACTAGTGAATGTTGATCATCTAGCCAGAGGTAGTAGCATAGGTTTTCATTAATTTGGACCGAATGTCTAGAGACAAGATAGAGGTACTAGTGAAAAAATAAGGTCATCAGCATATTACAGCAAGGGAGGGGGTCAATGAAGACCCTTTCATTTGAAATACATGAATAATGCATCCTAGTGTAGCACTTTGAATATTTTATAGAGAACCCCCTCAAATAATATGAATATTGACAGACGCATTGGGCTTCCCTAGTTGATGCCACAAAACATGTAAAAAAAATTGGGGATACTATATAAGAAGAATGACACCCTGGATCACCCAATTAAAATATGGAAAAAAGAAGAAGACATGAAATAAGTTGGAGACTACTAATAAAAAGAAAAAGGTACTTGGGGACATTTCAAATAATTCCAGCACAAGAAAAACCATATAAACTAATGAAAATGGGAAAATGAATGCCCATATTAAAATTTACACAATAGTAAATCTTGACATTTATAAAGTTATTGAAGTCATAGAACAAAAATTTGACACTAAAATGAATATTTCTACAAACAAATCAGAGGAAGAGGCCCTATCCAATACATCTATAGAAGTCGACAATCACTTCAACGGTAACTCTATGGCAATGTCCAAATTTACTAAAAGGAAAATGAATTGAAGAAACACTAAATATAAGAGTAAAAAGGAAATCCCCCTACTGAATAAAGAAGGCAGATCCTAAGGTTGAGTCAATTTACTAAAGATTATATTGATAAGGACAACCCTGAGCCAAGATCTGTTGGAGGTAGTCCAAAGATGATACAACACATCCTCTTTACTAGTTGTTTGTGTTTGGTCTATAATGTTGGAATACTAGATGAGACATGACATGCCCTCAGAGATTGTATGTCTTCTAAAAAATTGAGGTTAATTGATATACTAGAACAAAATCAATCGTTAAAATGCAATTGACATGTTCAAGATTTTGCGGTTCAAGGATCCAACCAAGTTGAGGCCAAATGTTTTGCGAAAGGTGCCTGGTGTGCCAGAAAGAGGAAGTCTATAATGTAGACATCATAAATAGTCACAAAAACTTCATAAAATGATGTATTAACATAAAGGTGGTGGTAACCTTTGTGTATATGAACCCATGTATGACAAGGAAAAGGTTAATTTGTAAGCAATTGATTAACATGGGAAACATATTTGCACAACCTTGGATTGTCCTTGGTTATTTAAGATTGCAATTAATCCATGTGAAGAAAGTGGGAAAAAGCATAAAAACTATGCTAAAGATAAGTTGTCCTATAAGACGTTGTGTGAAGAAGGGCTATCCATCCTTGGGTTGTTAGGTGTCAAACCTTCTAACATCATTGGATACAACAAAGAATTGATCAGGAAGTTTAGGATGCAACATTCATTTATATGTTCTCTAAATTCATTATTGAAAATCTACCTAGAATACAATATTAATTTTCCATTTCTAGTAAGAACAACTAAGAAGAGAAAGGAAAATCAAAGGTTTATATACATGGTCATCTGATTCTGTGACAAGAACTCTACCAATTTGTTGAATGATAATTAGAACAATATTATGCAATTTAGTGGTGCACTAAAATATGTGATATAAGATATCCTTAGACATGTGAAAAAGAATGCACTCTAATCAGCTTTATACCTCTCTGAAAGGCCTACTGGAAGCTAGAGAGGGTATGAGGGTTGGCTAAAGGCTTGAGGTGTAGCTCCCCCTTCAAGTGGGGGAGGGGCTGTCTATGCTTTTTAGGATCTCACTGCCAGGCATGACACATCTGCCTTTATGAGGGCAGCTAAATGTACCAGCCGGGTGAGTCCTTTATGAGCCTTTCATATATTTAGAGACCTTAGGGTTTCACTACTGGGCACGACACATCTGCCTTTGTGAGGGCAGCGGAATGTACCGGCCGGATGAAACCTTCATCAGTTCTTTATATAGATCCTTATTCATGGCACAACTCTCATAATTTTATTCGTCTCTCTGGCTTTTATTTGATAACTCACAGGCTTGGGTTTTGGTTTTTGGGAATTTATTTTGGGCGGCCAAACCTCTTTTATTTTGAAGAGAGGAAAGTTGTTCTTAGAGTTTATCAACATGCACTTATTTGGTTTGTGGTCCACTTGCAGAACTTCTTGATTTGGAAGTTGCCTGATTCCCCTCTCCTCCTTGAGAGATTGGCTTATTTCTGCCTTGATTTTGACCTGTGGAGAGTCAGATAAAGAATTGAAGCAAAAAATATGGAATCGATAGTGGATGGAAATTGTTAAATTTCCATTAAATGTCTAAGTGCTATTTTACTTTTGGGGACTAAACAATATTCTAGAGTTAGTTGAGGTGACTCTATTTTAAAAGAGAAAAAAAAGGAGAAAAAGGGTTTTAGGAAAAAGATACCTTGCCCTTGTCTAATGTACCCCCCCAACTTATCACTCACTCTGTCCTCAGAGTGTAAAAGTGATAGGGTGAGAAGTAATTAGGACAAGGGATGCGGCTAAACTAATTTGTGAAGTCATGGGTTGCCTCCCAAGTAGCGCCTTGGTTTAACGTCGCTGGCTCGAAGAAGCTGTAAAGCTGTTATGCTGTTGGCGTAGTATCTCTGATGTCGATGGTTTGTCGATGCATTTTGTCTTCCAGAGTGTAATATCTTTTTAAACGGTTCCCGTTGACTGTCCTTTCTCCTCTGTTGTTGTTGATAATAATGGCAGCTCCAGTTGGGTAGATATGTTTTATAGTGAAGGGTCCGGACCATTTTGTTCTAAGTTTTCCAGGGAATAATTTGAGCTTGGAGTTGAATAGGAGCACTTTGTCGCCAATGACGATATCTTTTCTCTTAAGATGTCCATCGTGCCACATTTTTGTTTGCTCTTTATAGATTCTGGCACTGTGATACGCTGTCATTCGGAGCTCTTCTAACTTCTGTAGTTGGAGTTGTCTGTTCTCCCCTGCACTTTTAAGATCGAAGTATAATTGCTTGATGGCCCACCAGGCTTTATGTTCCAGCTCGACTGGAAGATGACATGACTTCCCGTACACCAAACAGAACAGAGTTGTTCCGATTGGTGTTTTGTAAGCAGTTCGGTATGCCCAGAGAGCATCAGGAAGTTTGGTGGACCAATCAGTGCGATTTTTATTCATCGTTTTTTCAAGAATTGCCTTTAACTGTCTATTGGATACTTCTACCTGGACACTAGTTTGTGGGTGGTAAGGCGTGGCGACTTTGTGATGGACTCCGTATTTTCTCAGTAACGCTTCAAAACTTCATTCCAGAAAATGGGTTCCACCATCCGATATGACCGTTTTCGGAACTCCAAATCTCGGAAAAATAGTATCTTTGAACAATTTGATAACAGGTTTGGAGTCACTGGATACGGTGGGTACAACTTCGACCCACTTTGAGACGTAATCCACTGCGACCAAAATGTAAGAGAAGCCATATGATGAAGGGAAAGGGCCCATGTAGTCTACCCCCCATACATCAAAAAGCTCAATTTCCTGCCACATAGTGAGGGGCATTTCGTCCCTTTTTGATATGTTGCCCGAAATTTGGCATTTGTCGCAGGCTTTCACAAAATCATAAGAGTCTTTTGATATGGTGGGCCAGAAGAAACCAGATTGCAAAACTTTTATGGCAGTTTTCTTGGCGCTCATATGCCCCCCCGTGGGTCCGGAATGATAATGTTCTAAGACTGGGGTTATTTCTTCTTCTGGCAGGCACCGATGGAAAAGTCCGTCGGCACAGAGGTGGAACAAGTAGGGTTCGTCCCAGTGATAACGTTTTATGTCGTGAAGGAACTTCCTTTTATCCTGATATGAAGCAGATGGGTGGATGATCCCTGTGGCCAGATAATTAACGATATCAGCATACCAAGGGAAACTATGAGTGGCCTTCATAAGTTTATCGTCGGGAAGAGAATCCCTGATAGGGATTTTATCTTTTTCTTCAAACTCGATCCTACTGAGGTGATCGGCCACAACATTCTCCACGCCACTTTTATCTTTGATCTCCAAGTCGAATTCTTGAAGCATTAGCACCCAACGGATAAGCCTGGGTTTGGCGTCCTGTTTCTGGATCAGGTATCGGATAGCAGAATGGTCAGTGTAAATGATGACTTTAGAACCAATCAGGTAGGAGTGGAATTTTTCGAATGCGTAGATAATAGCCAGAAACTCCTTTTCCATGGTGGTGTAGTTTTCAGTGCTTCGTCTAGCGTTTTGGATGCGTAGTAGATGACATAGGGTTTCTTATCGATTCGTTGTCCTAAAACAGCCCCTATGGCATAATCACTTGCGTCACACATGATTTCAAAGGGTTGCGACCAGTCTGGAGCCCTTAGAATAGGTGCGGAGATTAACGCATCTTTAAGGGTGGAGAAGCTTTACATACACTCCTGGTCGAAAATGAACTCGGCGTCTTTGGTCAGGAGTTGGGTCATTGGTTTAGCTATTTTCGAGAAATCCTTGATGAATCTTCTGTAGAATCCTGCATGACCCAGGAAAGCTCGAACTCCTCTTATGTCCTTTGGAGGTGACAGCCTTGAGATAACATCGATCTTAGCTTTGTCAACCTCGATTCCCCTATCACTTACCCTATGCCCGAGGACGACACCTTCCGTTACCATGAAATGGCATTTTTCCCAGTTCAAGATAAGGTTCGTTTCCTCGCAGCGTTGCAGAACTCGTTCAAGGTTGATTAAACAGTTGTCGAAGGAGTCTCCGTAAATTGAGAAATCGTCCATAAAAACCTCCATAATGGATTCAATTAACCCGCCGAAGATAGCAAACATACAACGTTGGAAAGTGGCAGGAGCGTTACATAGCCCGAACGGCATTCTTCTGAATGCATATGTCCCAAAGGGACAGGTGAAGGTGGTTTTTTCTTGGTCCTCCGAGTGTATGGGTATTTGGTAAAACCCAGAGTAACCATCGAGATAACAGAAATACTTTTGGTGAGCCAGGCATTCCAGGACTTCATCAAGGAAAGGCAGAGGGTAGTGGTCTTTCCTTGTAGCTTTATTCAACTTCCTATAATCAATGCACATTCGCCACCCTGTTACAGTCCTGGTAGGCACTAGCTCATTTTTATCGTTGATTACTACAGCAGTGCTCCCTTTCTTTGGAACAACCTGAACCGGACTAACCCACTGAGAGTCAGATATAGGATAGATCATGCCAGCTTTGAGTAGTTTAAGTACTTCCAGACGAACTACCTCTTTCAGATTTGGGTTCAGTTTCCGTTGATGTTCACGAGAGGGTTTAAATTTTTCAACCATAGGAAGCCTGTGCATACACAGAGTCGGATTTATGCCTGTAAGGTCAGTTATTTTATATCCAATGACCTTTCTATGCTTCCTCAGCTTATCCAGAAGCCTTACTTCTTGATCTTCGATAAGGGTGGAGCTGATGATGACCGGGCACAGCTCTTCCTCATCTAGGAAAACATATTTAAGCCCTGTAGGTAAAGTCTTTAATTCGGGGGCTTTTGGTGGTTCTGCTGCTTCTATGATACTGACAGCTTTAAGCTCTTCGAAAGTATCCTTTGGCGCTTCTTCTATCTTTTCTAGGTATTGGAGGCATTGCTGGACTAGTTCATTTGCAGAAAATTCAACTTCCAGATTGATAAGAGCATTCTCAAGTTCGTCAATTGGCTCGGAGATTTCTAATTGCGACATTTGTTGAATCGCGTCCAAAAGAAAGACTTCTTCTTGGATGTTGGGACCTTTCATACTATCAAGGATGCGGAATTGAATTGCTTCTTTCCCGAGCCTAAGAATGATGGTTCTAGCTTCGACGTCGATTAGCGCTGTGGCAGTAGCTAGGAAAGGCCTGCCAAAAATGATTGGATACCTCAAGTCTTCTTTAATATCCATGATAACAAAATCACACGGAACGTAGGCATCTTTGCCTATCCTTACTGGGATGTCTTCAATGATTCCCAATGGTGCGGTTATTGTAGAATCAGCAAGTTGAATAGTCATTGTTGTGGGTAGTAAGTCAGTGAAACCCAGACATTGGCACATTGAGTAGGGCATAATGGATATGCTGGCCCCAAGGTCAGCTAATCCTTTCTTTGTAGACGCGTTTCCAATGAAACATTGGATTCTGAACGAACCAGGGTCCTTCTTTTTGGGAAGTTTGTTCAAGATGATGTCAGAAGTGGTTTGAGCAAGCTTGACGGTCTCCTGCTCCTTGGTGATATAATTTTGTGATAGCAAGGTTTTGAGATACTTTGCCCATGCTGGTACTTCGGACAGAGCGTCAAGGAGTGGGATGTCAATGTACAGCTTCTTCATTGCCTCCTTGAATTTCTGAAACCTGGCGTCCATTTTTGTTTCTTGCAGTCTGCCCAGATACGGAATCCTTGGTTTGAATTGCGGGACCTCGGGTTCTGCGGACACCTGTTCTTTGTTTTTGTCCTTTGTGACTTCGGAGAATTTCTCAATTCCTTGTTGCGAGCTCTCTTTTGTCATAAAAGTGGGCACATCATCATAATCCAGGGTGATCTTGGTAGGTTCAGGAAGAATGTGTCCCGATCTTGTGGTGACGGCATTTAACTGTTCATGTTTGTTTTGCCCATGTTTAGAATTTGGTTCAGGCTTCCCATCAAGCATACCTGCTGGGGGCTTTAATTGTGCAGCAATCTGAGCGAGTTGAGCTTCAACTGCTTTCTGCTGAGCCTGTTGGTTAGCAAGCATAGTTTGTTGCGATTGTAACAGCTGCCTTATCAATGATATTTCATCTTCCGGTTGGGTCAGAGTGTTTTTAGAGGAAATTGTTGTTGCTGCGGTAGCGCCATGTGGGGTTGCTGAGTATGCAACTGCGGATGGAGCGGGGGATGAGTGTACTGGTAGTAGGCTGATTGGTTCCTAGGGTAGTTAGCCCTAGGGAAGTTTTTCCTGGAGTTCCCTTGATTTTGGTTGAAATTGTTTGAGAACCCAGGTGGTAGCCTACTATCAGACCCCCCTTGTGTCTGATGCTGAGGATCCGTAGTTCCAGAAGAGTTCCCATATTGAAGTCCAGGATGATTCCTTGATTGGGTGGGATTGTGGTAGACTTGTCCGGGAATAGTGTGGATGGAGTTAACTTGTTCCAGAATCTGATCTCCAGATTCATTAGTAATAGGTTCGTATGATTGCAGTGGTGGATGCATATCCATCATCACATTATATAACATACCGCAGGATAGAGTTGGATGGTCAGAAGAATGACAAGCCTCACATTATCCTGTGACGGCCTTAACTTGTTGTACTAAAGGGGCTTTCTTTTTGTCGATCTCTCTGAGGGAAGCCTCGAGAGCTTGTTGTTTATGAACAATAGTTTGCAAGGCCTCAGCTATCGCCTTCATTTCTACGGATTCTTCAGCTTTGAAAACTTTAAGAACGCCTTTTCCAGCTGACCGTCACCAGTTGGACTGGTTTTCAGCTCCTAAAGTAACAATCTTCCAGGCGTCTTCATAGTTCTTCCTCATGAAGTTTCCCCCAGATGAGGAATCTAAGAATTGTTTAATATCATCACTTACTCCCCTGTAGAAAGTTTCTATCAGTTGATTCTGTGAAATTCCATGATGGGGGCATTTGCACAGAAGTTCTTTAAATCTTTCCCATGCCTCAGTGAGGGTTTTTCCAGGTAGCTGGGAGAAGTGATTGATTTGCCCTCTGATTTCATAGGTCAGTGAGGGTGGGAAGAACTTCTCTAAAAAAATTTCCTCTAGAGGGGCCCAAGTGGTTATTATGGGTTCTCTGTCCAATGAGTTGTACCAAATCAAGGCCCTTCTAGATAAGGTGAAATGGAACAGGTGGAGCATTATCGCATCGAATGCGATACCAGCTTGAGGGACCAGGCGGCATAATGCCTTAAACTATTTCAAATGGTCCATGCAATCATCTCCTGAACCTCCAGAGAAGGAGATGCCTTGCATAATCTGGATCCACTGGGTCCGAATCTCAAAGTTTGGGATATTGATGATTGGAGGCCGGACCGGGTGGTTATCCTCGTAGTTCTTCAGGACAGCATAGTCCCTCAGCTGCTTGTTCTGTAGCTCAAGCTGAGCAGCTTGGGTTGCTGCCTCAGCCTCAGCTCTTATGCGAGCTTGCTCTTCTGCACGTATCTCCGCTTGTATTTGGGCATGGGTGTCTGCTATGAGTTGTGCCTGTTGTGCGGCAATGGCAGCGTTCACCCTCTCCATCACCAAAGCAGCTTGATGCTGTTCGTCAGCCATTTGTCTAGCACGTTGGCGATTGAGATGAATTCGGCAGTGGAAACTTCTCTCTACCTCAGAGTCGAACTACGCATCAGGGGAGAATCCGTGACTATGCGGTGATTGCATGCACGTGTTCTACCTGAGTAGAGAAAAGAAAACACCTTTAGATAAAAGATGTAAAAGTTTCAAGTAGATATGGAGTTATGATTCAAAAAGAAAGTGTAAAATCCTAACCAACTAGAGAGGTACTAAGTGAAATAACAATGTTCCGTTGACCCCGGCAACGGCGCCATTTTTTTATGGAGCTGGGACTTACACCAAAAGATTTTACTCTTCCAATGGGAGTCCCAAATTTGCACCAAAAACCCTAGAGATAGAGAGTTGATGTCTTTCCCTATGTTTACCTATAACTGGTGCTTAGATAAACACTCCAACCCCATAAGAGTATGGAAGCCTTATCATAGTACAGATTTAGGATCGAACCCAAAAGACAACGGTCTTGTTGCAAGCAACAAGATGGAAAACGTACAGAATTTCACTTAGTTACTTACTAGTTGGCACTTATATCGAAAATTGGATTTTGATGGTTTTAAACTAAGAACATAAAAAGTAAAGAAAGCAAGTAAATCTAAGAGTTAAACTATGATATAGATCACTAGGGTGTGATCGGTTTTTCACCGCCACTACACATTGATCAACACATGCAAAGCAAAACTTAACCTGCAAAAAGAGTTCGGTCAGTTAGTATCCTTGTAGACCTAGCCTCTTTTCAGATAATCTAGCTACGAGAAGTGTGGGAATGTTGCAACGCCAGCCATTCCCGATCAAATGGTCACATTACTTTACATCATTCCCCTCGCAAAGTGTGTTCCTCGACTTACCAAGGTTGCACTTCCATACGTCAACAGATTCCATTTCATAGTATGAAAGTGCAACGGATGATAGTGAGTTTACTCCACTTCTTGAGATACACTTCTAGATATTGAAACAGATGCATGGTGGATACATGCATCGAGAACCAACATACAAACGAGTTTTGAATCAAATAGTACAAACGTAGACAATTCATACTAAAAGATAAAAGATAACACAAGTTGGAGATCAAGCAACAAGTATTCATTAATCATTTGATGTTGAACCGACAAAGATAAGAACTCTACATTACAACCTAAGGATTACATTTACATGATATGAAAGCATGGGTAGCGGGGCTACTCCCCGCACCCTAGTGAAGAAGACTACTCCCTCATGACTAAGACCAAGAAGGAGGCGAGAAGAGAGAGAGAGCATCATCCCCACAAAGGAGGGAGGAAAGTCAACCCCTTGGAGAGAGAGAGCAACGATCCACCAGTCTTCATAGGTTGCATGATGAGGAGGTCTCCCCTTCCCACCTTCTTGGCGAAGAAGGAGAAAGAAGCTTCAGGATGGAGTATGGATCTCAGACCGACAACCCTAGGGCGGAGGATGGAAGTGGCAGGAGCTCTGGAACGATTGGGGCAGCCTTTGGACGTCTGAAACTTGATATCCGATGGAGGACCCTTGGGGTCTTATTTAGTCTTATTTATAGGCCTTGAGTGAAGTCCAAACGGTTTGGAGACCGTTTGGACCTCAAGACCATTTGGGACCTCAAGACCGTTTGGACCTTGAGACCGTTTGGCTTCATGCGGTCTTGAGACCGTTTGAACTCCATGCGGTCTTGGGACCGTTTGGCTTCATGCGGTCTTGAGACCGTTTGAACTCCATGCGGTCTCGGGACCGTTTGGCTTCATGCGGTCTTGAGACCGTTTGAACTCCATGTGGTCTCGGGACCGTTTGGCTTCATGCGGTCTTGGGACCGTTTGAACTCCATGCGGTCTCGGGACCATTTGGCTTCATGCTGTCTTGGGACCGTTTGAACTCCATGCGGTCTTAAGACCGTTTGGCTTCATGCGGTGACGTGTATTTTACTACGCGCTTAAACACAAGTATACGCGTCGAGTAATATAGGCCTTTGTGAGGCCCGAGTCGAACTCAGGGATACATGAATTATTAGAGACTCCTACTAACTAATCGCAATCAGCTAGGCCGAATAAAAAAGTAAGGTTTGTTGTCGAAATTAAAAGAAAATAAAATGAAACAAAGAAAACAATTGATTAAAGGTTAGTTTAATCAATTCAAAAGGATATCTTTAGGATGGCGGTTTCACCGCGGGTCAACATTGTATTAGGTTTTATATAATTCCTCACTCTTCTCTCTCTATCCGGGTAGTGGCCTGAAACAGAATTACCCACTGTCGTGGTGTAATTCACTACTTAGGTTTAGGTTGATTCCACCGTCGTAGTAATCATTCCCCTAAACTAAGCGCATTATAAACGGTCTCTCAGTTCCCACCATTAATTTTACAACTCCTTTGTCAAGGGTTTTATTGATTAATGTAAGTTTCGTCTCTTTTCAACCGTTAATCCTTCTGTTGAAGTGATTAAGGGCATTAAGTTATTATTATGGTGATCAAGCATAACAATATATATGGAGAAAACGAATCTATACCACGGATTTGAGAGAGAAAATGTGAATTATCAATATAAAATTGTCATACAATGCATTCCCGGGCTACTCCCGGTCCTAAAGATGGAGGGTTTTAGCCTCTCATGTTCATCTCACACGAATACATGGTAGAAATAGGGGAATTCATAAGAAAAACGTGAAACAAGTGGGAAAACCCCTGAACGGAGAAGAACCGGTAGATCCTTGGCGTAGAATACGAACTTCCCCTCCTGTCGGTGGTGGAATTCATCTTCGGCAGCGTCCGAATCACCCGGGATGAGCTTCTGGCCTCCGTTCTCCTTTCTCTCCTTCCTCGGCACTCGTGCAATGTGATATCCGATCCTCTTCTCCTGTGGGCGGCCGCCATTAGGTATAAGACCCTAATTAGGTCGTCAAATAACGACAGCCGTCCGATCGAGATCAAAACAGATCCAACGCATATCTATCGGCGTCGATACCATCGACGCGGGTCGATGGTATCGACCCAGCGGATTAGCGGCAGCTTCCCTTTCTTTTAGTCTGAGCGCATGTGGTCATCTCGATACCATCGACTTGGGTCGATGGTATCGACTCTCTTTAGCGTCGGTTGTTGTCGTTTAGCGACGCTGTAGCTCTCCATGTGTCGATGGCATCGACTTGGGTCGATGGTATCGACAGTTTCCTCGCCAGCAATCTGAAGGGATCTCGATACCATCGACTTGGGTGTCGATGGTATCGACTCTGTGCTGCTCCTCTCGTCTGGCAATCTGTGGCTTGGTCGATGGTATCGACTTCCGTCGATGGTATCGACGGAAGCAAATACTTGTTTTTTTCCTGAAATTTCACAACAAGACCAAGTAAATCCATACATATAATAATATTATGATAAATAATGCTCAAAATAGTAAAACAAAGGGGAATTGACATAATATGAAGGCAAAGACCGAAATGAGTGAATTATGCAATATTATCCATAAAAATGAGTAATTGGAGCACAAAACACATATGAAAAAGGTCTATAAATGCGACTCAAAATCATCGCATCAAACTCCCCTAAGCTTAAACATTGCTCGCCCTCGAGCAACTAATCCTTAGAATAGAATTGCAGATGTCAACTAAAAATCAACACACCAACCCACATCCCATGTGACTCCCACTGAGCGTTCTCAAACTGGCCTTCTCTAACCACAGAACAGTATTTACCCTAAAGGCGACAATAATCATCAATAAGAGAAATTATCCTTAAAACCGATGAACACTATCACATAAGGCAGTTAACATAATAAAATTCGCCGATTCAGCATTGGTGCATCTTGTGATCGCCTACACTACGTTGCTCGTCCTAACTACCATCTACATGGAAGCAGTTCTCCTGATAATCATTAGTGAGGAGAAATTCACGGTGGCCTACCAATCCGAGCAATGGGTGGATGGAATGGGTGGTTCATGGAAGAACTTGGAAGTATTGCACAGTTTCAATATGCATAAAACAAAATGTCCTAAATGATGCAAATGCAAATTAGAAATGCCCTAATGCCTAAAATTGGGTGAAATGATGCATGCACTAACCTTCCACCTCAAAATGAGATGGAAATCCGATTAAGCCACATCATGTACTCAATTTTCCTGTAATGTGAGTGATATCATGTTCCTTTCTCCCTCTTATTCCATTTCCTTCTAAATTCTCTTTCTTTTTTTTCTCAATTTTTTTTTCAGATTTTCAGCAAAAAAATTTTCTTCTCTTTTTTTTTTCTTGTAGCCCACATATACATAATTGCTTAGAGATACATGTATTGGGCTGTTTTCTTCATGATTGGAAATCTGTGCGATATTTCGAAGGTATGGAACAGTTTAGATCACTTTTGAGGAAAAACTGAGATACATGGTGTACTTTATGCATGGAAATCATGAGATTCATGAGTGCAACTACATGGCATGCACCTAAAGGTAATGTGCATGAATCCCTATATATTTTTTTTATGCAAAGGTATGGAAAATATCAATGCAACTCCTATCTAAATGCTATGCACACAAAAAGGAATTAAAACTGTACTTTACTTCCAATTCTTAAGTGGATTATGGAAAAATGAAGTGGAATGATCACAAGATTAGATGAATGAAACTTAGAAGAGTATTATGTGTCCCTCCTTACTTACATGAGTAGTAGTTTAGAGGGTTCTCTCTCTTACATCCGATTAAGGTCTCATTACCATTTGATTAGATTAGGCTCAAACAACCGTTGCTATCCACTTTTCATGAGTCAAAGGGATTATAAGTGTGACATATTGTTTTAAAGTTGACATAATCAATCATTTTCATAGGATAAGTTCCCCAAGGACAACCAAGTCAAGCTATCCAAAAGACACAAAAATTTTAAAATTCCCTTAAATTTCCCACGAAAACAGCGAGATGACAATTTTTACGACATCCACAGTTACACTAGATAGATGTGGATCCTAAACAAAAACTAAAAATGCAAGAACAAAAAGCAAAGCAAAAACTAAAAACAACAAAAGAAAAGATAGAGTTGTTCCAGCTACCCCCCTAAGCTTGATTCCGACTATGGCCTCATAGTCAAAAACAAACCTAAGGGTGGAACAGGGATACCCTGATCATTCTTGGGGAGGCGGAGGTGGGTACTGCGGGGCCGTAGGATCCCAAGAAGGATACTCCCCCTGGAAGCTCGGATCGTAATGGGTCCTCAGCGGAGGCTGTGGATAGCCTCCAAAGTAGCTCTGACTCCAGTAATGGTCATAAAAGGGTTCCTGTTGCATCTCCATCCTGTGCAACCGATTGTGTATCTGTTGTTGGTTGTCGAGGAGGAGACGTTCATTCTCGAACATCGCCCTTTGGTTGTCAAGTAACCGGTTCGTAGTGTCCTGAATACCAGTATACATCTCTAGATGTTGTTGTTGTGTCTGCTGGATGTCCTGCAGCATCATGTACATTCCCTGCATTGAGTAGGCATCCTCGCCTGGCTGCGAGGGCTGTGGTGATGGCGGCGGGGGCTGTGATGATGAAGACGCACCCGGATGCATCCTAGGATGCTTCCGTGGTGCTACTTGTGCGCGAAGAGGTGTGAAAGCCTCCTCTTCCTCCTCAGCCTCGCCTCCTTGCTCGTCATCACCGCCTTCTTCTTCATCGGACTCGACGGCTATGATCGGCCACCGGAAGTGCTGGGCTCCCTCGATGTGGAAGACGGCGTCCGGCAGTGCGCACTCCTGGTAAGCTTGGTTGACGTGGCAATGTGCGTACGCCAACCCATCCCGGAGAAGGATAAGGTTTGAACGGTGCAAGTGTTGCACGTTCACCTTACTCTTTGTGGAAATCGGAGTCATGGACTGAAAATTCAGCCCCAAGTAGTGCGCCAACTTGGTGATGAGCCCACCAAAATGGATCGGAGCCTTCCTTGTACTCCTCTTCACCGCCAGGACGCGTTGTAGAAAGAACGCACCCCAGTTGCATTCTTGTCGCTTCAGGAGCATGTAGAGGAAGAAAAGATCGCTCTCCTGAAACTTGCTCAATGCCAAATCGCTCCGAGCAAAGAACGTAAGGCTCAACATCCGGTGTAAGACCCGGACGAAGGGATGCTCGAAGTCCGCTACCGCAGCATTATGGTAGCTCACTGTCTTTCCCGCCGGCACTGTGACTAGCTCGGTGAAGATCTTGTCGTAGTCGGTGCGGGAATCTGGGCATCGGTGATCATGTTGGGAGTGGTTCCAGTTAAAGATATTGTTGAACTGTTGAAGAGTGATGTTGTAGTTGATGTTGAAAAGCCGGAAGGACACCCTCCCTTTTATCCACTCACGGTCCGATGCAACCACGTCGTTGGGCACAACGCAGACATCGAGGGATGCCATAAACTGTGCCACCAATTCCTTGTAGGTGGGCCATTCGCCGAAGAACGGCTGCCCATCCGCATGGCGCTCCAGCTCGCCTGGCCTTATGCTGGTGTGGCGTGCTTGACCCTTCAGCACATAGGTCAAGTTGGCCTCGAATCCCAGATCACAGATCATTCCCCGGTCCACATACCGGGTCGGCTCGATCTTCCGCTTCATGATCTCCTCATAGACCTTCTTCACCTCCGCGGAAGGGTGAGCCAGGCGCGGACGTGAGACTGAAGCAGTAGGGGGTGGAACAAACTCCACAATCTCTTGCGAGGATGATGATCCGGCGGCGTGCACCATTGTTGCAAGAAAGATGGGATTAGAAGAAGAGAGCTCGGGGAAGATGGAGAAGTGATTCTCCGCTCAGTGAAGATTCCCGCTCGATGTCGCTTCTCTTCAGTCTTGGATGGCTCGGGGGAGTGCTCGGCGCAAAGGAGGACGTTTGCTCTTAAGGTGTGACGTCAAATGATGTTGCAAGTCTCCTTAAATAGACTTGGTCGGCGCTACTGTCGACCCGTCGATACCATCGACGCGGGTCGATGGTATCGACACGTCTCGATGCTATCTGCCTCCCTCGCGAGTATCGACGGCTGACGTTTGCTGGATCGGGAAATCCGGATTGCTGACCTGTCGATACCATCGACGCAAGTCGATAGTATCGACGTAGTACCCGGATCGCTGACGTGGATTCGCGATCGTCGTCGATGTCTTGGCGTGGATCTGTGACATGGATGTCGATACCATCGACGAGGGTCGATGGTATCAACTTGCTTTTATTGCGACACCGCCACTTATTCAATTTAACCTGTGATCATGTCGATACCATCGATGAGGCCGTCGATGGTATCGAGTTGACTGAGCAAAAATCTTCTGAACTTCTCCAGAGATCTCGATGGTATCGACTGGCATGTCGATACCATCGACACTTTTATTGCGACCTGCCTGTAGGTATGTCGATACCATCGACGGGGGCGTCGATAGTATCGACTCAGTGCGATTTTTGCAGCTGTCAACCTGAACCCATTTCGATACCATCGAACAGTGTGTCGATGGTATCGACCCTGCCTGTGCCTGCACATTGAACAAATAGATCAAGGTATCTTTTTTTACACTAAAATTAAACGAAATAAAAGCAATCTATTACTAAAATTAACCTATCCTAATGTACCAATGGTTGGGTTGCCTCCCAACAAGCGCCCTTCTTTAACATCTTAGGCTAGACATCTTGCAACTCGTCATCTTTTCACATTGGGGACTGCGCTTAGAGGATCATGCGGTAATTTGAATTCAACTCGATCTCCTCCAATTCCCAAAGACAAAGTACCTCTCCCTAAGGCAGTCACAACATCCGCCATTGCTTGAAACAGTCTTCCTAGGAGAATTTCACAGCTGTGGAGTGGTGGCATATCCATGACGACAAAGTCCACCGGAAATATGAATCTGTCCACTTTGACTAGAACATCTTCACATACTCCATAGGGTCTCACAGTAGACCTATCCGCCAATTCAATTGTTGCGGCTGACCTCTTTATCTCTTTTAACCCCAGCTTTTGAAATGTCGCCAAAGGCATGAGATTTATGCTAGCGCCAGAATCACATTGCGCTTTAGGAGAATGTTGACCACCTATTGAGCACGGTATGTAAAAACCTCCTGGGTCCTTTCTCTTCCTTGGTGAACTCCCCTGAATCATAGAGCTCACTGTCTCATTCATCCAATAAATTTCATCGTCTTTTATCCGCCTCTTCTTATTGATGATTTCCTTAATGAACCTCCCATAGGCGGGTACTTTCTCAATCATCTCCACTAACGGAACGTTGATGTGGAGTTTTCGGAATATCTCCAGAAATTTCTTAAAATGACGGTGATCTTTCTTTGACTTAGAGTTGACCGGATCCGAAACATCGGCTGCAGCAACACGCCTATGAGGTGGCAAATAAGCGCTTTTCGGGGGTACCTCCCCTAAGCTTACTTCAATCATTCCCTCCGACGTGGGCTTTGGCGAGACATCCTCAATAGTAGCAGCTTGTTGTGGTTCCTCTCTCGCCTTAGATGTCTCCACATGTGCACAAACAACTTGCACTTGTTCTTCGTGCCTAGGTGGAGGGGTGACCACCAAGGGCTCTTGGCGGCTTTTCCAAAAAGAAAAAGTGCTTCCGCCTGGTAGTCCATAGTAAGTGCGTGGATATGGTATTGTCGGCGTTGCATTCACATTGAAAGTCATTTTTCTTTCTTCTACAGCTTCTTGCGCCTTTGATTCCTCCTCACTGTTTACCACGGACATATACTTGACCTGATGGTGTGCTTGAGCCACATTTGCATTCTCGGCTGGTTTCTGTTGATTGCCGTGCTTGATGGCCGCCACTTCACTCGAAATCTGTGCCACGGTGGTCTCTAATGCCCGCATCTGTGCTCCATGGCTTTGCAGCGTCTGCCCAAATTTGGTTAGAATGTCACCTTGAGATTGCAATTGTTTACCAAACATGGCTATCATCTCTTGGTTTTGCTGAACCATTTGACTTAGCAATTCAGTGTTCTTTTCCTCAGTTCTTTGCTGTGGTTTGGCATCCGGATCCTGCAGAAAATTATTCGGATCCTTCCATGAAAACTTTTTATCCTTTCTCCATGCATAGTCATTGTTTCTATAGCCCTGTTGTTGCTTGAACTTCACTTAGGCTTCATCATCCTCAGATGCATCTTCCTTAGTTAGCATCTTCTTGGCTAGAAGATCTAGCTTGTCGTTCAGCTCCCTAACTATTATGGATTCGTCGGCAGCCTTGACATGTTCCACTGCACCTCTGTCGCCCCATGACTGTTTCCTAGCCATGTTCTTTAATATCTCCCAGCATCTCGTATCAGTTTTGTTCAAGAAAAATCATGAACCGGCCGAGTCCAAGTTACTTCTATCATGCTCGGAGAGAGCAAAATAGAAGATCTTCACCTGTGTCTCTTTGTCCAATCCATGATGTGGGAACCTCCTCAACATAACCTGGAATCGCTCCCAGGTCTCAGAATATGTCTCACCCGCCTGTTGGGTGAAATTGTGAATCTTCCGAATCATGTCGTTGATCTTCTCAGGAGGGAAAAACCTCTCGAAGAAAACCTCCACCATATGATCCCAAGACTGAACAAATTCGTCATCGAGGTTATGGAGCCACTCTCTTGTCGCTCCTGCCAAGGAACTTGGGAATAACTTGAGGTACAAAGCATCTTGTGGGAATCGGTCGATCTTCACCATGTCACAGTTCTCCACAAACTGGCTGATGTGTGCCACTGGGTCCTCATTTTTCAATCCATGAAATGCGTTTGACTTTACCAAATTAATCAATGCCGGATCAATCTTGTAGGTCGGTATGTTGACCGCCTGTTTCTTGATAGGTCCCTTTGAAGCTGATGAAGAAGACACTTTGATCTTCTCCCATATCATCTGTGGTTCGGCCATTTCTTCTGCTTTCTCTTGCTCAGATTCAGAATCTATGTCGCTTTGGTGATCTTGCTCGTAGTAATCCTCGTCCTCTGGTCCCGGAGATGGAACCTCAGGTGTGCGATTCACGTAGTCTGCGCTACGTGTATGCACCATGCAAAGTACCTAAAATAAGAAAATCGGGGTTCAGTACTATGCTTTGAACGAGTAAACACAATTATAGAGAAATTTAAGAATATTTAAAATTTTTTCAAAATAATAAAAAAATGTGGCCTAGAGTGGCCGCTCTTAGCACTCAAAGTGCCAATAATTCGCCGTTTCCCCGGCAACGGCGCCAAAAACTTGACGTGTATTTTACTACGTGCTTAAACGCAAGTATACGCGTCGAGTAATATAGGCCTTTGTGAGGCCCGAGTCGAACTCAGGGATACGTGAATTATTGGAGACTCCTACTAACTAATCGCAATCAGCTAGGCCGAATAACAAAGTAAGGTTTGTTGTCGAAATTAAAAGAAAATAAAATGAAACAAAGAAAACAATTGATTAAAGGTTAGTTTAATCAATTCAAAAGGATATCTTTAGGATGGCGGTTTCACCGCGGGTCAACATTGTATTAGGTTTTATATAATTCCTCACTCTTCTCTCTCTATCCGGGTAGTGGCCTGAAACAGAATTACCCACTGTCGTGGTGTAATTCACTACTTAGGTTTAGGTTGATTCCACCGTCGTAGTAATCATTCCCCTAAACTAAGCGCATTATAAACGGTCTCTCAGTTCCCACCATTAATTTTACAACTCCTTTGTCAAGGGTTTTATTGATTAATGTAAGTTTCGTCTCTTTTCAACCGTTAATCCTTCTGTCGAAGTGATTAAGGGCATTAATTTATTATTATGGTAATCAAGCATAACAATATATATGGAGAAAACGAATCTATACCACGGATTTGAGAGAGAAAATGTGAATTATCAATATAAAATTGTCATACAATACATTCCCGAGCTACTCCCGGTCCTAAAGATGGAGGGTTTTAGCCTCTCATGTTCATCTCACACGAATACATGGTAGAAATAGGGGAATTCATAAGAAAAACGTGAAACAAGTGGGAAAACCCCTGAACGGAGAAGAACCGGCAGATCCTTGGCGTAGAATACGAACTTCCCCTCCTGTCGGTGGTGGAATTCGTCTTCGGCAGCGTCCGAATCATCCGGGATGAGCTTCTGGCCTCCGTTCTCCTTTCTCTCCTTCCTCGGCACTCATGCAATGCGATATCCGATCCTCTTCTCCTGTGGGCGGCCGTCATTAGGTATAAGTCCCTAATTAGGTCGTCAAATAACGACAACCATCCGATCGAGATCAAAACAGATCCAACGCATATCTGCCGGCGTCGATACCATCGATGCGGGTCGATGGTATCGACCCAGCGGATTAGCGGTAGCTTCCCTTTCTTTTAGTCTGAGCGCATGTGGTCATCTCGATACCATCGACTTGGGTCGATGGTATCGACTCTCTTTAGCATCGGTTGTTGTCGTTTAGCGACGCTGTAGCTCTCCATGTGTCGATGGCATCGACTTGGGTCGATGGTATCGACAGTTTCCTCGCCAGCAATCTGAAGGGATCTCGATACCATCGACTTGGGTGTCGATGGTATCGACTCTGTGCTGCTCCTCTCGTCTGGAAATCTGTGGCTTGGTCGATGGTATCGACTTCCGTCGATGGTATCGACGGAAGCAAATACTTGTTTTTTTCCTGAAATTTCACAACAAGACCAAGTAAATCCACACATATAATAATATTATGATAAATAATGCTCAAAATAGTAAAACAAAGGGGAATTGACATAATATGAAGGCAAAGACCGAAATGAGTGAATTATGCAATATTATCCATAAAAATGAGTAATTGGAGCACAAAACACATATGAAAAGGTCTATAAATGTGACTCAAAATCATCGCATCATGCGGTCTTGGGACCGTTTGACTCCATGCGGTCTTAGGACCGTTTGGCTTCATGCGGTCTTGGGACCATTTGACTCCATGCGGTCTCGAGACCGATTGGCTTCATGCGGTCTTGGGACCGTTTGAATCCATGCGGTCTTGAGGTTGAGTTATTCTTTTATGATTTTTTGTTCTTTTTCTGCATATATAAAAGGAAAAAGTTAGTCTGATGGTGTATTTACAAAAAAGGGGTAAAATTAGGATTATGTATAGTTTAAACCTAAAAAGATTATGGAAAACTAAAGAAAAAGACTAAGATAATCGACTAAAATAGGAGGTTATCACTTAGACATGAGAAAAAGAATGCAAACAAAAAAAAAAGAAATAAAGATAGGTTGATGCATAACATTATTAACATGCAATCTAACTTGGACATCAGCTACAACATGATTATAGATGGACTTTGCATTAATATGTAGATCAAGATCTCTTTAATTATAAGACGAGGAAATGGAAGAAAAAAGATACATCAATTGGATTAACATGGAGACATAGCAAAAAATTCCATAATGCTTGTGTCAAGAAGCAAAGGAGGTAGAACACTACAAGAATGCCCAAGAACCAAGGAAGGAGTGGATCAATGATGATATTGAAATTGAAATTACGATTAAGGACCATTTGATGAACCTTCTCACTACCCCTCTTGATGTACATGGAATGCATCAGTTGCTATACAAGGTCAAATGTGGAGTTTATCTATGGAACAACTGAGTGAGATATGAAATCAACTATCAGAACTCGAAATACATACCATGTTAAACACATTGAATCCTAACGATCATGACTAGATGACACCATTGATCTCTTCTTGGAAATGAACTAGGAAGGCTTCAAGGTATATGTTCTAAAATCAGTAAAAAGAGCTTTAAGTAATGACAAACTAAGCATAACTATATGTAACTCTACAATTATTCTTATTCTAATATTCATCAAGAGAAATTTATATGATAAAAGCTTGCCTATGTCTCTCAACAACCTGTTCCTAAATCTTACATCAAAGCTAGTCATGGAGAGACTGAATACTTACCTACCTAATTGGGTTTCTCCAATACCTAGTAGCTTTGTACTAGAAAAAAATTACTCATAATGTTGTTATTGTCTAAGAACTTATTCATACTATGTAGAGAAATAACTAAGCTAGAAACATGTCCAAAAAAATCAGCATGTCCAAAGACATGATAAGATTTAGTCCCTAGATCAACGAGACTATGAATAAGATTGGGATCCCCTCTAACATCAACAAATATATCAAGAATTTGAAATTTGGAGGTGAACTTTTAGTAATGTGAAATGACTAATCACTGGAAACATTATAAAGACAATAGAGGGCTCCAACAATGAGACTTCTAACCACATACCTAATATGATTAATGATCTAGTTTCTTGTGGGAAATGGAAATGTATACAAATGGACTGCAATGAAATATAATCTCACATATCTTCTTTGCTAATGAACTAATCTTATTCGCTCAAGGTACAAGGAAGAAAATGAAGGATATCAAGACTTGCTTTGATTCTTTTGAAAAATCCTCAGGACATATAGTCTAAGTGGTGAAGACAATTTATTTTATTGCTGGTGTGTCAAATAATACAAGGACAAGAGTTTGCATATTTTGTAAACTTGAGTACATAGAGGACCTAGTAAAATACCTAGGGGTGAATATCATTCAGTCAAGGGTTACAAAATGAGCCTAATATGAAGTTATTAAGAATGTGATAGAAGTATAAGTACATTGTTGGCCAAATGCTACCTACAGTAGGTCAAGTTTTCCTTGCCAAGTTCACTCTAATTGCAAACCCTACATATGTAATGCAACCACTATGTTTCCTCTAAGGTTCTATGATCACCTTGACAACTCCAATGAACATTTTTGTGGCGAGGAAACCACATGATACATCCCATGTCACTTGGTTCAAGGGATAGGGTAAAAAGTTGAATTGAATATGGTGGATGAGGCATAAAGTCAATGAGGTAATGGAACCAAGAAATTCTATTGAAAAATACCTAGGAAATTAGCATGGGTAGGTAGACATCCCGATGAAAATTCTTGAAGATAAATATGATAATGGTGATGATAGTATGGAAATAAACATGTCCATTTTGGGAAGAGCCATGCTAAACTCTAAAAGTGTGATCAACGATAACACATATATGATGCTTATGAGCGGGAAAGATACCAACTTATGGAAAGAAAAATGGTGGTGAATAAGAACCCAAGGACCTTTAGATGTCCAACACTATTAGGGATAATGGTAAATTGTATGTATTTTTCATGAAGTAGTGGATTTTAGAGAACCTTATGAAGATGATCATGAACATTGGGCAACCAGTACAATAATAGAAAGACATTAGAGTCTGCAAGGACACAAATAACGGTGAGTATTCTACTAAATCGACCTACACTATACTCTTTAAGACAACATATATAAGGTATGAGGGAGAATGGCTAAACATATGGAAGGACAAGGTCTCTACAAAGGTGAACGTGGTCATGTTGACATGGACAAACAACATCATTCTCACCAATAGACAAGGGGAAAGAAGACCCATTGCTACTAAAAACAAGTTGAAAAGGTTGTAATCTACATAAGAAACAAGTCTACATGCGATTAGAGATTGTAGTCTTGTCTGAGATATTTGGAGAGGCATTTTCCAAACTATGAACTTAATAGAGTTACTTGATATGTACCTAAAATATGTCTGAAGCATAACATAGGTAGTAGACCAACATTACATCACATTCATGATACCATGTTTGTATATTTGAATGTGCTCAATTGGTCAATTTTTTTAGCATTGTATCAAAATCACAAATCGTCAAATAGAGTGCATAGTAATGGAAAACATAAACATTGTGATTGTATGGAAACACAAAGAACTAATGGATAAATTAGACAGGTAAAATGGATGGATCAATCATGCTAGTAAAGAGATCAAAATAAACACTATCAAGGCTTATATAAGTAAAAAGGTTGCAGTGGTTGTATATATAAGACATGAAGATATCCCTTGGTTGGGTGATTATGGAAAAATGATCAATGTTGAATGTTCCCTTTAGGAAAAAGTAGTAGTAATTGACATGGGTCTAAATGTTGACATAGGGGTAAATTATAAAAATATCATTATCAAAGAGAATACAAGAATGCAACTTAAATGTTGAATATGTCAACTAAAGATAATATGAGGTATGATAACTAGATCACAAATTATCGGGGGAAGATGAAGAAAAAATGAAGGTTCCTATTTGGTTATACGGAGTGCAACACTATTGCCATTATTTTGGCCAAATAAAATTGTTTTCATTAGTTCAGTCAAACTATAACTCAAAATTAAGAATGGGTACTTCAAATATACAAGGCCACCACAATTTATGAGATTGTACCCCAAGAAAGACACATGCAGTAGTATCTGTCATATTTACTAATTGATTGCAACCATTATTTATATATTCTTGCTAGAGGAAGGAAAGATGAATAATAATCTCATGACTTACCAAAAAAAGGAATAATAATTGAAGAGAATATTTACAACTTTCTCAAATTCTGGATAGACAAGTTATCAGTGAAAACAAGGTAGACAACTTACTCGATTCTACATCAAATCAAGACAATATGACATCTTAGTAGGATCATATGGCAAGGCTATCAAGGAACCAGTGACTTGTGAGTGTTGTGAAGTTCAACTTATTGATACTCCAAGCTTCCTAGTAGAACTAGATTGCGACCATTCAAGTTTGTCATGGAAGAAGTGTGCATGTGTTGGACCATGATAGTCGAATCCACTAAAGAGGGAGTGATGGTGATACTCAAGTTATCTACATCTACATCCATTCCCCCTTAATTATTATAGAAATTCTTAAAGTATAGAACTACATTTGAATGCATAATCCATGATGTTGGATCCATTGAACAAACATAGTTGATTTTCCTATTTTGTGGTCCATCATGCATGTATGATCATGTCGTACTATCTAGTATTACGATCTATGTACTACAAACATGCCACCTAGGATTTTTCTTTGGATAACACCTCCTAACTTGCACTCAAACACTTCAAATCCTCCATTGCTTTAGACAAAAGCTTATTGTTGAGTGAGCTCAAGTCCATATTAATGGCTATTTGTAGTTGATGAACAACATCCTCAAGTGTGATAATAATTTATTTATTATAGCTGAATACATCCCAACTCCATTTTTTTTAATACTAAAAGATATTTTATATCTTGAGATAGAGTCTCATAGATGGATCTACCACACCATCCATCTAGAAATTCCACATAATGAGATTTAGATAATCCTAATGAATTATTTAAGCCTATTTGAAATAAAACATAAGCCACCAAAGTTGCTAGGTTTAGAAACCCATATGCACCGACAAGGGGAAATTATAAAATACTTTTTCATAAGTGATATGGCTAACAAGCCACATTCATTGAAGTTGAGACCAATCCTTATTCTCGAAAGTTTTTTCAAGCCTATTCTACAATATAGGGTAACCAAAGTAAACTCACTACTTGTAAACTACAACTCACCCAAATTCAAATCTTTCGTCCATGTATTGAAGTCTACCATACCCATCAAGTCATGGGAGTGTTGATCTTGTTTCTCCTATAAGCTCTTCATGATGTTGAAGTTCCCTTCAATAAACTGTGAGGAACCACCAATCACTGATTGATATCCACCCAAAAACCTACTCTCCAAGTTTGCTCACTTTGCATAGACTTATATTATGTGGAAAATTATACCCTGGACACGTCAAGATTAAACATGGTATGCTTCCCATGAGACAAAACAACAACCATCTTACATTAGACTAGATGTAAAACCATATCTTTCCACCTTCTACCAAGGTTGAATTCCACCATTCCTTTGTAACAACATACCTAAGGTTCTTCACATAGGATATACAAATCATAGAAATCAAGAGTGGAGTCATACCTGGTTTGAAAAAATTGTAAAGGTGTCCAAGGTGTTTCCTAGTCTTTCCTCTTGTTGCCCCCATGAAAATAACATAGAATTCAATTTCATGAAGAAGGGATTCCAAAAGTCCCCATAGTTTTCTCTTCGTTATAGATTGCATACTTGTATATAATGTGGACAGAGAGACTCCTTTCAAATCCCTCTATGAGATCATGAACTCTTGATTCTATAATTCAATATTCCATAATCTGAATATCCCCTCTAGTGGGATATCTCCACTCTGGCACACTAGGAGGATCAAAATCTCTAGAATTTTGTTTTCAGACGATGATGTTACATACATAGTCTTTTCCTATATTGATCATGAATGTATCTACCATTGGTAGGTTGCGTCCAACTTAGTTAATCCTTCATATCTATTAGATGGAAGAAATTATGGGAAATGGTGGAAATACAAGAGCATATTGGAATGAAAAATGATGTGCCAATGATGATATAACTAGGGGATTGGGGTGTCTATGCTATGGGCTGCCATAGGGATCTTGAGATCTCATCCCTTCATATTCAAAACATGGATTGAGTTACATTTCCCTTGTTCAAACACCATTGATAGTGGTAGCAACCTTGACTCAACTAGGTTTAAATGCATCTAATTAGGAAATTCCACATTGTATTCTTTAACCTTTGATGCAGGGGTTTTGAGTCTCTTTTATAGACTAGTTTTACACTTATTTTATACGCTTATTGGTCATATTTGTGATTAATATCGCATGATTCAATTCCTTTAGCCTATTATCCTCATCTACATCAAATTCATATTGTTTTACTTTATTTTTGCATAGATTATCATATTTCTCAGATTTGATTTGTTTTTTTCTCTCATTTTCAGGCAATTCACAATTCTAGACCCGTCGATACCATCGACATTCTGTCAATAGCATCGACAGAGAAACAATGATAGAGTCGGAGAGGAAGCAGATAGTTCGATACCATTGACACTTTGTCGATGGTCTCTAAAGTCCAACAGCGAGCCAAATATTCGGTCGTCGATACCATCGACGGGAGCAGTCTATGGTATCGAGAAGGCCTCAGACGGACCCCAGAATTTGAAGCAACCAACAGTACCCTAAGGTGTAGATGTCATCGACACCTTGTCGATGGTATCAACGCCGTAGGATCAGTGTTTTGTCCAGCACGACTTCAATCGGACGACTGTGATCTTTTGGCGGTGGTAAGTGGTACATATACCTAGGAAAAGACGGCCCAAAGTCATTATTCACGTTCTATAGCATTGCACAAGTCCTGAAGCAGGAGAGAGTGAAGAGCGGAGCCGAGAGCTATGCCCCGAGAGATTCCACAGTTGCAGATGGAGTTTTTCACCGTCGGAAGGCTGCAGAACGCTCATCTCGTGTTGAGGATCACCCGGTTCTTCTCCGTTCAGGGGTTACACCATCTCCATCCACATTTTCTCCATGTTTTCTCCTTCCTTCATGGTGTTTTGCATTAAGATTAACATGCGGGGCTAATCCCCTTTGTCTCTAGGACTGGGAGTATCCCGAGCAATTGTTGTATGACTTTTTTTACATAGTTTATCATAATTTGTCCCTCAAATCCGTAATATGATGTCATTTTCTCCATTTCTTTTATTGTGCTTGATCACCATAATGGTAATATAATATCTTTAATTACTTTTGACGAAGAATTAACGGTTTAAAAGAGGTGATAATCACATTAACTAATAAATCCTTTGGAAAAGGCGATGTACAGTTAATGGTGGGAATCCAGAGACATGCTTTTCATGCACCTAGTCTAGGGCATAGGTTACTACTGGCGTGGAATGGACCAAGATTAAGGTAGTGAATTGTATCGTGGAAGTAAGCAATTCTGACTACAAGCCACTATTTGAAAAAGGGAGATGAGCCGTGATAATTGTGTAAGAATTAGTACAATGAGAACCTACAGTGAAACTGCAATCCTAGAGATTACTTTTGAATTGATTAAACCAACCATTTAATCAATTTGTTTGTTCTCTTTTGTTTTTATTTTATTTTTCAAAACAACTTAAAAAGATAAACCTGGTCAAGTGTAATGCATTCCATGGGCTTAAGAATGAAGATCCAGTGGCCCACATCAGCACATTCGTGGAAAACTGTGACATGATAAAGATTGATAGATTTCCACAGGAGACACTCTACTTGAAGCTTTTTCCTAGTTCGCTGGTGGGAAATGCATGTGAATGGTTGCACAATCTCGATGACGAGTGCATCAAGACCTAGGACCAAATGATAGATGTCTTCTTCTAGAGATTCTTCCCACCAGAGAAGACAAATGACCTCGTGAGAAAGATCCACAACTTTAGTCAAACGACCGGCGAGACTTATTCAAAGACTTGGGAGCACTTTTAGATTATTCTTAGGAAGTGCCCACATCATGGATTGGACAAGGAAAAGCAAGTAAAAATGTTTTACTTTTCTCTCAATGAGCATGACAGAAGCAACTTGGAGTCAGCAGGCTCGGGCTTCTTCATCAACAACACAGGCACAAGGTGTTGGGAGATACTGAAGAACATGGACAAAAAGCAATCATTGGGTGATAGAGATGCAACGAAAAAAGTTAGAGTTGCAAGGGAATCAATGCCAATTAAAGATCTAAATGAGAATATGGACCTGATTGCAAAGAGATTGCTAGTAAAAGAGGATGAAGGATCTGATGATGAGGCACAGGTCAAATTCATGCGCCAACAATTAGGGTACATAAATAATGATTACTCTTGGAGGAAGGATAATAAGTTCTCACGGAAGGATCCCAATAACTTTCTATAGGATCTGGATGCAAAACCACAACCTACTACAGAGGAGAAGAGTAATGAGTTGCTCAATAAAATTGTGTAACAAAACCAAGAACTCATGAGCACTTTTAGCAAGCAACTACAAACTCAAGGGGAATTTATGAATCAGTTTGGGAAGACGTTACAAAGCTACAAGGCACAAATGAGGACACTTGAGACATATTTAGCATAGATGGCAGTGGAGATTGTGAGTCTAAAGAAGCCCACAATGCCAGGTTTCCCAGGGAATACTGATGTTCTCAGAAAGAACCTTCAAGCTAAGGCCATTCTATTGAGGAGTGGAAAGAAACTTTGAAACTCCAAGGCCGATGAACCGAGCACACCACAGAAAGAAGACATAGGTGAGGCTGCAGAGGATGTCTTACTTATAGAGACAGTGGAGGATGATGCAGAGAAGGCCACAAAAGAGCCCATTGCAGAGAAAGAGACTGAGAAGAGGACGCCTTATGTGCCACCACATCAGAAGGCAGAAACCATCCCGGTTCCTTATCCAAATAGTCTGAAGGCAAAGAAAGTTGATGCATAGTTCAAAAAGTTCCTGGATAGCTTTAGGAAACTTTTGATCAATATTCCTTTGCTAGAGGCTATTGAGCATATACCCGCATATGGTAAGTTCTGTTGACTCAAGGTCAATTAGGTCAATGTTGACTCACGTCTAAATTGACTAAACCTGTGTTTTGATGATGACTAACCATTCCACATATTGGTGTATAATGCCTCTACTTGAGTGTTTTCAGATTAAGTATCGACACACTCCATTTACCCTAACTTGCGCATATCAAATTGGAGAAAAGACAAGTCAAAGTCATACAAGTGCACGTTTTTGTAATATGATGTAAATCCATTAGAATCATGTTGTAAATCACTTTTAATGATTGTATGACTTGTAATTAAGCTTAGAAAAATATCAGGAGCACTTGGATCGAATATTAGAGCACTTTAGATGCAACTTTGAAAATTAATTACAGGCACTTTGTCGGTCGAGTTTCCCAGCCTGAAAACTCGACCGATCATCCTTGATCAATTTTCTGAAGATTGCATCAGTCGAGTTGTGTTTACACAGAATTTGACCGATGGAGTAACTGGCCAATTCGATTTTCATTGGTCGGTCGAGTTTCCCCAGGACATACTCGACCGATGGTCTAAATATCGGCTTTGTCTTTTACTCTATCGGTCGAGTTACCCTTATAGAAACTTGACCGATTGCACTATACGGAAAAGTGCCGAAAAGTGCTTCTAGCTATTTTGGAGTTGCAACAAGTGAAAATAGATCTGTTGCAAGCCACAAAATGGCTAGTTTTTGTTCATAAGTGTTCCCAAAGGCTAAGAGGCATCCCCAGTTATAAATAGGACCCCTTGGGCTTCATTCCAAGGCTGAGCATTTACTATGAAGGTTCCTATTCTATAGTTGAGTGATCCTACAACCTCCTCTCTCTCTAAGCTTAATCACTTGCTACATCCATTAGAGTGAGTAGGAAATCTGTAAGAGAGCTAGTCCTACATGTATATCTGTGAGGCTCTCACTTCCACCACCTCCTTTCTATCTTTCCAATCATGAAGATGAAGGTTCTCTCTCTTGTCTAAGAGAGGTGAAGAAGAACAAGGGAAGGCGTCCCTTGGTGAAGATCAAGGCTGAAGACTTAGAGCAAGAGTGGGTAACCCCTTGGTGAAGGCAGAAGACTCCTTGCTCAAGTGGGTAAGTCCTTGGTGGAAGCTTCTCCGAGTGAAGGTGAAGTCAAAGGCCGAAGATCCAAGAAGAGTGGGTAATTCCTGTAAGGCTGAAGATTTGTGTAAGAGTGGGTAAGTCCTTAGAGAAGGCCGAAGACTCTTGCAAAGTGGGTAAGTCCTTGGTAAGGTTGAAGACTCTTTGTATTGGATAGGTAAGTCCTTTGTTTGGTCATGTATTGTAAGTCTTATGAATGAATATAAGAATGCAATAGTTTGGAAGTCCTAGAGGTTGACCTCTCTAGGCAAGTGGACTGACACACTTCTAGTTTGAAGTGTGGATCCCCTCTAAATAACTTGTCTATTGGTGTATGTTCAATCTCTCTCATCCTTTCTATGCATGCTTTATTGCACTCAAATTACCTATTTAGCAACCTTATCTTGTCATATATCTTGAATGTTTAATGAGTTTTGTTTAAGTTTTTTCAGCTCTATTCACCCCCCTCTAGAGCATCTAATCACCCATCTAGGATCCAACAATTGGTATCAGAGCGGGCCTTCTCCAAGAATACTTCTACAAGTAGAAGAATATGGGTGATTATGAAGATGGGAAACCTTCAAAGAGAGCAATAGATGGAAACAAGAGAGAAAAAGGGATCACAAAGGCTCCATCAACATATGAAAGCACTAGTGGAAGATCTAGTGAATGTGAAGATGGAAGATGCTATTGCGCCCTCATGACAAGCTCAATTGAAGATTTAAATGAGGTAAATTCAAGTGTTGAGATTCAAACAAATGCTTATCTTAGTCAACTACATGCTCTTAAATTTGTGAATTCTAGCTTGCTTGATAAGATTAAGTTTTTAGAATCTCAACCTTCTATGAATATTTCATATATAGAGCTTGCTACTACTATTGTATCTCTCTCTCTATTGTTTATTATGCTCTTAAATGTGCTTATGAGAGTCAAGAGCTTACTTTGCAAGGAATAAAATGTGTAGATAAAGTTTATCCTTCAAAGATTACTTGTCTTGTATATGAACTTGCTTCCTTGCATAGTAGTGTAATTGCTCTTGACCCTCATACTATCTTTTCTTATAGAGAGAAAGTTTTTGATGCTCTATCTTGTGATAAAGATTCTTATATGACTAATGATGTTTGCTTAGAAATCTATCTTGTGCATGCTAGAGATGATATGAATCTATTGTGTTCTACCTTTACTTCTCTTATGCATGACAATCATAGTTGGAGATCTTCTTTGCAAAGATTCTTAGGTGATAAAACGAATCTTAATCAAATCCTAGACCTTACTACCAAACAAATTGGTAGACATGGTTTAGGGTATGATAGTAGTCAAGGGAACAACAAAGATAAAGGACCTCCAATATTCCATGGAGAATCCTCTAGTTCCAAGACTATGGACACTTGTAATTATTGCAATAAAATTAGTCATTATTCTACTTGTTGTCCTTTTAGGAAAGCACCCAAGATAAATAGGACTTGGGTTGCTAAACTAACCCCTCCGGACCCAAAAATATGATTGGGGACCATTTCATCTTTCTTCTTGTAGGTACTTGCAAATGGATTGACTTGAGCTATTGAATTGCAAATTGACTTCTCAATCCACATGAAAGAAGAAAGGTGAGATGTGTAGAGGGTGACAACAGGTGGAAAAGCAATGGTAAGCACAAAGGTAAACATTTTCTTGCTTATAACCATTTCTAACTTGTTTTTTTCAAGTTAGTGTGCACTATACATATGGTTTTTGAGTCAAAAGTGGTATTTTGTGTTTCTCTTCACACTCTTGGTCAAAAACTATTTCTAATGCTTCTATAGTGTATTACTAACTTGCTTAGACATGCTTGGATATGGTTTGTATATTTAGCATGCCTTTAAATATGTTTTTATGATATATATATGCTTTTTGATAGCTGCTCTGTCGGTCGAGTTTGCCCTGCTTGAAACTCAACCGATAGGCACCAATGGGTGTTGCCAACAGCTGTTATCGGTCGAGTTGTCAATGCACAAAATTCGACCGATAACACTATGCACAGAATATACATTTGGCTTATTGAATGAGAATTTCCCTCTCAACTAGATTTTCTCAACCAATAGCCTTATTCTTTGGCACTCTCATTTGGTACCTTCATATATGCATATTGCCTGGTTCTAAATTGCCTATCTTTCTTACAACTCTATCTCTCTAATTGCTCTAAATTGGTATATCCATATCTTGCAATTACTTGCCATGAGTTGTCTTGCAGGTTTTGATGATGATCACTTTGGATCTCTTGGTTGTGTCTAAAATCACTTCCGTTGTGGTCTAACTTGCTACATCTATCTAGGTGTATATCTTGTTTTGATACAACCTTGAGGTTCTTGGTGGTAATCATCTTTTGGTAATGATGCATATTTGTATGTGAGTTATATCCTTTCATGCTTCTAAAATTGCATATCTCTTTGTTTGGATATATCTCTACATCTACTCATAGATTGCTTTATCTTGTATATCTTTTGGTATCTCTTGCTATGATCTAGATCCTACTAGTAGTCCTAACTTGTGATATCATCTACTAGTAGTTCATATACATGTAGTTCTAACCTTGTTTATGATTGGCATCTTTGCTCATCTATATGCTATGCTTGTATCTTGTTTCATACATGCTCAAGCTTGCTTCTTAAATTGCATATCTACTATCTTGAGTTTCTTGCATAACATTGTGATGCAGGGTACATAGATCTACATTATATGTAGAAATTGGAGTTATTTTTGGATTTTATGCAGATATGCTCCAGTTTCAGTTTTTGTTGCAAGTGTAGTGTTTTTCATGCAGAAATGACCTTCTGAGCAAGACTCATTGCTTTGCCATGGGATCTGATGGTTTTTGGTCAAATTCCATCATCTTGAGGGTCAAAATTGTGTTTCATTATTTTTCTGCAGCACTTTATCTTGCATTTTGGGTTGTTCAAGTATATTCTTTAAGTTTCTTTTCTTTCTATGCTTGGACAAGCCCCTATCTGTGCTCTTCTACTCTCCTTATATATTTTTGTATTATCTCCTTTCTCTTTAACAAGTGATGTTTCAAGTGATGTTTCTTTTTTCTTCATAACCCCACTTTTTGAAATGAAAAAGGGGGATAAAGGTATGTCTTCTTTTAAAAAGAGGAAGAAGGCATGTCTTACATGAAGAAGAGAAATATGTTCATGTAAAGGGGAGAAGGTAAAATGGGAGAAGACATATATGTGTAGAACATATATGAGTAGAAGACATAGTACTCTATAAATGTTATGAAAGCTAACCATGCAGGAGAAATAACATCAATTGAGGGGGAGTATGATAACTCCACTAGCATCAATTGAGGGGGAGCATATGAACTCCATTCCATTGAAACCCCTAGGTTTGTCCAAAGGTATGAATTTATTTAAATGCTTTCAATACATTTATGGAATGGTTTGTCATCTTCAAAAAGGGGGAGATTGTTGACTCAAGGTCAATTAGGTCAATGTTGACTCACGTCTAAATTGACTAAACCCGTGTTTTGATGATGACTAACCATTCCACATATTGGTGTCTAATGCCTCTACTTGAGTGTTTTTAGATTAGGTATAGACACACTCCATTTGCCCTAACTTGTGCATATCAAATTGGAGAAAAGACAAGTCAAAGTCATACAAGTGCACATTTTTGTAATATGATGTAAATCCATTAGAATCATGTTGTAAATCACTTGTAATGATTGTATGACTTGTAATTAAGCTTAGAAAAATATCAGGATCACTTAGATCGAATATTAGAGCACTTTAGATTCAACTTTGAAAATTGATTACAGGCACTTTGTCGGTCGAGTTTCCCAGTCTAAAAACTCGACCGATCATCCTTGATCAATTTTCTGAAGATTGCATCGGCCGAGTTGTGTTTACACAGAACTCGACCGATGGAGTAACTCGCCAATTCGATTTTCATTGGTCGGTCGAGTTTCCCCAGGACAAACTCGACCGATGGTCTGAATATCGGCTTTGTCTTTTACTCTATCGGTCGAGTTACCCTTATAGAAACTCGACCGATTGCACTGTACGGAAAAGTACAGAAAAGTGCTTCTAGCAATTGTGGAGTTGCAACAAGTGAAAATAGATCTGTTGCAAGCCACAAAATGGCTAGTTTTCGTTCATAAGTGTTCCCAAAGGCTAAGAGGCATCCCCACCTATAAATAGGGCCTCTTGGGCTTCATTCCAAGGTTGAGAATTCACTATGAAGGTTCCTATTCTATAGTTGAGTGATCCTACAACCTCCTCTCTCTCTCTAAGCTTAATCACTTGCTACATCCATTAGAGTGAGTAGGAAATCTGTAAGAGAGCTAGTCCTACATGTATATCTAGTGAGGCTCTCACTTCCACCACCTCCTTTCTATCTTTCCAATCATGAAGATGAAGGTTCTCTCTCTTGTCCAAGAGAGGTGAAGAAGAACAAGGAAAGGCGTCCCTTGGTGAAGATCAAGGCTGAAGACTTGGAGCAAGAGTGGGTAACCCCTTGGTGAAGGCAGAAGACTCCTTGCTCAAGTGGGTAAGTCCTTGGTGAAAGCTTCTCCGAGTGAAGGTGAAGTCAAAGGCGGAACATCCAAGAAGAGTGGGTAATTCCTGCAAGGCTGAAGACTTGTGCAAGAGTGGGTAAGTCCTTGGAGAAGGCCGAAGACTCTTGCAAAGTGGGTAAGTCCTTGGTAAGGTTGAAGACTCTTTGTATTGGATAGTTAAGTCCTTTGTTTGGTCATGTATTGTAAGTCTTATGAATGAATATAAGAATGCAATAGTTTGGAAGTCCTAGAGGTTGACCACTCTAGACAAGTGGACTGACACACTTCTAGTTTGAAGTGTGGAACCACTCTAAATAGCTTGTCCATTGGTGTATGTTCAATCTCTCTCATCCTTGCTATGCATGCTTTAGTTGCACTCAAATTACCTATTTAGCAACCTTATCTTGTCATATATCTTGAAGGTTTAATGAGTTTTGTTTAAGTGCTTTCAGCTCTATTCACCCCCCCCTCTAGAGCATCTAATCACCCATTTAGGATCCAAGAAGTTCTTGAAGGATATAATTACCAAGAAGAGGAAGATTCCTGACACTGAGGTGGTAGTGCTTAAAGAACAAGTCAACACCTTTATTCTGGAAAAATTTCTGCCAAAGCGAAAAGATCCAGGCTGTTTTAATATTTCATGCTATATTGGGAATGTGAAATTTGGTGAAGCATTGTGTGATTCTGGGGCAAGTATTAACTTTATGTGCCTCTCTACATTCAAAAAGCTTGGTCTTAAAGAATATCGACAAAGCAACATGACAATTCAACTTACGGACAATTTTGTGGTACGATCGTATGGTATTTGCGAGGATGTCTTAGTCAAAGTTGATAGGTTCATGTATCTGGCTGATTTTGTTGTAATGGAGATGCAAGCTGAGCAAGGGAATGAGCTGCTCTTAGGAAGACCTTTCCAAGCCACTGCAGATATGATATTGGAGATGGGTAGAGGTCGGTTGACAATGGGTATAGCTAATGATAGATTTGAGATACTCATGCCTCCAAATTCAAAGCAGTCACAAGTGAATGAGCAATGTCATAAAGTGAAGCACTTTGATCATAACATCTCTCTTTCCTTAGGGAAGCCATTTCTTGATATGGCTCATGTCATGACAAAGGTAGATAAGGGAACAATTGTTGTGGACACCATGGAACAAACAAAAGTGGTTTCTCTTATTAAAGTTGTGGGTTATCCCAATGATGAAGAAGAGGAAGTCTCACCATCTACTGAGGATCATTCTATAGCAGTATCCATGCTTGACTCATACCCACAATTACCTCTTGAAGTTTTTTTATTTAACATAATGGATGATTGGATGAGAAGCACGTCATTACAAGAATGTGTTAAGAAGCTTCAAGTGCTTCATTGCTACTATGCCAAGCACTATGAAGAGCTAGGACTGCTGCCACCACCACTTCAATCTTCTTTGATTAGCCTGCTGGGTTTATAGCTTAAGTCACTGCCCACTCACTTGAAATATGCATTCTTAGAAGCTGATGCAAAGCTACTGGTGATAATTTCAGCATATTTGAGTGCCACTGAGGAAGAACAGTTGATGATAGTGTTGAACAACCACCGGGGTGCATTTGGGTGGTCAATTTGTGACATCAAAGGGAACTCCCCTACTCTTTTCCAACACAAGATTTGGCTCACTGAAGGAGCCAAACCTATGATTCAGCCACAACGTCGCCTCAACCCCGTCATGATGGAGGTCATCAAAAAGGAGGTGATTAAGCTTCTCTCCGCGGGCATCATCTATGCTATTTTGGACTCTACATGGGTGAGCCCAACACATGTAGTCCCTAAAAAGGGGGGAATCACGGTAACTCAAAATCTTTTGATTGAGCCTGTCACCACCCGATTGGTAACCGGGTGGCGTGTTTGCATCATTTACTGTAGGTTGAATTCCGCAACTTTAAAAGATCATTTTCCGCTCCTATTCATTGATTAGATTTTAGAGCGGATGGCTGGCCGCTCTTACTTTTTCTTTTTAGACGACTATTCTGGCTATAACCAGAATTCCATAGACCCTAAGGACCAAGAGAAGTCTACTTTCACTTGTCCTTATGGGAGTTTTGCATATCGTTGTATGCCGTTCGGTTTGTGCAGCACACCGACTACTTTTCAATGTTGTCTAGAGGTTTTTGTGGACTACTTTTCCATCTATGGTGCATCTTTTGATGAGTGCTTGTATAACCTAGACAAGGTGCTACAAAGATGTGAGGACACACATTTAGTCCTCAATTGGTAAAAATGACATATGATGGTTAGCGAAGGCATAGTGCTTGGACATAAGGTGTCTAGCAAGGGACTTGAGGTAGATCCAATGAAAATTGAGGTTATTTCCAAACTACCTCCACCGAATTCAGTGAAAGGGGTGACGAGTTTCCACTACTATAGAAATGGCTTATAACGCCACTTTTAAAGGCGTCGGTTGTATATAAAAGTCGACACCTAAAATATACAACGTCGGTTAAATAAAAAAACTGACATCTATCTGTGAAGGGTGACCACACACGGGTATCGCTTTTATTTAGCATCAGTTCCTTAACTAGCAATCGACGCCTAAAAGTAACCGCCAAATCCAATTTTTCCAGTGAAAAAAATTACCTCCAAAATTTCACATACAACATCGGTTGTTAACAAATAAACCGACGCCTAAAGGACAGAAATTTGACCAATTTTTATCATCGGTTGTCTTACAATAACCGACGCCATTGTATTTTCGTGCGCTTAACCATGAAAATTTTCACCTCCCTTTAGTGTCGGTTTTTATATGGAAACCAATGACTGTGGTCTTAATTCAAGAACATTTATTTTTGTCAGCATATAAAAGATAGACGTCAGTTTTTCTAGTTGAAAGTGACGACTATAAATGAACAATAGTTTTGGTTTTTTGTTGGTAACCGACGCCTATAGTGTTTAGCATCGGTTGTTTTTAATAACCGATGCTTATTGTTGACTTAATAGCACCCGAGAGAGCCTGGTTCTTCCCCTTTCTTTGTTTCATTATCGATTCTGCCGCTCTAGGGTCTCACAACGCCACCGTCGGTTCCCCTCCTCTAATTCTTGTGCACCGTCGCTACTCACCTGCTCCTTGTGAGCCGCTCCCCTGATCCTTTCGGCTTCCACTGCTCCGGCCGCTGCTCTGGTCCCCTGGTTGCCACGCTGCTTCGGACGACCATCACCTACCTCCAACCCAACCTGGTTGCCGCCTGCTACACTGCTTACTGCTTCTGGTCTCGCCGGCAAGGAAACTCCCTACAACATTTAAGCTCTTCACAGGTACAATCACCTACCTCCAACCAAACCTCTTCTTCTTCCTCCACCTCTTCTTCTTCCTGCTCCCCTTTTACCAAATGCATTGATAAAAGCAAAGCACGAGCTGCATGTGGGTTGGACACGGCGGCCATGGCTATGCTAGCCAGCACAGCCACAGCCATCGTGTCCAGCCCACAGGTCGTGCCTTGCTTTTATACATTTGGTAAGGAGGGATCAGGAAGAAGAAGATACATTTGCAATTGAATACTAATGCTTGACCTAATTCTATAAATTTTAATGCATTTTGAATTAAGATATTAAAACCCTAATACATATTTCACCATAATCTTGAATTAACTATATTGTTGAAATCTTGTTATCAATCTATATAAGATATTAAAACCCTAATATTAAATCTCTTATTTTGTAGTGATGTGTCAATGTGTCTCCCTAACATCTACATAAATCCCTATTGTATGATGTATATTGATGATAATGCATGAGCTAGTTTGAAATTTTGAAATCAATTATGAATCTCTCCATCCCTAGGTCATACTAATTTATGTGTAATCTTTATCTTTATGATGAACATGCATGGACAATCGAAATGTTGAAATCAATGTTATAGAATGACAACACATGTATTTGTTGACCTAGAAACCCATACAAGATTTACTCATTAGGCGTAAATCTTGGATAGTCCCCGGTTTGGGGATGTTATTGAACACCTAATCTCACTCAGGATGTAAGTGTATAATTTGTATTGGGTTTTCAACAAAATTTTGGTAGCATTTCCCCGTTTGTTCTCTAAGTACATATGTACTTGGAGAACAGCGGGGAAATGTTGTCGAAATTTTCTTGAAAACCCAATGCACATTATACACTTACTAGTGAGATTAGGTGTTCAAGAATGGGATAGGGGGTACACATTTATTATATATAAGAATGACAACACATGTATTTGTTGGGCTAGAAACTCGTCCAAGAGTTACTCATTACGAGTAAATCTTAGATAGTCCCCGGTTTGGGACTGTTCTTGAACACCTAATCTCACTTAGGATGTTTTAACCATTAATTATATATAAGAACTTAAACCCTAAAGTTTTAACCATGCATAAACTCTAATCTGTTAATTAACCCTAGACCCTAATCTTGTTGTAATATATACTTGTTTTCTCTTTGATCATAGAATGGATAGATCATGGATGTCCATTCGCAATCGCTGCACCCCAGAGTTTATTTATGGTCTTGATCAGTTTATTAGATTTGCTGAGGAACATAGGAAACAACCTGGTGATAGGTTCTACTATCCATGTAGGCATTGCGGTAACAACTTGAAAGGCAACACTGGTGACGAAATCAAAAGTCATGTCATGTGCAATGGGATTATACAAGTCTATACAGAATGGCACTGGCATAGAGAGATTTCAAACCCGAAACCAGTGGATGTCGATAGCAGTGCTTGTGTGAAAGAAGAAATTACTTCCGATGATGTAGATGTGAACGAACCATTTCCAATAGACATCGTTGATGTGATGCTGGATAGTTGTGGGGTAGAGCACACCGATCCACCTCCCATGTTTAGAAACATTGTGCATGATGTTAAGATACCGTTATACACGGGTTGTAAGTTTACGAAGCTTAGCACTGTGTTGAGATTGTATAAAGTGAAAGCTAACAATAGATGGAGCGACAAAAGCTTCACGTCATTGTTGTCTTTGTTTAAAGAAATTCTTCCTAAAGGAAACAAGCTTCCAATTTCAATATACCGGGTAAAGAAATTGTTTTGCCCAATGGGAATGGAGGCCAAGAAGATACACACATGCCCGGATGATTGTGTATTATTTCAAAAGGACTATGTGGATTTGAAAGATTATTTGAAATGTGGTTTTTCAAGGTATAAATTGACGACTTCGGGGGAGTCCAAAACCAGTTCTCCTGCCAAGGTGATGTGGTATCTACCTATAATACCACGATTTCAATGCTTGTTTGCCAATTCTATAGATGCAAAGAATTTGAGGTGGCATGCAGATGTTAAGAATAATAATGATGGGATCCTACGACATGCATCAGATTCACCACAGTGGAAGAATATTGATTTATTGTACCCTGAATTCGGTGAAGAAGACATGAATCTAAGACTTGGGCTTTGTACCAATGGGATGAATCTGTATGGGACATTGAGCAGCCAACATAGCACTTGGCCAGTTATGCTTGTTATATACAATCTTCCTCCCTGGTTGTGTATGAAAAATAAGTATGTTATGTTGTCGTCTTTGATATCGGGCCCTAAACAACCTGGAAATGATATCGACATTTATCCTGAACCTATGATTGATCACTTGAAGAAGCTCTGGGGTGAAGGTGTGATGACCTATGATGCTTCACGAAGAGATACATTTCATTTGCACGCTATATTGTTTTGCACTGTGAATGACTTTCCAGTGTATGGGAATTTGTCTGAATATAGTGTCAAAGTATCTAAAGTGTGTCCTATATGTGAAGAGAATACTGATTCAATATGACTAAAACATGGTGGCAATACTTTATATCTTGGTCATCGAAGGTTTCTTCCAAAATTTCATTTGTATCGTAGGTTGCACAAAGCATTCAATGGATGGACTGAGGAACAGAGTGCACTTAAACCTATATAAGGGGAGGATGTTTCTGAAAGAGTAAAAGACATCGCCAATGAATTTGGTAAGAGATCACAAGGTACGATGGCCACACGGAGTGACAAGTCTTTATTCAAGAAGAAGTCAATATTTTGGGATCTTTCTTATTAGAGTTCTTTGACAATCAAGCATTGTATCGATGTCATGCATGTTGAAAAAATGTATGTGATAGCATCATCGGTACTCTGTTGAATATACCAGGTAAGACTAAAGATGGGATAAAATCCAGAATGGACCTACGTGAAATGGGAATAAGGACAGAATTAACAGTAGTAGTTAGTAGCGATCGGAGAACATACTTACCTCTCACTTGTTACACTTTGTCTAGAAAAGAGAAGAAAGCTTTTTGTGAATGCTTGGTAAATGTTAAGGTGCCACAGGGTTACTCATCCAACGTCCGTACATTGGTATCAATGAAAGATCTGAAGTTGATATGTCTTAAATCTGATGATTGTCACATGCTAATGCAACAAATATTGCCTGTGGTAATTCGATCTATATTGCTGAAGCATGTACGGTTTGCAATCACCAGACTTTGTTTCTTTTTTAATAGTCTGTGCAGCAAAGTTATTGACCCTGATGCTCTTGATAAATTGCAAAGAGAAGTGGTTGTTACCCTATGTCATCTTGAGATGTATTTTACTCCTTCGTTCTTTGATATCATGGTACATCTTGTTGTCCACTTGACTAGGGAAGTGAAAATGTTGGGTCCAGTTTTCTTGCATTAGATGTATCCCTTTGAACGATACATGAGCGTTTTTAAAGGTAATGTTCGAAACTGTTATCGGCCTGAAGGGAGTATTATTGAGGGTTATGTGGTGAGAGAGGTTATGCATTCTTGCAATGACTTTCTGAGTGGTAATGACACTCATGTGAATGACAAGAATATTGAGGAGCATTTTGGCAAAGGAATTTTGGGATCACGGGTGAAAGTAATCCGCCGTGAGCAGTTGGAGCAAGGTCACTTGTATATTTTACACAACATCGACGAAGTGAGTGTTTATATCGATGAACATACCAATTTCATCAAGAGACAATATCCTCGATCCAATTCAATGTGGCTTGCTAGAGAGCATAATAAGATATTTATTAAGTGGTTTGAAGATAAAGTCTTACAACAACTATCTCAAACACCAGATAATCTTATTGAAACCATCAAATACCTCGCCTTTAAACCAAAATTGAATGTTATGTCTTATTTAGGGTTTGACATAAATGGATTCTTGTATTACACAAAGCGTCAAGATGATAAGAGTTTCGTCCAAAACAGTGGGGTCACCCTTCAAGCGTCTTCATTGTTTTTTGCAAGTGCAAAGGATAAGAGTCCACGTGAAGCTAAAATGTCATATTATGGTGTCATTGAAGACATATGGGAGTTTGACTATGTAGATTTTAGAATTCCATACTTCAAATGTAATTGGGTTGACAACAACAACAAAGGAGTTATAGTGGATGAATTGGGTTTCACGTTAGTGAACTTTGAAAAGATTGGTGAGAAGGGTGAACCATTCATATTGACATCACAAGCGAAATAAGTTTTTTAAATCGATGATCCTGCAAATGATAAATGGTCGGTTGTTCTTCATGATGAAAGACAGTTCATTGAAGATCCTATAGATGAAGAAGAGTACTATGATAAGTATGATGACTTCAGTCCATTCTCAGTTGGGTTGCCAACACCACCAAACATTGAAGTTGGGGATCACAATGACTTTTATGTTCGCGGCGATCACAATCAAGGATTGTTAATTGATAAAAGATCACAATATTAGAGGCATGAATGTTTATATTTTTTATATGTTTTATTTTTCTGATTGTGAACTTTACAATGTGAATGTGGACTTTACAATGCGAATTACTTTACAATGTGAATGTGAATTTTACAATGTGAATGTGAACTTTAAAATGTGAATTACTTTACAATGTGAATCTGAACTTTACAATGTGAATGTGAACTTTACAATGTGAATGTGTAATTTACAATGTGAATTACTTTACAATGTGAAATTTATAATTTGAATGTGAACTTTCAGATGGTTGAGCATTCCCGTGATGACTGTGTTGATGATCACCGTAAGGGTGAGGACGTGCCTGTGCCGCTTGACAATGTAACTTTTAAGAATATATCCATGAGGTTTCTATCTATATGTTCATTTATAATTATATCATGTAAGTGTGTTTTTTTATCAAATTTAAGGTTGGTGATGTACCCCCTAAAGAAATTACAACACTTGATTAGCAGCAAAAGAAAATTCAGAAAATAAGGAGCATCACAATGATGAATAAGTTACTACAGCAAAGGGGCAATGGACCCAAATTGGCTTTGGATTTCAATAATGTAGGAAATCTGTATGCAGTGAACCGCAACTCACATATCTTGGGGTTCTTACTCGCAGCCATTGCAGTCCTAACATAGAATCCTGGCATAAAGTTCCTAAGGGGAAGAAAGACCATATATGGAAGGAACTATGCATGAGTTATTATTATGTGTATTTCTATTTGTGTAGATTACTAATTTTTAGGATACTAGTTAATAGCAATTCAATTTAATTTGCAGAGCATATTTGATCTGGATGAAAAGTTGCATCGTAAATGTGAGATGCAACGCTGTGGGAGGGTCCTAAGGAACTATAGGACCAATCTTACCTGAGATTACATATGCGATGCTGAGAAGAGGTTCTTGATTGATTTCCAATTCTAGACATTGATCTCTATTTGACTAACTCTACACTAATAATTTTTGTTTTGTATTCTCTTTAAAAAATAATTTTAGGCAAAAGGAAGCCACAAAGTAATGGAACTACCTGGACCCCAAAGACTGGAAGGAATTTGTTACACAAAGAAAAACGGATGAATTCAAGGTATTAAGCGCCAATCCCGATTCAATTAATATACGTTCTTATGTATTCACCTATTCAAGATTAACCTTTAGTGTTACTAACTAAATCAATGTGCTAACAAACTAGGCTAAGAGTGATGTTGAATGATCAAGGCGTGCACTAAATGTGCACGACCACACAATGGGTCCAAGAGGATATTCAGGCGTTCGCCAAAGACTACAGGCTGAGTCTGCTCATCCTGCTGCTACTCGGGAGGCTACAGAGTCCTCTACTACTACTCCTGCACCTCTGCCTCACCATGATATGTGGATAGCTGGGAGGCAAAACAAGAAGGGAGATATACCAAAGCCCGCACCTGCTGAGGCGGCTGTAAAAATGGTAAAAATCAACTCTTGGAGAAATCGATCGATATTTCTTATTGTTATGTTTACCAGATAATTTTTATTGTTGGTGATTAGCGGGAGCTGCACGAGCAGAGGAAGGAAGGCAAGTTCATCCCTCAGGGCACAAGGGATGAACTGACAGTTGCTCTGGGTAACCCAGAGCATCCTGGATGTGTTAGGGGTCCAGGCACTAGTGTGGGCATCAAAGCGTACTTTGGGCCATCCCAACGCAAATATGTCCCAAAAGTGGGACTTTCACAAACTGAGGTAACCTATTCTTTTTTAGAATGTTATTGCGAAAGGGAATCAATAATCAGAAGATAGTGTTTCTTTTATCCATGTATAGGTAGATTTGTTAATTACCCAGAGAATCCAAGAAGCAATGGTTCAGTGGTAGGCATCTCAGACGACCACTTAGACGTGTCGCACTTCTCCTACTACTACTACTACAGAGGTTGGGAGTAATCCTATAGACCCACCAGCTAGCACGTCCTATGTAAGTATTTTTATGAAATAGTAGCTAGTTTGCTCAAGATGATATGTTTGTGTATATATGCATATAACATTCCTTAGGTAAATTTGTAGGGGTTGAAGCCATGCCGACTAAAAAGTCAAGAATATATCGTTGCATAGGCGTCGGCTTACCCACCCCTTAAAGGGTGCATGTTTCATGGGCATCCAATACCATATGGTGTGGTACGCGTGAGTCCAATACATGTACTCCCCGACTGGATGGATCTTGCACTGCCTCATGAACACCCAGATGCTGAAGCACTTGGTGATGCAGTAGGCAGAGAGATATTGTGGCCCAAAGAGGATGTCCTCTATACTAATATTGTATGATAAATTTCCATTACATTAATTTGTTAGTGTGTATATATGAGTCAATTGATCTGAAATTATATATACAGGTAAAAAAGATGAGACCCGCTACATCTCGGCCTCCACCTCCTCGACTACCAAGTTGGCTTCCAAGGGACCTACACGCCTCGATAGGTCCTAAATGTAGGGGTGTGGCAGTATGGATCGACGAACATGATCCAAATTGCCCTATAAATGTTACTATTCCAAAGGATGCTATAGGTAAATCATACGATAACAATCTATTTATACAAGTTTAGCATACATATTAATGCATATGTAATACAAGTTTTACATACATGTTAATGCATAGGTATTAATGCAGGTCAATCATACGAAAATAAGATATTTATACAAGATGTTTTGGAGTTGTTTAGTTATGCTTGGATGAACACATCTATGATAGAGCTGTGGATATGGTGAGATCTTGTTTATACATCCATATACCTTATTTTATATATGGTGATCTAGTTTCTTATATATTAATGCATACATAATACATGTTTTGCAGCCACTTACACACGATATGTATAGATTTTGGGTTTTCCCATGTGGAATTTTTGGTTCCATCTTTGATTAGTCTTGTAGATACAGACCCTTCTTCGGTTACTTCATACTATTGTGATTCTTTTCAATATTTTGGTGAAAATAATAAGACGGTGATAATAGCTCCATTCAATGTCAAGTAAGTTTACTTTTCTTATAATTTGGACTTAAACAAATTACATTTTTATTGTGTATTTTGAGTTATTAATTTTCTACTTTCTTACCTGTAGTGATAAACATTATGAGTTACTAGTTATTGTCCCCAAGACATTCACTGTCTATTATCTAGATCCTGCGGGGAATGAGTTGAATACATTACATGGACATGCAATTAAAAGGCCATTATTCTCGTGAGAAATATTTCAAGTTTTTATATCTGTTAACATCTATTACTACATTACTATTTAATTATGCAATTTAATGTGTTACCTTAACTTATGTAGGGCTTTATAAGATTACAAAAAATCTGGAGGAAAGGTCCCTAGGAAAAAGGATTTGTCACTAATTTGGGAGAATGTGAAAGTAACTTCCTGACTCCAATGTATATATTATTTATGTGAACTGTGCTTATTTGTATTTTTGAATATTTTGTATGTTTCAATTTATAGTGTGCTACCCAAGACAACAGCTGGGCATGTGCCAACTATGTGATACAATTTATGGACCTAATCATCAAACATGCCATAATGGAAATCGATAAGATACAACAGGTATTATATAGTCTCATTAGATAATATGAAATATATCAATCTTATCATATATTATTAATTATATTCAGGTCTTTAAAATTGTTGACTTCAACACAGGTGGAAAAAGTTTTGATGTACATGCTCCCTATATGAAAGATGAATTAGATTATGTAAGAGAAGAATGGGCAAAAACCCTACAAAGAGTGGGAATTTTTAATATAATTTTATTGAAAATGATGACAATGATGAATAAAGAATTACTTTGTTCTCATAATTATTTTTGTGTGAATGTGAATGAATTTTTATGAATTGTCATATGTATGTGAAGATGATCACATGAATGTTTCTACATGTGTCTTAATGTGAAAAGAGTTGAAATGAATGGAACTGTAGGTTGCTACTGGTTTCTACATGTGTGTGATGAAAAAATAATGTGAAATAAATGTGCTTATACATGTGTGTGAATCAGATATATATAATATTGTCCATCTTGTTAATTTTGTAGGTTTGTGGCCTGTTGTTGGCTGATATCAATGGATGTCGTAAACCTACAGTTCAGAACTGAACTGTAGGTTCTCATCCTGTGACCAACCATACACTAGGCCTGCAAACTGATTAAAAAAAATATAACAGGCGTCGGTTATTTGAAAAAAACCCGACACCAAAGACGTAAGGTGGCAGTTTTTTTACAAAAAACCGACGTCTATATAGGTGTCTCTTAGTTGTAAGACACCGACACTAAAGATGTACTGCGGCGGTTTTTGAAAAACAACTGACGTTTATATGGACAGGAACCACGACCGTCTTGGGAAGAACGACCGTGGTGGCTGGGGATATGGCGTCGGTTATACTAGAAAACCGATGCCTATAGTCCCTTTGCTAGTGTGTTTTTGGTGGCGGGAAGCATTTTGGCGTCAGTTCTTTTAGTAACCGACGTCTGTAACTATTCTATAGTGTCAGTTTTCTTAAATAACTGACACCTATATTCCCTTTGTTGGCGTGTTTTTGGTGGAGGGAAGCATTTTGGCATCGGTAGGGAACCGACGCCGAAGGCACCCACTTGGGTGTCGCTTGGAAACCGACACAAAATTCCTTAATTAACCGATGCCAAAGTCCTGTTCTGTAGTAGTGTTCCTTGGTCATGCAGGGATTTATCGTCGATTTATCAAGGATTTTTCTAAAATCACTAAGCCATTATCGGAATCACTTGAGAAGGATGTTGTTTTTTATTTCAATGATAAAATGCATGCATGCCTTCAAGGTTCTCAAGAAAAATTTTATCTCTGTGTTGATTGTTCAAATGCCAAATTTGACTAAGTCCTTTGAGCTTATGTGTGATGTGTTGGATTTTGCCGTGGGGGCCGTTCTTGAGCAGCGCCTTGAGAACAAACCCACTGTTATTTTTTATGCGTCTAAGACTTGGAATGATGCCCAACTCAATTACACCACCACTAAAAAAGAATTACTTGCCGTGGGTTCGCATTCAAAAAATTTATGCATTATTTGGTGTGGTCTAAAGTTGTGGTATGGACGGACCATGTCTCCATAAAATACTTAATGGAAAAGAAAGATGCCAAGCCTCGACTCAATAGGTGGATCTTACGCTTGCAAGAATTCGACATTGAAATTAAGGATAAGGCGGGCATTGAGAATGAGGTTGCGGACCACTTATCTCAGTTAGAGCGGGTAGATGAGAGAGATACCAACATACCCATTATCAAGACCTTTCCAGAAGAGTAAATCCTTTTCATTCAATCTAAGGACCCTTGGTTTTCGCATATCCTGAATTATCTCACATGTAAAGAAATCTCGTATGATTGGACTTATCAAGAGCAAAAGAGTTTTTCCCATTCTTTGAGATATTATTTTTGGGATGACCCTATTTTGTTGAGACAATACAAGGATGGAATTTTGCACAGGTGTGTACCTGAGAGTGAATATGATAGAGTGCTCTATCATTGTCATACATTGCCCACTGGTGATCATCATGCGAGTACAAGGACGGCGATGAAGGTTTTAGAGAGTGGCCTTTATTGTCCTACACTTTTTTGGGATGCCTATGATTAATTGAGGAGGTGTGATTCATGTCAAAGGGCAGTAACATCTCAAAATGAAAAGGCATGCCCCTCAATGTATTTTAAGAAGTTGAGGTATTTGATTTGTGGGGCAATGATTTCATGGGACTCTTTGTGTCCTCTAATTCCAATTTGTATATTTTGCTTGTTGTTGATTATGTGTCGAAGTGGGTAGAGGCAATACCCACAAGGACTAATGACGTTGTGGTAGTGTGTAGGTTTGTGAAGGAGCATACTTTTTTTAGGTTTGGTGTGCCAGGGATGATCATTACCGATGGAGGCACCCACTTCACGAATAGAAAATCCACTACACTATTGAGCAAATATGGGGTCAAGCATAATGTTGGTACCCCATATCACTCGTAGATGCAAGGCCAAGTGCAGGTGTCCAATAGGGAGATTAAGAAGATATTGGAGCGTATGATGGCCTCTTCAAGGAAGAATTGGAGTGCATTACTACCGGATGCACTATGGGCATATAGAACCACATTTAAGACACCTATAGGCACCACAACTTTTAGGTTGGATTACGAGCGGGCTTGTCACTTGCCGGTGGAATTAGAGCACAAGGCGCACTGGGCGCTATGGAAGTTGAACTTGAGTATGGATGATGCACTGAGAAAGAAAATGTTAGAGCTCAATGATTTGGATGAGCTAAGGATGAATGCATACGAGAAGTCAAGGATCTACAAGGAGCGGACAAAGCAAATACACGATCGCCACATTCAATTTTGAGTGTTCAAGAAGGGTGGGAGTGTGCTATTGTTCAATTCGAGGTTGAAGTTGAATCCCGGGCAATTGAAATCCCGATGGAGTGGACCTTTTGTGATAGAGGAGGTGAGACCCCATGGTGGTATCATGGTGAGATATGGTGAAAGAACATTCTTAGTGAATGGTCAAAGGTTGAAGCAGTATTATGGGGAAGACTACACAAGGAAAGTGCATGAGATCAAATTCATGGCACTAAATGAGGAATGAGGAGCATGCACGCATCTAGACCAAGACATTAAATGATGTACTTGTTGGGAGGCAACCCAACCTTGGTAGTGTACATGTTTGTTTCTTTATTAATTTAGCACTTAGTCTCTAAAAATGATACCTTGATGTGTTTGTTGAGTGTGAAGGTGGGGGAGCAGTCGATACCATCGAAATCTGGGTCGATGGTACAAATTTGGAACAACAAAAAATTCTACTAAAAAATTTCCACTATCGATACCATCGACGGCCTCGTCGATGGTATTAAAACTGGAATAGGTAGAAAAAGGATTGGGCATCGATTGTATCAACTTGTTGTCGATGGTAGTGAGTTTTTATGGAGATATTCAGATAGATTTTCTCAGTGATTTTGATACCATCGACACACTGGTCGATGGTATTGACATGTCTACAGTAACATTGAATTGGTCAGACTTCACGGGGATCGAAGAAACATACAAGTGTCGATACTATCGACACATGGGTCGATAGTATCGATGACACGTCAACGATCTGAGGTCTTCATCGAGCAGTCCACAACGCCTATCTGTGGACTGTTTCGATGGAATCGACACGCTGTCGCTACCATCAACATGAGGCCAATTTGGATCCCCACATCGAGCTGTCAATCATCGTCGATTATAGCGAGGGGTGGATTCCAACAGCCTTCGATACCATCGATGGGACTGTCGATGGTATAGACGCACCGACAGCAGACCCAGTCGTCCCTTATAAAAAGGAGGGAAAATCTTCATTCTAATCACACAATCTCATTTCCTACACTTCACATCCATGTCTTAGCATCCCTGAGCACCCAAGAGAAACCAAGATCACCGCCAACGATCGTCTCCAAGCATCTTCTTCAGCTTTGTGGATCTCAATCTTCTCCGAGCGCCCCGATCGTCTTATCTGAGCTCCATTCTCTTTTCTTTTCATCACTCGTTGTCGTACAACCATGGTGAGATTGAGAGCGTCATCATCTAGGGCTGCACTACCTGCCCCCCAGTAAGGATTAGTCCCTCGGCCAAGGCTAGTCCACCCATCGGTGGAGATAAATAAGCTTTATGAAGAGTTATGGAAGCAGCCGATTGAGCCAACCCAATATGGTGACCGCAAGCTTATCAAGGATCTGGGTTTTGAGGATAATCTAACCTATGTTCTTTAGGGACAACTGCAAGGGTCCCCCATGCTCTGCCATGATCATGAGGACAAGCATCCATTCTTCAGCAGATGGCCTACCTACAAGGAAATTGTAATCGAGTTCCTGGCATCACTCGAGATATGTGTAGTTCCCAATGAACTACTGCTGGAACGGACAACATGGAAGGAGGGTCATGTGTCTTTCTACCTCTACAATAGGGACTACAATCTTACCCTCCATGAGTTCAATAGGATGTATGGGTGGTGCCATGGTGATCTGCGTCAGCCACCACAGAATGTTGATTATGAAGTGATGTATGCAAAGATGGTCACCATGCCCAAGGGGTATTCTATCAGCTGGCACCACACTACTGTAGCTGATTTTGAGCATCCTTTTATCCGGATTCTTCACCGGATAATTTCCAAGTCATTCTTTATAGGGTCCAAGTTGTCTCAGATCAAGTTCTAGGAGATGGACCTCTTCTTTCTCTATTGCTTTCTAGAGAGGACACCGATCAATTTTGGAGCCTTCCTTCTCACATGCATAATGGCGGTAAAGAAGAATGTTTCTCACCAGGCTCCAATCTACTTTTGGGGCCTTATTACTCATCATTCCACGCACTTGGGGCTTGACCTTTCTGGGCTCGAAAAGATAGAGAGTCAAAACACGCTCAACCTCTCTCACTTTGTCAACTCCGGCCTCCTTGAAGTCCGACATGGCATCACCTACGCCACCGACCATGTGGCAAAGGTTTTTCAACGGCATGCATTGCCTGACCCGACTTTCAACATCAGACCAGGCCAAAGCTACAAGTGGTCGATCATTGATGTTGATGATGAGGAGGAGGAAGAAGCTCAAGAGGCAGAGGCTCCCGAGGGTGACGATGATGAAGAAGGTGAGGACGAAGCCACTACTCCTCTTTGATAGCGAGTTACTCTGAGAAAGCATCCACGACACCATGTAACATCCTCTTCTTCCCAGCCACCACCACCATAGCCCTCCCATGACGGAGATGACCCCTATTCTATGCAGGGGATGTATACCATGATTCAATCGATCCAGGAGTCCCAGTAGATAATGCATCAGTCACATCCGATAGATTTTGTAGGGATCTAGGATATGTAGAATAGGCTTTATGAAAACTAGCAAGCGATCTTTGAGAATGAGTGCCATCTCTTCCCCAACCAACAGTAGGTCTACGACAGGTTGGGGAGGATAGAGCAGCAATGGTAGAAGCCTTTCTACGATCATTACTGGAGCAGAGACTACTCTGGGGGATATCCACAGCCACCGCCCATGCCACCCTATGATCCCAACTTTCAGGGGTAGTATCCAGAGTGGAACCCCTATACCCACTAGTACATGATGCACCCACCACCTCAGCAGTACCAGGGTATCACTGTCCCACCTTATGAGTTTGTTCTTGACTATGCGTCCATAGTCGAATTCAAGCTTGGGGGGAGATGGAACAGTTTCTATATTTGTTTTATTTCATTTTCTTTTGTTTTATAATTACTCTTATCTTTTTGCAATTTTTTCTTCTAGTTTTGTAATTTATTTTATTTACGACTTTCTAGGACCCATTTTCTATCTAGTGTAATTCATTGGTGTCTATTGTAAGTGTGTCATCTCAATGTTTTTCATATGGGGATGATGTGTGAATTGTTTAAAATTGAGCACATAACTTATGAAAATAATTGGGTAGGTCAACTTTAAAACATATGATCATAACTGTATATCCTTATGGTTCAATAAATGAGGACGGATATGGATGTTGAGCTTTAACTGACCAAACGGTAACGGGACTTTAATTTGAAGTGAGAGAGAGAAACCTCTTAGCTACCCTGTGCACATCTCAGTAAGGAGAGACATATAATCTTTTCCGACGGTTCTGTCATTTAGTCTTGTGATCTATCCAATTCACTTCATTCTAGCTCCACCAAAAGAACTGGGAGCACATTATAGTTTTTCATCTCTTGATTGCATGTCATTTTGATAGGATTGCATCATAGCTAGATTTTGCATAAAAACATGAAAAATAAAATTTTTTGTAGATCAGTAATGCATGAACACATTCTAGAGTGCATGCCATTGTAGTTGCATAATTACTTTCATTTAGTTGGACTTTGCATATTTTTTAGCATATAAGACATTATGTGCCTTATTTCTTCTGAAAAATATGAAAAGTGGGTAACTTATTCTATACTATCCGAAAATTATATTGTAATGCATCAATTCTAGTAGTTATGTGAAAATAATCCCAAGAAAAAAAAATTATGTTTTGTAAATGTTTCCGTAGTCAATTGAGAAAATTGGGGCTTGAAAAAGAATTGGAAAAAAAAAAAGAAAAATAAGTAGAAATCAGAGGGAGAAAGGAACTTGTTTCACCTGCATAATAGGAAGAATAAGCACATGATGTAGTTTTGTAGACATCCTATCTCACATTGTGACAAATAGTAGAGAATGCATCATTCATTAGGTCATTTTCATATGCATATGCATCATTTAGGTCATTTTTATTGTTTTTGCATGTTAAACTTTATTGTGCTTTATGTTCTTTCACAAGCGCCCATTCCATCCACCCATTACTCAAAACAGTAGGCCACCCATGATTATGTCCTCATTCTTGTATATCAAGAGATCTACTTCCATTGTAGATTGTAGTTAGGATTTGAGCAACATAGATAGGAGATCACAAGATGCACCACGCATGAACCAGAGGAATTTATTATATTATCTACTTTATTTGATTGTGTTCATTGATTATGGGGATGATCATTGTCACCTTTAGGGTAGTTATCGTTTCGTGGTTAGTGAGAGTCGGTATGTGCCTTGCAGATGGGAATCATACTGTGATGTCTTTTATGCGATTATGTTCTTTTGTTGACCCTCAAAATTTTATTCTATAGTTTTGTTGCTCGAGGATGAGAAAAATTCAAGCTTGGAGGAGTTTGATGCAGGGGTTTTGAGTCGCTTTTATAGACTAGTTTTGCACTCATTTTATTCACTTATTGGTCATATTTGTGGTTAATATCGCATGATTCAATTCCTTTAGCCTATTATCCTCGCCTATATCAAATTCATATTGTTTTACTTTATTTTTGCATAGATTATCATATTTCTCGAATTTGATTTGTGTTTTTCTTTCATTTTCAAGCAATTCACAATTCTAGACCCGTCGATACCATCGAAGTTCTATCGATAGCATCGATAGAGCAATAGTGACAGAGCCGGAGAGGAAGCAGATAGTTTGATACCATCAACACTTTATCGATGGTCTCAAAAGTCCAACAGTGAGCCAAATATCATCCCGTTGATACCATCAACGGGAGCAGTCGATGGTATCGAGAAGGCCTCAGACGGACCCCAGAAATTGAAGCAACCATCGGTACCCTAAGGTGTTGATGCCATCGATACCCTATCGATGGTATCGATGCCATCGATACCCTATCGATGGTATCAATGCCATCGGATCAGAGTATTATCTAGCACGACCAATCGGACAACTGCAATCTTTTGGCAGCAATAAGTGGTACATATACCTAGGAAAAGACGGCCCAAAGTCGTCATTCACATTCTATTGCATTGAACAAGTCCTGAAGGAGGAGAGAATGAAAAACAGAGCCAAGAGCTATGCCCCGGGAGATTCTAGAGCTGCAGACAGAGTTTTTCACTGTCAGAAGGCTGCAGAACACTCATCCCGTGCCAAGGATCACCCGGTTCTTCTCCGTTCAAGGGTTACACCATCTCCATCCATGTTTTCTCCATGTTTTCTCTTTCCTTCATTGTGTTTTGCATTGAGATTAACACGCGAGGCTAATCCCCTTTGTCTCTAAGATCGGGAGTAGCCCGTGTAATCGTTGTATGACTCTTTTTACATAGTTTATCATAATTTGTCCCTCAAATCCACGGTAAGATGTCATTTTCTCCATTGCTATCATTGTGCTTGATCACCATAATGGTAATCTAATACCTTTAATTGCTTTTGACGAAGAGTTTACGGTTGAAAAGAGGCGATAATCACATTAACTAATAAATCCTTTGAAAAAGGCAATGTCTAGTTAATGGTGGGAACCCAGAGACATGTTTTTCATGCACCTAGTCTAGGGCATAGGTTACTACTGGTGTGGAACCGACCTAGATTAGGGTAGTGAATTGTATCACAAAAGCGAGCAATTCTGACTACAGGCCACTATCCGAAAAGGGAGACGAGTTGTGATAATTGTGTAGGAATTAGTACAATGTGAACCCACGGTGAAACCGCAATCCTAGAGATTCCTTGTGAATTGATTAAATCAACCATTTAATCGACTCCTTTGTTTTCTTTTGTTTTTATTTTATTTTTCAAAACAACTTCCAAACTTTTATAATCGGTTTAGCTGATCGCAAGTAGTTAGTAGTAGTCTACCGATAATTACATTTCCCTGTGTTTGACTCGGGCCTCACAAGGCCTATATTACATTGACGCGTACACTTGTGTTATACACACAGTAAAGTCATGTCAACCTTCACGAGGCAGGCCCTCATGTGCTTCATACGCATCGTCCATCAGAAGATTTCCATTAGGGATGTGAAATGTCTGAGGATGTCCTTCACTATGTTGACATCCTAGAAAAAGAAGGGGAATCTTGTGAGCCAAAACCATAAAGTTTCCATCTTTTGTTCCTTCCACTAGCTTACTGTATTCCCTAAATTCAATACTTTTTCGTGAATCCTTTACGGTTGGCCCTCTAAGGCATTGTATGCCTCTTCAGGAACCCTAGATCACATTCACCACTCTATCCCCCACAAATAAGAAGTACACCACATCTAGATGAATGGACTATAGTGCTTCCTGAACACAAGCCATATCAACTGTTGAAGTTGCACCAAGGTGGTGACCCTATTCTCATCATATGCGTTCAGTTGTGCTTGAATCGTCTTTGGGGACAATGAAAATTTTGGGGATGTCATCAAGCATTATCTATGGCTGGGATCCTACCAAACTGATCTCAATCATAGAGGTAAGAAGGCCTTAGCATCCCATAAGTCTGGAGACATTCATGACAAAATTTGCATCACCGTGTGAGGTGACCCTCCCAAAAACAGGAGTATAAAATCTTGGGAATTTGGAATTGGGCTTTCCAATGTTCCACCTTCATGTATCTAAAGAAAGTGTTTAACATGATATTGAATGATGAGGTCTTTTGGAAGGAAGTAGGATAGGGAAATGTGATCCTTGGTTTCTCTTCCTTCTAGGGGCATCAAACCACAACCCCTCTTAGATATCCACTTAACAAGAAGTACCCTCCCTATCCAAAGTGTTTGAAATTGCAACCTCAGTAGTAAGTTGCACAGTAACTTGTTGGTTTTCCTAACACAAAAGGGAATTCACACTCTAGATTGAGATCTCTAGATCCACAAATGGAGGCTAGGGTGACTTCACAATGACAATGTGAAAACAATGAGACCTTTTGAGGAGGTGAGACCATAGATACATCTTCTAGTTTTCATTAAGAGATGGTGTGAAGCTGGGTAGATCTAGGGTGAAAGTGATATGGGTATAGATACACACTAGGATAGGTCCCTAATTTGGAGATCCCTGGTCCTAAAAACTCATGATCTTAGCCTCAAGGGAACTGATTGTCAGCTAAAGGTGAGGGTTATCCCTGAAAAGATGACCTAAAACCCTAACACCCAAAAATATTTTGGGTACAAAATTGTAGAAAATGGTTGCATACAAATATACATAGTAGAGGTTCTTCAAATCAATTTCAATTATAATCCAAATAAAAAAAAATCTACGAGGGAGTGTTTCTACCCATCTTTTCAATCTCATCCAGTATTTCCAATTTCTTCTAATAAAATTTGGTCATACAAGTTAATCGATGGATTTTAACCTCCCATCCAAGAAAATATATTATCATAAAATATATCCCTTAGGTCAACCCCAACTACCATAGCTACTATGAGATAAGTATTGAATGTCTTCCAATATCCTCCTACCATCACTCCTTACACTCTCTCCCTAAATAAACCATTAAATCATCAAGTAGTCCCTCCTCCTGCTTTGTTAGGTTCAAAGCCCAACAACATGACTTATAGTCAAATATATTTAAAAGATCAAATGGAACTATTATTGATCCCAAAACCATCAAAATACTATATACTTATAAGGTTTTCACAAATGATCATAACCCATTATGACATAATATTTTTAGAAAATAATATCCAATGATATTAAGAATATATAAGTAGAACTAATATATGTAGGGATTTCACCTTATCCATTGATAGATGTGAGAAAAATATCCATAAATGAGGGTTATTCCCATGGAATCTATGATACTCCAATTTTGGTCCACCCATATTTGGTTACCAACTTATCAAAAATCATGATGATTATCAAACATGTAATAACAAATTTAGCAGTAAACTATGGTTGTAACTATAGTTACCAAAGCCTAGTCACAAGGCAGTAAATGTCTCATGGGAATAAGAGAAAAGAAATAGAGAATATTAACTCCATGAGATACATCCCAAGAGACATCAATACATCATGAGATAACTCTATACAATTCTCACTAAATCCAACAGACCAAGGTACTTTTCATGAGATAAATAATCAAATATCAAAGGTGATTCAACAATCAATGATATATAGTCACTAAAATTAGTTTATCAAAGACGATCCCAATTTGACCCATGATTAGGTATCATATCTCTGCAAATCAAAATACAACTCTCATATTAGAAAGGTTGCACACCAAAGCACAAAAAAAGGAATTCATGTCCAAGTGCATGATATATGGTTTGAATGTTACCAACATGGCTCTATATGAGGGACCAAATAACATTTCTCCAAACATAACCCATATCACCCAAAAAACACATTTTCTTAACCCAAATTCATTTAAAATCATGTGGGCACACACCAAATATTTTCCAACCCTTGAATCCTATTATCAATTCAAAAGCATTTTCCACACTAGAAAAATTGAAAGTAAATAAAATAAAGGTCAACAAGGGCATACAATACATGTCCCCCCTAGGAATGTTAAACATCATCATGAAGCCTCAATCGTTTTTCTCACATTGCCATGGAATCATTCTAGATGTCAGGAATGGGCACACACAATACATGCATCCCTTTACATGTCCCCGGATGCCAACGTGGACCATGTTTGTTAAGAGCTTCTACATGAAGCCTCATGTATAGGAGGCACACCCAAGAAGGGTTCTCCTATTTACTAATGATTCTTTTGTTAATTATAAAGGAAATAGAGAATAACTTTTCCCAACCCCTAATTCACCCACAAAACTCTTTAACAATGATCCCTCAGTGGTAGAGGTGGAAAGAACCTGGATCCTACCCTACCCAGCTTGAACCAACCTGAAAATGTATGTAACACCCCACTTTTCACTGTTGGGTTTTAAGGGAGGCAGAGAAGGCAGAGGAAACAAAAATTTTCTCCCCAAAACCCAGAATGAAGGAATCCCACCATCGTCTATATAATAGGAAGGATGGTTTGTAGAGGCATACCTTGTCCCGAGGCTTGCTTGGCAATGTTACCTTGCGGCTTGCGCGGTCTTCACCTCCGGTCATGGACGGTGTCTGTGCAGCTCCTGGTCTCACCGGGACTCTCGGGATTGACAGCTGTCCTCCAAGCGGCAGAAGTCTCCCACCTCTAAAGTAGTCCACACTGACCACCTGGAACACTGATCTCCTAGTCCCACAAGGAATCAGAAGGATTCGTACCCAACTGTTAGTGTACTAGTCGCTGACACACTCTCCTACAACTAGTTGCTTTTCTGTAGTTGTCTTTCCCTTGTTGTGCCTCCCTTATCGGGTAGCACTTGCTCGGGCTCTCCTGGTTACCACAACCAGAGAGAACGACAACTTTACAAAACAACTGGTGATCTGAGTTGTACTTTGAGAAGCCCACAATACCCCTATATATATAGGAGGGTCATGGGATAGAGTTCTCTACCCCGGGCAATGTGGGATTAAACAGGAGTAGAAGGGTTCAAGATTTTCCACAAAATCTGACAAACTGCGTCAGTTGAACTTATCGTTTCAACCCTGAACCGATCGTCTGGACACTCCAGCCGATCGTCTGAACACTCCAACCGATTGTTTGGACCCTTGAGTCGATCGGTTGGCTCCTCCAACCAATCGGTTCGTGGTCCTGGTCCAAATCAAATTGACTTTCCATGTTCGTTTCCAAATAATAAATTATTAGTCCTTTGTCCAAATTGAATTTGATAAGTGAAACAAACTCAGTTGGTCGCTCGATCAGTTCAAAAACTTGAACCGATCGGTTCATTGACCAGAGTTGCTCGGCTCACTAGCCTAAGCTGATCAGTTCATCTCCATGAGCCAATCGGTTGGGATAGCAGATAAGTCAATTGCAGTTTCAATCAATCTGATATTCTAATCATCTGATCCAACACCTTGAATACTATGATTTTGAGCTATCAATCTATTGGGTGTTTAATTGCACTACTAAACTCTTTTAGTAATAAATCCAAACATCATTTGTGGATAAACTCCTCTTCCAGGTTAAATCCTATGTGTGTGACCCTACAGGTCCTATTTCACGTTGGCAGTGAAAGTCCATAACACTTATGACTTCACAAGCAAAGAGTGATGCCTAGTCATACATCAATGCTACCAAAGTGAAATGGAAAGTTGGAGAAGAACTTTCAATCCTACAATCCGTGAATGGTGTTACAGTGAATGTATAATTCCTTTTTCACTGATGTCCTGAATGAACTCAAGGCATGGTACAATCATCCTTTCAACGTTCATCCATTTCCTTGATCTCAAAGGAGACTGCGTGAGATGTGTGTGACTTCAATATCACATATTGATTCACACATGCATGTGCATGCCTTTCTCAATCCTACTCGTTATGTGGCCATGGACATCAAACTCCCTTAGGAGGGACAAATCCCATATGTATCACTCACCCCTCAAAATCCCCATGTGTCAAAGCCACCCAATCTTCACCTTTATAACAACCCATGTTTCAGGACTGCGTTTGATGATGTCAAAGTGTATCCAACGACATGTGTTGAGTGTAGTGATTTTAGGTCGAATAATCACACTCACCACCATCACTGTGAGAGCTGACTGTGACTACCAAATCATGGTTCCATGTGTCACTCTCACGGTGGGTTTTTCCGGTACACTTATTCTCTAACAAGTGCCTATGTGCTTGGTTTGATATCACTATATCATGACAAAGAGATTCTATCATCAACCAACACACAATCTAGTCTTTAGTGTTATTGATGTCTATGGTTATTTCCACAACAACAGCTGACTAGGGACTAAACAAGAATGTATACTCTTAACATCCGCATGATCTCATCATTTAAGTCCTCAACCCAAAAGCATATGTCATCGAGTAAAACAATTCTTTAGACATCTATCATGTTACACTATCATCTCAGAAATAGCTAAAACATATAGATTTGAAATTTCCTTTATTATTCAAATCATTTACAAAGTATTCAAATAAAATCATCACATGACTTACTCTATGGGCATACATACCAATAGACTCCCACTTGCACTTAGAGCCAGTCACCTAGGAACCTCAGTCCTTGTGACCTAGCATGACCATCATGCTTCTACTGAGAAAGGGCCTTCGTCAGTGGATCAGCTATGTTGTCTTCAGTTGGTACTTTGCAAATCTTCACATCTCCTCACTGTAAGATCTCTCGTATGAGATGGAAGTGTCTCAATATGTGCTTGGACCGCTGATATGATCTAGGCTCCTTAGCTTGAGCAATAGCTCCATTATTGTCACAATAAAGCTCAATTCTATCACAACTACTGGAACTACACCAAATTCAGTGATGAACTTCCTGATCCACACAACCTCCTTTGCTGCATGTGAACCAGCAATATACTCAACCTCTGTAGTAGAATCAACAACTATTTCTTGCTTGGAATTCTTCTAGCTCATAGCTCCATTGTTTAGGCAAAATACAAATCTTGATTGCAATTTGTAATCATCTTTGTCAATTTGGAAGCTTGCATTGTTGTAACCTCTTACAACTAGTTCTTCCTCACCGCCGTATACAAGGAACTGATCCTTAGTCCTTTGCAAGTACTTGAGGATGTTCTTTACGGCTGTCTAGTAAGCATCACTGGTATTTGACTGGTACCTGCTCGTCATGCTGAGAACATATGAGACATATGGGCGTGTGCACAACATAGTGTACATGATGGATCCGATGGCTGACTCATATGGGATCCCATTCATATGCTCCCTCTCTTCACAAGATTGGGGACATTGAGCTCTAGAGATGGTGACTCCATGTAGCATGTGGATGTTGCCTCTCTTTGAGTTCTCCATGTTGAACTGCTTCCGCACTTTGTCAATGTACGTTCTCTTACTTAGTCCAAGATGCTTTTTAGATCTATCTCTATAGATCTTAGTTCCTAGATTGTAGGATGCTTCTCCTAAGTCCTTCATTGAGAAAGTATTCCCTAGCCAAGTCTTTACCTTCTCTGAGGCTGTGACATCATTCCCCATCAATAGTATGCCATCCACATACAATATAAGGAATGTGACCGTGCTCCCACTAACCTTCTTGTACACACAAGGTTCATCTTCATTATGAATAAAGACAAACACTTTTACTTCCTCATCAAATCAAAGATTCCAACTCAGAGATGCTTGCTTCAATCCATAGATTGACATTTGTAGCTTACAAACTTTATTGGCATTCTTTAGATCTAGAAAACCTTCGGGTTGTGTCATGTACACATCCTCATTTGTATTCCCATTAAGGAATGTGGTTTTAACATCCATTTTCCAAATCTCATATTCATAGTAAGCCGCAATAGCAAGCATGATCCTAATGGACTTAATCATGGCAACTGGAGAAAAGGTTTCATCATAGTCAACACCTTGAACTTGTCGAAAGCCTTTCACAACCAATCTGCCTTTATAAGTTTGCACATTGCCATCCATGTCAGTCTTCTTCTTGAAGACCCACTTGCACCCTATGGGTTTTACCCCTTCGTGTGGTTCCACCAAAGTCCATACTTTGATGGAATATATGGATTCCATCTCAGATTTCATGGCTTCAAGCCGTTTTTGAGAATCTGGTCCCTCCATGGCCTCTAGATAGGTAGTTGGATCATCATCTATGATCAACTCACCACCCTCCTAAGTCACAAGGCATCCAAACCTCTCAGGTTCAAGGTGTGATCTACTAGATCTACGAGGTCCTTGTGTTATTGGAGGAGACTGAGATTCCACAACATCTTGTGAATCTCCATGTTCCTCTTGTTCATCTACTGGTTCAATGTTTTCTTGTTGGGCTTGAACCTCCTCAAGCTCTATTTTCCTCCCACAGCTTCCTTTGGAAATAAATTCCTTTTCTAGGAACACAACATCCCTGGCAACAAACACTTTGTTGTCAATTGGGTGGTATAAGTAATATCCCTTGGTCTCCTTAGGATATCCAACAAAATAACATTTATCAGATCTAGGGCCAAGCTTGTCAGGAAACATTTTCTTGACATATGCCTCACACCCCCAAATCCTCATAAAAGACATATCGGGACGCTTCCCAATCCATATCTCATATGGTGTCTTTTGAACCAATTTAGATGGTACTCGATTAAGTGTAAATGCGACGGTTTCATGAGAATAACCCGAGAAGGAAATTGGAAGATTGGTGAAACTCATCATTGATCGCACCATATCCACTAAAGTGTAATTCCTTCTTTCAGACACACCATTATGTTGTTGTGTTCCAGGCAGAGTCCATTGTGATACGATACCACGGGCTCACAGAAGGTCCTCAAACTCCTAGCTTAAGTATTCTCCACCTCGATTGGATCAAAGTGCTTTAATACTTTTACCAAGTTGGTTCTGTACTTCATTCATGAAATCCTTGAACCTTTCAAGGGTTTCTGACTTATGTTTCATCACGCACACATAGCCATACCCACTGAAATCATCAGTAAAGGTAATGAAATACGGATACCCACCTCTGGCATTAGTTCTAAAAGGCTCACATACATCAGTATGTATGAGTCCTAATAGATCACTAGCTCTCTCACCTTTACCTAAAAAGGGATTCTTAGTCATCTTTCCCAAAAAACAAGATTCACATGTCTCTATTTATTCATAATCAAAAGAGTCTAGATAACCATCTTTTTGGAGTCTAGAAATGCGCTTCTCATTTATGTGCCCTAGACGACAATGCCAAAGATACATTTTGTTTGAGTTGTTTAGTTTTTTTTTCCTTTTGGTGTTTATGTTGTACACACTTGTCTCTAAATCTATCAAGTATAGACCATAAGACATTGGGGAACTTCCATAAAAGATCCCATCTTTTGAAATGGAACATTTTCCATTCTTAAAAAGAAATTCAAAACCATCCTTGTCCAAATAAGAAATGGAAATGATATTCCTATTTATGGCAGGTACATAATAGCAGTTCTTTAACTCCATTATTATCCCACTTGGTAGAGTCAACTCATAGGTTCCTACGGTGTTGGCGACAACGCTTGCCCCATTGGCAACACATAGTTCAACCTCGTCTTTCCCCAAAGGCCTACTTCTCTTGAGATTCTTCACATTTGAACAAATGTGAGATCCACATCTGGTATCAAGTACCCATGACAAAGAAGTAGTAAAGTTATTTCTATCATGTATACACTAAAAGTAGATATCTCTATCTCTCACTTCTTCTCCAATCATTCCTTCCATCATATCCATGTTTTGAGTGCATAAGAATTCAGTTTGGTGAGAGAACCCTACTCTCCCTCACCCTCTGTTCCATTGATCTCTATCTTTCTTCTTAAACAACGTATTAAGCGTACATAGAGTGGATTCAAAGGCTACCAGTATATCTGGATTGTGCAGAACACTTCTCACAATCCACAACCAGTTATGGAATTTATTCTTAATTAATTTGACCATTTTAAATGACGATTCCTTTTCCATTCTACAAGAGAAAATTGCATTTGTCAAAACTCCTTTTGATTTGATTTGATTTGAATAAAATTTGACGATAGTTAATTAGGCCTTTAATTAATTATTGCTCCCACTATTTTGATTCAAATTGACAACCCTCACCATCAATTCGGAAGATTGCAGTGCAAAATGTTCTAGTAGGCAAGATCCATATTTCATCAAGTCATGAGTCAGCTTTGGCTCATTGCCCACAATCTTGACTATTTAGGTAGGCCATCATGCTAATTGCATCTTATGCAACTCTTGATGAATGAACATGTGCAACACCTTGCATGAACATTTCGTGCCTCTATGCTTAGACGCTCTAAGAATCACCAGTTAAGTCTATCCTAAAAGATGACACGGTAAACATGCACCCTGCTTTGGCAGAACCTGCATGTCTACCCTTCACACTTCCGTAAGATAGACAGCGCGCCACGCTTTGGTGTAACCTACACTTGTTCGATCCTATTTTCCATGTGTGTCGCTAATGGAAGGTGTATAAGACTTAATATTTAGATGAGGGATTTGATTTTATAGGTACATATACATATCCAATCACCACAATATATAGTATGTATCATATACATTCTATATCCCACAGAAAACATGTGAAATGATAAAAGCAATAATTATGGCCATTTGAATGTGATTCCTCGAGCCAAGAGGAATCATGGTCATCTAGGTCCACATCACATGCAACCTGTATAAGATGAACTTTGTTCTTTGCCTTCCTGGATTTGATCAACTTATCTCCATGATTGATTGGCTCACCATCAGACCGGTTGGTTGGGTGCCACCACCCGATCGAATGGCACCTCCAGCCGATCAGTTCACTGGTCGTCATGCACCACCTCAGGTCACACCTGCTCATCTCACTCCTCGAACCGGTCGTCTAGAATGCCAACTGATCAGTTCATGCCTTGAATCGATCATCTCAGTCGTCGTCAGATTGTCCGCCGTTCTTTGACATAACAGAAAATAAAATTCTATCCTATTTGCAATTGAATTGTGAAACCCCAAGTTACATTCAGGGGGAGCAAAGGTAGGAAAGAAATCTCGAGTTATCTTGAGTTACATCAGGAGTAGGAGATAGGGAATCTGTGCGCAGACCGAGATACAGGCAACCACATACAACCATACACAAACATAGGATTTATTAGCCATAACCACGCTATACATCCACCACAAAACTCATTTAAGGGTGATGCGTATCGAGTGCATTCATATTACATATCATATATGTATATTAGGATTTGCAGAATTAGGATTGGACATGCATAAAGCCAATTTTATTCACATCATATGCAATAAATAAAGGCGACAAACCAAATCAATCACATCGATAATCCTAAAATATAGAGCAGTTGACGTGGCTCTGATACCACTGTTGGGTTTTAAGGGAGGCAGAGAAGGCAGCAGAAACACAATTTTTCTCCCCAAAACCCAAAACGAAGGAATCGTGTCAACATTTATACAATATGAAGGATGGCTTGTAGAGGCATACCTTGTCCCGAGGCTTGCTCGGCGACGTTATCTCACGGCTTGCACGGTCTTCACCTCCAGTCTGGGACGGTGTCTGTGCAGCTCCTGGTCTCACCGGGACTGTCGGGATTGATAGATGTCCTCCGAGCAGCAGAAGTTTCCCTCCTCTGAAGTAGTCCACATTGACCACCTAGAACTCCGATCTCCTTGTCCCATAATGAATCGGAAGGATCCGTACCCTCCTGTCAGCGTACTAGTCGCCAATACACTCTCCTACAATCAATTGCTTTTCTGTAGTTGTCCTTCCCTTGCTATGCCTCCCTTTTCGGGTAACACTTGCTCGGGCTCTCATGGTTACCACAACCAGATAGAACGAAAACTTTACAGAGAAACTAGTGATCTGAGTTGTACTTCGAGAAGCCCCCAATACCCCTATATATATAAGAGGGTCATGGGATAGGGTTATCTACCCTGGGCAATGTGGGATTAAATAGGAGTATAAGGGCTTGAGATTTTCCACAAAATCTGACAAACTATGTCAGTTGAACCGATTGTTTCTACCCTGAATCGATTGTCTGGACTCTCCAGCTGATCTTCTGTACACTCCAACCAATCATTTGGACCCTTGAGCCGATCCGTTGGCTCCTCCAACTGATCAGTTTGTGGTCCTGGTCCCACTCAAATTGACTTTCCTTGTTTGTTTCCATCTAATAAACTATTAGTCCTTGTCCAAATTGAATTTGACAGGTGAAATGAACTAGGTTGGTCACTCGACCAGTTCAACAACTTGAACCGATCGGTTCATTGACCTGAGTCGCTCAGCTCACTAGCCTGAGACGATCAGTTCAGCTCCATGAGTCGATCAGTTGGAGTAGCAGATCAGTCAATTGTTGTTTCAATCAATCTGATACTCTAATCATCTGATCCAACACCTTGAATACTATGATTTTGAGCTTTCAATCAATTGGGTGTTTAATTAAACTACTAAACTCTTTTAGTAATCAATCCAAACATCATTTGTGGATAAACTCCTCTTCCAGGTTAAATCCTATGTGTGTGACCCTACAGGTCCTATTTCATGTTGGCAGTGAAAGTCCATAACACTTATGAATTCAAAAGCAAAGAGTGGTGCCTAGTCACACATCAATGCTACCCAAGTGAAATGTATAGTTGGAGAACAACTTTCAATCCTACAATTCATGAATGGTGTTACAGTGAATGTATAACTCCTTTGTCACTAATGTCCTGAATGAACTCAAGGCATGGTACAGTCATCCTTTCAACGTTCATCCATTTCCTTGATCGTAGAGCAGACTGGGTGAGATGTGTGTGACATCAATATCACATATTGATTCACACATGCATGTGCAATGCCTTTCTCCATCCTACTCGTCAAGTGGCCATGGACATCAAACTCCCTTAGGAGGGACAAATCCCATATCTATCACTCACCCCTCAAAAGCCCCATGTGTCAAAGCCACCCAATCATCACCTTTATAACAACAAATGTTTCAGGAGTGTGTTTGATGATGTCAAAGTGTACCCAACGACATGTGTTAAGTGTAGTGATTTTAGGTCGAAGAATCAAACTCACCACCATCACTGTGAGAGCTGATTGTGACTACCAAATCATGGTTCCATGTGTCACTCTCACGGTTGGTTTGGCTGGTACACTTGTTCTCTAACAAGTACCTATGTGCTTGGTTCGATATCACTATATCATGACTAATGAGATTCTGTCATCAACCAACACACAATCTAGTCTTTAGTGTTATTAATGTCTATGGTCATTTCCACAATAACAACTGACTAGGGACTAAACAAGAATGTATACACTTAACATCCACATGATCTCATCGTTTAGGTCCTCAATCCAAAAGCATACGTCATCGAGTAAAATAATTCTTTAGACATCTATCATGTTACACTATCATCTCAGAAATAGTTAAAACATATAGATTGGAAATTTCCTTTATTATTCAAATCATTTACAAAGTATCCCAATACAATCATCACATGACTTGCTCTATGGGCATACATACCAACATTCACAACACATGAATATCACTGAGGGGTGTCACAAAATGCTATTTCTTGCAATTAAAGTAAATGAAAACACTTAATATTGATTAAAAATTGATTCATACATAGTTCATTTCAAATGAAAACTACATCATGTTCATCTTAAAAATCTAGTCGATTTTGTAACATAACTAAGCATAAAAAAAGCTTTCTAAACTCTAGATCAACTTGGTAAATGGAACCCCGCCAAGCTCTACTTGAGAAATCTCCTAGTCCTTTGCTTGCTCGTTTGATCATTAGTTACTCCAAAACATGTGGACGTCATGCATTGGGAAAGACAACTATTAGAGTAAGTGATATGAGTATTCTAAAATATACTTTACTAAATAATAGAAATGTTACCAAAGATTCTTGGACACTATAAATACAAAACTAACATCAATATCTAATTAAAATTTGAAAACATATTATCTTTTTTTCTTTAACTCTTATCTTTCGACTATGTCTGTTCTGGATACCTATACGATATGTGTTATGACCTACACCAAAGTCCATGAGTCATAAATATCTTATATGAACCTCTCTTATCATCCCCATGGATGTGAGTGTAAACATTCATTAAACTAAGGTATCTTTTATTTATGATTTTTATATGATTCTGGCCACCATTATGCGATAAGTCCTCCTCTATTGACACCGAAGTGTCCTCTAAGGTGCAACACACCTTCTATTGGCACTGCATGCCCTATGTTGACACCAGAGTGACCTATATGGTGCAGTGTGCCCTCTGTTGGAACAATATTCCCTCTATGACACCCGCAGTGTCTGGCGCATTTCACCCTCTGAATCATCCTGGGACTCTCCAGTGAGGACTTATCCTATAATGAATTAATGTTCTGATGTCATTTTCTATGTTGGTTCTCTTATCTCTTAATCACAATCTCTTATCTTTGGATATATTCCTATATTCTTATCTCAGAGTCTTAATCTCTTAAATCTGACTTTGTTCTTAGCTTCTTAATTCTGATCTTAATCTATTGTCTCTGACTTTGTTCTATTATTCTAGATAGGGCTGAATAATATGCCCTGAAATTATGTATTGAATCTACACCTGAATCAGATTATGAATGTCAATTACTATATAATAGAGATTGGGTTTAAACCCTAAACATTAATATTTAGCATGGCAGCTATGGAAATAGAATACTAAATGTAACAGGTCTAACTCACATCAATTATCATTTCTCAATCATCTCATCACAAGTCATCTAAAAAGCATGACCTTGATGATACACATGGCTCACACAGCCTAACAATCTCATTAGATGCCACTTACTGAGCAACATGGTATTTCACTATTCATAAAGCTAAAGCATGCTTTCAATGAATATTGTATCATAATCCTTACTAGGATATGATCATCATCATATAAGAACGTGCATAGTTAATTCAACTAATAATAGTAAACAATTCATTTCATAAGTTATACTTTCATACTCTTAGAAGAGTCAGGTTCCCTGATTTCTCATCAATTAGGGTTTACTATTCACTTTACATGTTATCACCGTAAAATTAGGGTTTACTATTCACTTTATGGTGAATTGTACTTATATCATCATCATGTATGAGAGACATCACCATTGATGCCCTCAGATTAGGTTAAGATTCATCAATTATCACAATTAGGGTTTTCATGATCTCACATAGGTGGATCATACCCTAAATATGCACATTCATATGTATTGAAGGTAATTTATTTGAATTACAACCATAAAAGGTACTTTCTCTCTCCTCTTACTAATAGATGGTGATTACACCACTCTAGATTAGGTTGGGTCAAGTCCTCATTGACTATCATAAGCCAAATCACCACTATCATGTGATTAGGATTTCATTAAAACAAGGTATCCTTCAATTGAACCCTTCAAGGGCATTTTGGTAAATTACACCATTGATCACCATTATGGGTCAATTCATCAGTCACTTAGTCCCTTAATGTCCTTGGGTACCATTAGGGTTTAGATTAAACCATCATTGAACCAATTAAACCTTCAAGTGATTAAGTATAAACAACCTTGAACATCTCCAAATGGTTTCAACCTTCAACCACCAAACGGTCTTGAGACCGTTTGGCCTCAAACGGTCTTGAGACTGTTTGACCTCAAATGGTCTTGAGACCGTTTGTGGGTGTTGACCATTTGGGGTAGTTTGACTTCCAAACCGTTTTGAAGCTAAGCGGTTTGAAACTGTTTGATCAAAATCGACCTTGAGATTGATTGGTCCAAACGACCTTGAGATCGTTTGAGCCCAAACGGTCTTGAGACCATTTGGCCTCAAACGGTCTTGAGACCGATTGGCCTCACTCTAATTTGATAGTATGACTTCATTAACTATTGATACTAAATATATGTCTGAAGACTTAGGAAAAAGATCTAAAATGAATATGGAAATACTAAGTATATAGAGGGCTTAGATGCAATATATTTTAACCCCAATAGTATCCTTATCTTGAAAACTAGACCATGTCTTAATATGTTCAAACCTCATAATTTTACATTGTACTTAACTTTTAGATACTAAGAATTCTAAGGAAATCCATTTAACTTCTTTATTCTTAGATCC